>WNYE01000085.1:0-166448 GCA_021396245.1 Sporothrix humicola | reverse complement strand
CCACCTTTTTTTTTGTTTTTGTTTTTTTTCATGGTGGGTGTCCCCCACACGTGTGCGCTTTTTGTCTTGAATTCGCCAAAAATATATATCTTCCTTTTTTTTTTTTTTTTTTTTTTTTTTTTTTTTTTTTTTTTTTTGTCACGAATTGCATGTGCTCGTTGCTCTTTCCCTTTACCTTTTCTTAGTCCATCCGTACCTGCCTGCACGCAGCGTGCCCGCACCCTGCAGCTCGCCAACGGGAAGGCGCATTCCGCTATTATTAGGCACGATCAGTTTGGGAAAAGAGGGTGGGCATTAGCATGTCTGTGTGCCTGCGTTGTCTGTTCTCTCGTACTCCGTATTCCAGGACCCAATCAGCGGATCTGGTCGACGAAACAACTCCTAAAAATTTCCTAAGTTTTACCATCATTTTACCCTGTTCGCAGGCTCTTGTTAAAGTTTTCCATGCGCCGCTCCTGCTAGTTGCGACGTAATAACGAGTTGTATTGCTGCTAGCGTTGTTTTCGCGGTCGCTCCTTCTGTCTCGACCCTCACTCTCGCAAAGTCCCCAATTCTTGTTCAGTTGTTGCCCAATTTCTGGACCGCCCCCCTTCCTGTTTGGGGAACGCGCATCTCTCTGCTTCGCTCCTGCCCACCAGCGCGCAGTGTCATCGTTACTCAAACCCTCGCCTCTGGCGACAACGCCGCCGGGGCATCAGCGACCTACTGGCTCCAGGGCCTGCTTCCTTGTCCAGTTCATTTTAATCTTGCATTTTCCACTTCCCGAACTCCCATCTCCCATCTGCCATTCCTCTCCATATTTTCCGGTCCTTCTTCGATTGTCCTCGATTCTGCTCGATTCCCATTCTGTCTCTCTGATTTTCTCCCATTTTCTTCCCTGCCCTTGTCGGATCACCCCCCTTCTCCCCATTCTTTTGCCAGTGTGTGTGTGCTCCGTGCTCCATACCTTAATTGTCAATCTCCCTCCCAAGTCCATCCATTTTGGCGGGCCGCAACGACAATCCAAACTAACCTTGTCCCTTGTTCCCCTTGTCGTCTTCGATTTTCTGGCAGTCCTCCCTTTTCCCTGTCTCTTCTGTCTTTCTCGTCTTTTGTGCCCATTTGTCGTGCCGGCAGTCGAGTTCGCCTTTTACGTCTCCCATCGCCAATACATCGAAACACCGAACGCTTGTTATAAGTTGCTCCTCCGATCGTCCATTGTCTCTTTACAACGCGCCCGCGCAATCTCGAACGATCACCGTTTTCTTTCTGTCGCGATCCGCGCACCGAATCCTACCCTACGACGACGTCCTGACGACCTCGTCCGACTTCCTTGATACCCCGAATCTCTCTTGTTCCGCTCCCTCTCTCCGAATTCGAACAAAATGCCGCTCCTGTGTGGTGGCTCCAAAACGGTGCAGCGCAAGCTGGTCTTGCTGTGAGTTGGATGGCACCCTGACGATAAAGCGAGACGGCATGCAGCGACACGCGATGGATGACGGACAAATGGATCACAAATTGCTGACATGATGCTTTCTTTTGTCTAGAGGCGATGGTGCTTGCGGCAAGACGTCATTGTTGAATGTCTTTACCAGAGGGTATGTTTGCCGAATCTCCCTTCCCGACGGCTCGAGGGACCCCCGCGCGGCCTCCCGTTTGATTCCGCAGCCCCTTTGCAGCTCGCAGGGTATCATCGACCGCGACCTGTCTTGCTCACATGTTTTTCTTCTTCTCTAGCTACTTCCCGACTGTCTACGAACCCACCGTCTTCGAGAACTACGTCCACGGTATGTTGCGAGTGTAATAGCGCTGCATTGTCGCAGGCGAATGGGACACTAACGGGCTTTTCTTGTCTAGATATCTTTGTGGACAATGTGCACATTGAGCTGTCCCTTTGGGACACGGCCGGCCAGGAGGAGTTTGACCGGTTACGCAGTCTTTCATACGGTGAGTGCCTCTTTCAGGATGGCTTTTTGACGCCCCTGTACTAACAATGGCCCAACAGACGACACCGACCTTATCATGCTCTGCTACAGCGTCGACAGCAAGGACTCACTCGAAAACGTCGAATCAAAATGGGTCGGCGAGATTGCCGACAACTGCCCGGGCGTGAAGCTTGTTCTGGTCGCGCTCAAGTGCGATCTGCGCGAGGGTGGTGACGAGGACGCAGATGATGCCGCCGCAGGTGGTGCTGCCAAGTCTGGCACCGACCCAGACGGCGCCAACGGCTCGGAGATCAACGCAGCAGGCGGCGCGGCAGGCAACGGCGCAGCACGCGAGAAGAAGCCAATGATCAACTACGACCAGGGCCTCGAGGTGGCACGGCGCATCAACGCCATGCGGTATCTGGAGTGCTCGGCCATGCGCAACCGGGGCGTCAATGAAGCGTTTACCGAGGCGGCGCGCGTTGCGCTCAGCGTCAAGAAGGACCGGGAAGGCGGCAGCTGTACGATCATGTAAGGTGGTGTGTGCCAACTGCCGCACCACTTTTTGTTCGACTCGACTGCCGCCTTTGTACATGTATGTGTGTCTCAGACTGTGTCTGCCCACGGTGTCCCAACCCTCGACTTGCCCCATTCTCGGATTACCTTCTACCGCCATCCTTTCGGCAATCGCCTCGACGACACAGTCTGTCTGTTTCCTGTTTCTGATTATTTTGCTACGCCGCCAGCTCTCGACTTCGAACATCGACTCGGAATTACAGACATGGCCTTGCTTTTTGTCTCTTTTTTATACCGCACATAACGACTTTCCCTCTTACATTATAGCATGTATCATGTTTCCTTTGTCACTACGGCTGCGTGAGCACTCGGCACATGATATGCCACGACATCCCGACCCTGCCTCTCTTGGTTCAGCCTGCCGGCCCGCACAGCGTTTGTCATTGCCAAACTGCCAGCAAGGTGACGAAAACTTAGCAGGGATAGGAGGGACCAGTTTATGGCCATTGTTTGTGTCTTGTGTCTTACAGTTTGCTTCGTTCTTGTTGGTCCACGTTTGCACACGAGCTTAGGCGTTGTGTTGTCTTTGTTCTGTTTATTCTCTTTTGTACTCTTGTGTATTGTTTCTCATTTTGTCATTTCCTTTTCTTTTTTCACTTCTTCTATTACCCCCTTTCATTGTTTTTATACCGTTTTTAATTCCAAAGTCTTGTTATAAAAATTGCTCCTTTTTCTACCGATAAAAGCTACCCTTAGGGTTCGGAGGAAACCAATTGTATAAGTCCAACAAAAAACCAAGCAGAAAAGACTTTATATTAGATTACCTGACACCTGTCATACTCATGTCAAAAGTTCCTTCTTGTAGTAAGGCTGAGTGGTGCCTTCCTCAAGTGCCTCCCACAAGTGCTTGTACCTGTTGTTAGTGCATTAGCGGCCGGCCCTTGCGCCTTCCCCACTAAAACCTTTTTCTTCCATCCTTCCTTCTAGGTTTTTGTTAGTGAGGGGCGCCTGCCGCTTTCTTTTGGCAGTGGCCGATGACGTGAGGGGGACCTGCCAAAGTGCATCAGAATTTTGACCTCTATTTTCGAGATTGAATTTTTTTATGATACAAAACACCAACACGCGACACACGTCTCTACGCCCTCCCGCCAGCCATTGGCTCCCCACAACACTTTTCGTTTTCGATACTCGTCCCCGTCTTCCGCTCTCATGTCGTCACTCCTCGCCCAGGCCAGCAACAGCCGTCTGCTGCAGCTAGCAGCGACGGCCGTCGTTTCGGGAGCTGTGGCCGTCGGTATTGTTTTAGGCGTCCAGCACAATGTCCAGGCGTCTCGGCTGCGGCGGCTCAAGCGGTCTGTTGCCAAGGATGTTGCCGAGGAAGAAGCATCTGAAGTAATTGGAGGCGAAACAGCGGCCTCGAGGCAAGCACAGTCGAACGGGGCAGATCACAACAACGATTCGGGCGAAGTGGTCGAGACGGAGGACCCCGAAGAACTGCGGGCTCTGGCACTTGCACGGCGTGCCCAGGCGGGAGACTATGCTGAAGAGGTTATACTGGAGCAGCTCACACGCAACCAGGCGTTTCTGACGCCCGAGGGACTTCAGAAAGTGCGCGACTCAGTTGTGATTGTTGTCGGCTGTGGAGGCGTTGGTTCGCATTGTGCGGCCGCTCTTGCTCGCAGTGGTGTGGCACGCATCCGGCTCGTTGATTTTGATCAGGTGTCGCTGAGCTCGTTGAACCGTCACGCAGTGGCTACGCTGGCAGACGTTGGCCGGCCTAAAGTGCGTGTTTTGTCGCGAAGACTGCTGGCCGTGTCGCCGTGGGTTCGTTTTGATTTGCGTGGCGAAAAGTTCGACAAGGACTCGGCTGCACGACTGCTGGGACCTTGGCGGGACGCAGACATCGAGGGGAACTCGTCAAAGAGCGCAGAGAGCAGCAAGGAGCGTCCCATTTCGTTTATCGTCGACGCCATTGACAACATCGACACCAAGGTCGAGCTTCTGCGGTATTGTTACGAGAACAAGCTGCCGATTATTGCGTCAATGGGTGCCGGCACCAAGAGCGACCCGACGCGCGTGGTCGTGGGCGACATTGGCTCGAGTTCCGAGGACCGGCTGTCTCGTGCGACGCGCAGACGGCTCAAGCTACTAGGCATCACAGGTGGCATTCCGGCAGTCTTCTCGACGGAGCGGACAGAAGCAGGCGACGGCAAGGCCACGCTGCTGCCGCTATCGGACGAGCAGTTTGCAAAGGGCAAAGACGCTGTGCGCGAGCTTGGTGCGCTGCCCGACTTCCGCGTGCGAATCCTGCCAGTGTTGGGCACGATGCCCGCCGTCTTTGGCTACACATTAGCGAACCACATTTTGCTGGTCTTGTCATGTAAGTTACTCACACTATTGGTTATTGCAAGGTCTCTTCTGACAAAATAGGCTACCCGCATGACTACACTGCTGTCAAGGGCCGCGACAAGATGTACGACCAGATTCTTGCGGCCGTTCATGGCTTTGAGGAGAAGCTGGTGCGTCATTTCGAGGAAGTTGGCCGGACAGCAAACGGTGATGGCGAAAAGCCTGCCGACGACGCTGCCCCTGCTGAAGAAGACAACAAGAAGGGCAAGAAATCAAAGAAGGACAAGAAGAAGTCTGCAGGATACGACGCCAACTCGGCCGCCGTCGGTCTTCGTGTCCCTCTGACGCCCGGCGACATTGCATTCCTTGTCGAGGACGTCTACCGCGGCCGCAGTGCCGTCTCGGGTCTGCCTACACGCACAACGCTTGTCCGCTGGCAGCTGCCCAATCGCGCCGAGGGCGCTGATATTGTCGAGTCCCTGGTGGGCCGTGTCTACCCTGCCGCCCAAGACCTAGAGGGCGATGTGCCTCTGCAGGCTGAGCAGAAGACAGCGCGGCTGCAGCTGGCCGATCTTGTTTGCATGACGCGCGAAGAGGCCAGTCGGCACCAGGATCTGGTCCTGTTCAAGGGCCAGCCGCTGTCGAGCCTCTATGATGAGGAGACGCTTGCCCGTATCGAGGAGCGGCGGCAAGACGCAGCCAACTACGAAAAGTACCGGTAGGTTGTCTTGGGATAAACGAAGATAAACTACTAGTGGACGAAAGGATACACAAAAGTTTGGGTTGGTTGTCATGATAGATTATTTTGCATTAGAAACTTGTATATACGATTTGATACCAGACGCTGTTGCCTTTGTCTTTGCTTTTCCTTCAGTCCTCATCTCGCTGGAGTCCTTGCCGGCTGCGGCCTAGACTCTCGGCCAGGCCCATGTCGCCAGCGCGTTTCCGCAGGTTTGTGCTAAACGACGTCGTCATCGCGCCAGCGCCTGTCCCGGACATGATTTTGGCGTCTTCCGCGCGAGCGCGCTCGTCGGCGTCTCTGGCTTGGGCCTCCTTGGCCTCAATATCGGCCAGGCGTGTCTCGCGCTCTTTGGCGAGATCGGCCGCGTTGGCCTGCATTGCCGCCAGCTTTCGAGCACGCTCTTCAGCATTGGGTCCGTTGGAATTGGAACCGTTTCTGGGCCCATTATTGCCGTTATTGTTGGCGTTTCCATTGCGATATGGCGGCCGTCCATTATCCCTCCGATCGCGACCGTTTCTGTCGTCCCAGTCGTCCCTATACGGCCGAGAATCACGGCCATTTCTGTCACGATCGCCGTTGCGGCTGTCTCTACTATTTCTGTCGTCTCTTGGTCGGTCACGTTCCTGCTCCCTCCCACGCTCGCGTTTTGGTGGAGATCTTGACCGAGATTGTGAGGGCGAGCGAGGACTTCTGTCGCGCCGTTCCCGTGGACTGCGATCTCTCCGTCTTTCGCGCGACCGGTCTCTATCCCGTCTGTCGTCGTCTCCGCGCCTTGAGTCTCTATCCCTGTGACTAACACGGTCTCTTGCCCGATCTTTGTCGTCGTCGTCTCGGCGAGAACTGCGTCGATCGTCGTCGGGCGAATCACGTCTGCTTCTTCTTGAATCCCGATCCCGGTCCCTATCCCGGTCATGGTCACGGTCTCTCGAGTCGTCGCGACGCCGTCTCTTATGCCGGCGCTCGCTGTCTTCGTCGTCGTCGTCTCGGTAGCTGCTGCGATGGCTGCTTCGATGGTGGCTGCTTCTGTGATGCGATCGTCGACTGCTGCCGTGGCTGTGGCTGTGGCTGCTCCTCTTCTTGTCGTCGCCCGAGACGCCCATGGCTGCCATCAGTTGTTGTCGCCGGATCGGGTCGTTGACCATGGCTTCGTAGGATTGTTGTTCTTGGCGCTTGATGGCAAGCAGGGGGTCTTCGCGGATCTTGGCGGCCATGTCTCGTGCCGACGCTGCTGTCGGAAGCGCACCCGGCGTGCCAGCCGCACCAATGGCTCCTGGTGCATCCAGCGTCGCAAATCGATCTGGCACCGCATTCTTTTCGAGCTGCTTGTGGTCGTCGCCCTTGAGCAGCGAATCGATGCGCCGTTTGCCCAGCAAAAAGGCCTCGGCCTCTTCCGTCACCATGCCGCCATTGTCCGCTGAGGGGCCCTGGTACATCCAGTCGACGCGGTCGACGCGCTTGGTGCCGCCGGCGGCCTCGAGCTGCCGCGTGATCTCCTCCTCCTGGCGCTCCTTGCGCAGTTCTTCGACGCGTTCATTGACCTTTTTGCGCTCGGCTAGCGCGGCCTGTTCGCTCTCCCATACTTTGCGCTGGTTTTTGAGGTTGACGACGTGCCAGCTCTTTTTCGTGTTGAGATCGCCGCTGCCCATGGTGATGGTGGTGGGGTGGCAGACGTTGTGTGGTGGTTGTTGGGATGGTTGTGTTGGAGGGAGAAAAGAGAGGAAAGGAAAAAGAAGAAGCAAAGGTTCAGAGAAGGCTGGAGATATCTGGCAGTCGCCTCCCAAGGCAGGCACGTGCATCCACTAAAAAAGGAACAGGCTGAAAAGTGGCCCGTGCACTAGCGACAGCGGGGCGCTCTTGCCAGCAGCCTGTTCCAGTGGAGCTCCTTCCGCTTTCCAGAGCTTGTTGCCCTGTAGTTCCTTCCCCTCATTACGAGTCCCAGCAGCCGTCTGGTTTGTTTGCATCATCACAACTTTTACCATTTCTAAACTCTAACTCACCAACATTACCGCGCTCAATCCCGGCACGAGTGTCCATCGATACCCTTTTCCAGAATATCGATTTCACAATTGACGCTATCACGACCCACTCCACTACCTTATCTCATCAACAACACACCATATTCCCACCGCCCATCATGTCTGACGACGATTTCATGCAAGAGTCAGACGAGGAGGAGTACGATTTCGAGTACGAAGACGACGAGGACGAGCCGGATGCTGGAGAGGTGACAATCGAGAACAAGTACTACAATGCGAAACAGACGAAACTGTCGGACCCGGACGAGGCCATCACAGAGTTCCTCGGGCTGCCGGAGCTGGAAGAAGAAAAAGGCGATTGGGGTTTCAAGGGCCTCAAACAGGCCATCAAGCTCGAGTTCAAGATTGGCCGCTACGAGGACGCTGTGTCCCACTACAAGGAGCTGCTGACCTATGTCAAGTCGGCGGTGACGCGCAACTACTCGGAAAAGTCCATCAACAACATGCTCGACTTCTTTGAAAAGACATCGGCCGCATCAGCCGCAGCAGGCGACAAGAGGGCCGCAAACTTCATGGAGGCCTTTTACGAGCTGACGCTGACGTGCTTCCAGAGCACCAACAACGAGCGGCTGTGGCTCAAGACGAATATTAAGCAGGCCAAGCTGCTGCTGGACCGCCAAAAGTACAACGAGGTGATGCGGAAACTGCGCGACTTGCACAAGGCCTGCCAGCGGCCCGACGGCTCCGACGACCCCTCCAAGGGCACGTACCTGCTCGAGATCTACGCGCTCGAGATCCAGATGTACGCCGAGCGCAAGAACAACAAGCAGCTCAAGCAGCTGTACCAGCGAGCGCTGACAGTGCGGTCGGCCGTTCCGCATCCCAAGATCATGGGAATCATCCGCGAGTGCGGCGGCAAGATGCACATGAGCGAGGAGAACTGGACGGACGCGCAGAGTGACTTTTTCGAGTCGTTCCGCAACTACGACGAGGCCGGCTCGCTGCAGCGCATCCAGGTGCTCAAGTACCTGCTGCTGACCACCATGCTGATGCGCTCCGAGATCAACCCCTTTGACTCGCAGGAGACAAAGCCCTACCGCAACGACCCCCGCATCGCCGCCATGACCGACCTCGTCGAGGCCTACCAGCACGATGACATCCACCGCTACGAGGACGTGCTGCACCGCAACCCGGACCTGCTGCAGGATGCCTTTATCGCGGAGAACATTGACGAGGTCACACGCAACATGCGCACCAAGGCCGTGCTCAAGATTATTGCTCCGTACACACGTCTGCGCACGCTCTGGATTGCCGAGCAGATCCGCATCAGCGACGCCGAGGTCCAGGACATTCTGGGGTTCCTGATCGTGGACGGCCGGATTGCAGGGACAATCGACCAGCAGGCGGGCATTCTGGAGCTGGAGTCGGACGTGGATGCCGACCGAGTCGACGCTCTTGCCCACCTGTCGGCGGCTATGTCGGGTCTTGCGTCGGCCATCTTTAACAGCACAGCACCGTCGTTGCGCTTAGGGGCCGGAAACGACGGGGGCGGGCTTGGCGGTGGTGGTGGGGGCGGGCGCGGCCATGATAGCGGGTTCATGTCTTCTTTCAACCACTCGGCGCATAGGTCGGCCAGGCGGGCACGGTCCGGCAAGATAAGCGGCATCTTAAACGAGGACAGCATGACGGCCGCAGCCTAGACGAATGGAAGGAGATTGTAGGTAGCTACGGGATCGGGATGGGGAATTATGAGGGAAAGAGGTAGCTTAACGATTCATAACGAAATCAATGCATATTATCAGAGTGGTGTGCTGACAACATTTTGGCTACTTGTGACGTGAACATATTTACCACGAAAGTGCATGCTTAGTGAAAGAAGATTAGGTTGGAATGGGTATGATTTATTAAAAAGAAATAGAAAGTCAAACGAATAAATGGTAAAAATGTGCATAAAATCAAATAAAAAAGTAAAACAGAACAAGCAAAGCAAAACAAGCAAGTAAATCAAACTCTCCGGTGGTATTCCCTTGGTATTTGTGTTCCCGACCCTCCTAAGCAATCCGTCCATCATCAATCCGGCCGTCATATTGTTTTCCATGTCCTCCATAAATACCCGCAAAAAGAAGGAGAAACCAAAGTGCAAAGTCAAAAGGAAATAAAAAAGTAGAAGAAAACGAAAGTAAAAGAATACAAAAGAAAAGATTTGACAAAGGAAAATGTTGAGAGATAGGGAATGAATAAATAAGAAAAGAAAGAAGCGCGCCTCGCTTGCCTGCTTTCTAGAACTGCTCCTCTTGCGAACGCACAAGCTCGCAGAGAGTGCGCAGGAACAGCGGGTCAATGGCCCGCGCAGCCTCTGTGTTGAGCAGCGTGTTGCCCAGCTGGCCCGTCGTCAGTTTCATGGTGGCGACGAGCTGGCTGATGCAGGCATGCAGGCCGGCGTGCAGATCACGCATGGAGGCGTCCGAAGCGGCCGTGGTAGCGACGGTCGCGGGCACGCCCTCAGTGGGGATGGCCGACACTGCGTCGTCGCCTTCATAGATGGGCTTGCTGATCTCAACCGACAGCGACTTGCCGTGGCCGTGTGTGTGGCTGCCGTTGCTGTTGCCAGCGCCCATAGTAGATGGCAGGTTCTTGATGATCATCTTGGACGCGGCGGCAGCACGAGCGGCGCGCGCAGCAAACGTGTGGTCGTTGGGGTCGGCGGCGGCAGCGGCGGCGGCCTCGGCCGACTCGGAGATCGACTGGGCCATACGGCGGCGCATCGAGTTGTAGCGGCGAGCAAGACTGCTGCCGCGGATCGACGCGGGCAGAGCAGACGAGAATTCGGCGGTGGCACCCGAGGCCGTGGAGCCCTTCCGAGAGTGGCCACGGCCGTGGCCGTTGCTGATGCTGGGACCGCCAATGCTGGCGGTGTCCGGCTCCAGAGTCTCGGTAATGCCCAAGAGGAGCGCGGCCTTGCGCGAGATCATGCGGCTGTCGTCGTTCTCGTCACAGTGGTTGCTGTAGCCGCGCGAGGGCGGACGCGACGACGTTATGGACAGCAGACGCGACGAGGTGTTGGCGTTTCCGATGCCGATGCCATTGCTGGCGTGCATCTCGTCCAGCTCGATGAGCGGCCGCATGCCGTAGTCGCCGGACGAGGACGGACCAATGTCCGACATGGCCGGGAGAGGCACATCCGAGCCGACATAGACACGGATGGTCTGGCGCCGCTGCTGCTGGGTGGCCTCGAACAGGGTGGCGGACGAGGCCAGCGTGGTCATTGTCGGCGCGGCCGTGACGGGCTCGGCCGACGACGACGGCTGGGCCGAAGCACCGGCCTCTGCTGAAGCACCTTCGGCAGCGGCAGATGGCGGAGGAGGGCACAGCAGGCTGATGTAGTTGAATGCAATAATGTGGGCGTACAGCGCATCGCACAGGTAGTCTGAGCCTGTGGGGAAGATGCGCTTCAGAGAGGCGCCGCTGGCCTTGGCCTGGTCCTCGTTGCCGCCGTTGTTGCCCGACGACGATCCAAAATGGTTGTCGGTGCGGCTGCTGCCACGACGGCCGCTGGTCGACAACCGTGGCGTGGAGGTGCCCATCGTCGGCGACATGGGGTTGCTTCCGTTGACGCTGCCGCCGTTGTTGGGGCTGTTTGAGCGGAAGTTGGTAAAGAGGCTCAGGTTGGGCGCGGCGGCGCGGGTGTTGTTGGCAATCTTCTTGGGCAGTTTCCAGAAGCGGCGCGACGAGTTGGAGGTCAACGAAGTGGCCGTCATGGAGCGCGAGACGCCAGTGCCCAGGTCAAAGGTCATGCTGGTCGGCGACGTGGGCGACATGGGAGGCATATTGTGGCTGTTGTGGTTATGAGAATGGTGTCCATGTCCATGTCCATGTGACATCGAGGTCGGGCTCGGCGGCAGAAGGCCGGGCGACGTCGGCGACATGAGCAGACGGTAGGTGCTGTCAGCGTCGGTCTGGCTGCAGCGACGGACCTTGCGCGAATAGGTGCGGATGGTCTGGATGGAGAAGCTGGAGAGGCTCAGCATGGTCTCGGGGAAGCACGAGACGGAGACACGCAGTGTTTCGACGACTTCCCGCGGCAGAGGAATGCCGACGGTGCCGGGCTGCGCGAAGAACTGCAGCGGCACGGGCTGGGCCTGTTGCAGCGCATTCTGCAGCTCGTACTGCCCAGTCGAGGCCGGCTCTGCAGAAGACGTGGCCGAAGTGTCATTGCGGGCCGTTCTGGGACGGGTGGTTGGCGCCTCAATGGCCTCTGCGACCACATCCCGCGCCTCGTCGTTTTCGTCGTCCTCATAGAATGCCCCTTGGGCAAGGCGAGATGCCGAAGAACGGCTGCGCAGCTGGAGGAGTTGCTGCTGTTCCTTCTCCTTCTGCTCTTGCTGCTGCTGCAACAGCTCGAGCTGGCTCTTGGAGGCGTGCTCGATCCACGACTGCAGGTGCGACGACGTCTCCTCGGGGCTCTCCACAGCCGTCAGAGCGGCAATGGATGCAATGGCTGGGCGCTCGTGGACGTCGGGCAGCGTGTCGAGCGGCCGGCCCGGAGACACCGACCGGATGGACCGGACAGAACGCGGCGGCTGCTTGGAGAAGGGCATCATGGTGGCGAGCATGATCTTGTCCTGGCCCTCGTCGTAGTTGTAAGCGCCCTCAAAGTCGCCAAAGAGCTCGGCGTCGTTCTCAGCCAGATGGGCATCAATGTCCATGTCGTCGTCGTTGTTGTTGCCATGGTCCGAGGCAGGAGCGCCAGGATGGTGGTCGCTGTCACTGTCGTCGTCAAACTGGCTGACAAGAAGCGGCTCGACAAACGGCTGGTCTGCGCCGCCGTTGTTGGTCGAGGCACCATCGTCCTTTGTGTTTCCGCCGCGGCTGACAGAGAAGACTTCGCGTCCGCGGCGGGTCAGATGCGCGCTCGGTGTAGACTTGTGGGCTGCTGCGGCAGCCTTGTTGATGGGCGTCATGTCGAGAGGAGTGCGTGGCCGTGGAACTGGCTTGCGGTAGACGGTCTTTTGCAAGAAGATGGGCGGGTCTTCGTGGTCGGCGATGCTCTCTGTCTCGAAGCGGCCGCGGCGTTCACGTTCAGAGGCAGCAGCAGCGGCAACGACAGAGGCAAAACCAAGGCCAAAGTCAGACTGCATCTGATAGTGAGATGAAGAGCTAGTCTTGGGCCGATCGTGCAGGCCTCCACGTGGCGCGTCGCTAAAGACGGATGCGTCACTGAAGGAGAGGAAGTGACGCAGCTTGTGGCTGTGATTCTGCTGCTCGTCGTCGTTTTCTCCGAACAAGAGTGGCTTGCGGTCCTTCTGGCCGAGTGAGGAGCGGCGCTGGGGCACGTTGATGGACGCAACCGGCGTGGGCTCGTCGATCGTGACGCGCGACTGGCGCTTCTTGCTGTTGTTGTTTCTGGTCCGCTCAGCAACGTAGTCGTTGAGGGCACGGAATTCCGTGGCAGATGCACCGTCCACGTGGCCAACAGCCGTCTTGGGCCGCGGCGGCAGAGACGTGTAGTTGACGGGCGAGACGACGCCGCGGCTGCGGTCGATTGTCGACCCATCCCGAGACTGCGGACGGGCGCCGCCTACACTGCCGATACCATTCATGCCTCTGATGATGTCGCCGTAGGTCTGGTCACGGTCGACGTCGTCTTCTTTGTCCTTGGTGTCGTCCTCGTCCTCATCTTCTTCATCGTCAAAGCGCATCCAGCTCAACTGCGAGACATTGCCAGTGCGGCGAGGCGGCAGCTGTTTGGCAACGCTGCTCTTGGGTCTCTCGACGGCAAGGGCTGCCTCCTTGTCATTGTCTCGGTCTTCCTCTTCCGTCTTGGCTTTGGCCTTGGTCTTGACCGCGCCGTCTTCGTCCGAAGCCGACGTGTTGTCCGACGTGGCCTTTGTGCTGGCGCGCCGGCTCGAGTCGAGACTGAACTCGACGTGACGGTCAGCTGACGACGCCGTCGTGGCCACCGACTCGCGCTGCGATGAGGACACAGTCAGGCAGCCGTTCTTGGTGGGTGCAGAGTACTGCCCTAGGGCCGACGGCGTTGTGCGGGATGCCTGCGACTGCGACGAGAAGCGGCAGCCTTCCCTGCTCTCCCGTCCGCTGACCGACGTGGCCATTGTGACGACAGACTGCTGGCGGCCGCGTGGGGCACCGTCGCCTCCTTCGCCGCCACCGACGCCTCCGCCGGCAATGCCGATGCTGCTGGCACCGTCGTCGGAGTTGGTGTTGGTGTTGGCCGACTGGTTCGAGTCGTGGCTGTAGCGGTGGTAGCTGTAGCTGTACGAGTCGTAGAGGCTGCTGTAGCTGTCGCGGTTGCCGTAATCGCTTAACGGGTCGACGACAGAAAGGCGGTTCTGCTGTTGATGGGCCTGCTGGGTCTGTTGTTGTTGTGGCCTTTGCTGGAGAAGGAGTGAGGAGGATGGCTGCGTGGTTGCGGGAAGTTGCGTGGGAGGCTGCTGCGGAAGGTGCGACAGAGTGTCGTCGTCCTCGTCTTTCCGGTAGTCTCTGTCCTTTGTGTCTTTCGCCTTGGCCTGCTCCTTCTGTCTGGGCTTGGCGCTCTCCTTCTCCTTGGCCTCGCGGTGGCTGGTCTTGAGCGTCTGCTCCTGCTCGCGCTGCAGCTTCAGTTGCTTTTCCAGCAGGTGCTGCAGTTGCTGCTTCTCCTGGAGCTGCTGCTTGAGCTGCTGGAGTTGCCGGAGCTGCTTGAGCTGCTGCAGCTGTTGCAACTGCTGGATCTGCTCTTCCTCCTGCTGCTGGATCCGCTGATGGACAGACTGGACTGGCGGAGCTGCAGCCGACGGCAACGACGGCGATTTCGACACACCGCCTAGGAGAGTCCTCTGTTCTGCGCTGCGGCGTGACAAGCGAATGCTGGGCAGCTCAAAGCTGTCAACACTGTCTGTGTCCCAGTCGCCTCCTGCAGTGTTGTGGTTGTGGCTGCCTGCAGATGTGTTCACTCCTGTCACTCCGCTACCCGCTGCGTAGCGAGGTACTGCAGATGATGACTGAGAAGCGCCGTGGCCCTGGTTCTGATTCTGATGCTGGCTCTGGCCAGACGACTTGGTCTTTGAGCGCGAGATGGAAAACGCTGGCCCTGGGCTGTGGCTGCGGTCGATATCGCGGCCAATGTCACGGTCAATGCCGCTGGCCGTTGTTGGTCTCTGATCGTGACGGCTGTGAAGATCCAGATCGCGGAGATCGTCGATGGTGAGACTGTCGTTGTCGTCAAAACGGTCGTTGTCGTCGTGGTACTGCTGCTGATGCTGCTGCTTTTCTTGGTGACGCTGATATTGGCGTATGTAGGCAGCCAAGTCGCTGGGAGCAGCGTGTGTCGTCGACTTGGAACGGCTGTGGTGGTCGTGACGGGACGACTGCTGGTGCTGATGCCGGTTCTGCTGTTGGCGGGACGAAGAGGATGTCTTGCCGGGCACGAAATTGCGAAGCGACGATGCATGGGCCACGGCCGCCGGGTTGTTGAGCTTGTTCAACTTGTTGAGCTGGCTGAGCTTGCCGAGACTGCTCAAAAGACTGCTGGCCTCTTCCAAGCTCAGATCGTTGAGGTTGAGCTCCTCCAGCTTGAGGCCCAAGTCCTGGATGCTCTGCGACTCAAAAATGGCATCCATGGGCCGCGGAGCACCGGACGTCATTCGCTTCGACGCAAACAGCGACTCGGCTGTTTCCAGGTCGAGCGCCAGGAGCTCGGGGAAGTTGCATGCCGCGTCCATGGCGAGAGTGGGGACTGCAACTGTCTGATTCTGTCTTTCAGGCTTTCTAAAGTCTCTGTATGGACAGTAGAGATGCGGTGTGGTGGGAAGGACAAAGGAAGGAGATCACGAGGAAAATGGCCGAGAGACGTGTGTACAAAGTGTGGGCTGAGGAAACGATAAACAGTGAACGAGAGGCAGTGATTCGTGAGAGGCGTGAGAACGTGGTGCGTGGATGTGGATAGATGTGAGTGTGTTCTATCCTGTGCCTTCGTGCTTCGTATGTTTGTGTATGTGTGCCCGTGTCTGTGACAAAAGTCGTGGAGCGTGGAGTGAACGCTGTCTGGCTTGCCACTCGATGTGCGCTTCCGACGATTGTTGACCTGGTGTCTTGCTGTCTTGCTGTCTTGCTGTCCGTTGAGTAAGACAGTCCAACAGTCAAAGAAAAAGGATTGTCGACAGACCGAAGGACAGACAGACGATGATGTCTCTGCTTGTGACAGTTACACGCGTTTAGTGTAAGAGTCCATCCGACAGGAGCGAGGCGAGATGGAGACGGAGTAGGCAGAGGCGAGAAATGGAAGCAATAAAAGGAACCGAAACAAAAACAAATCGATGTACGTGGTTCGACTGAGAAGCTCGTGGAACGGAACGCAGGATGATCACGAAAGGATCAGAAGAAGCTCCGGAGAAAACAGGAAAAGAAGGAAGAAGGGAGTAAAAAGAGAGAAGAAAAAAAAGAGAAACAAGAAAACAAGAAACCAAGAAAATAAAATAAACTTCCGAGCCTGCCACGAGAGATCTCAGTCCGTTATTATTATATCACCCACTTGGTCCAAAGCTTTATCTCTATTCGCATTGTGTCGTCGCGGGACTGAGTGTAAGCTGCATGCGGGGGAAAGGGTATGCCGACGTGAGAAGAGGGAGAATGCTCGGAAAAAGAGGAGAGAAGAGAGAAAAAAGAAGACGAAAAAAATTAGAAGAATGGAAGAAGGGGAGTGAGAACAAAAAGAGAGACACCAGAAAAGGGGAAAGGGAGGCAAAGACGGAGAATAAGAGACACGAGGGAAGAGGAACGAGATAGCAAAAAGAAACAAAAAGAGAAAAGAGAGATGGAAGAAATGAGGACAACCAGGCAGAGACACGCAAGAGACACGCGAACAAGAGGGTGTGCAAGTGCATCCAGGCGTGTGAGAATATCAAATGGGGAAAAAAGAAAAAAGAAGGACGATCAGAGAGATCAGAGCCACGAGGAACACAACAGGGGAGTGACAAAAGAAAAGAAGAGAAAAAGAAGGCGCATAGAGAACAGTAGGAAATGAGAGAAGAAAAGAAAAAGGCAAAAGAGAGACCTGCGTGTTAGTGGCAATTACCGTTAGCCGATAATGGAGAGTGATGTAAAACATAAAAGAAGGAGATGATCGAGACATGGACTGGTACAAGAGATACAAAGATACAAAATGCCCAGCACAAAAATATGAAATGATAAAATAAAATAAAAATACAAGAAACTGGGAGATGCTTCATACGGATAGTACAACAAAGATATTATTCTCAAGAAGCGAAGCGAGGGCTAGAAGCCGTTGCATGCCAAGACCTAAAGAACCAGGGGAGGGCTGCGGAGAGAGAGAACGAAAGAGCTGTCACACAGCAGACAATGACAAGGGTCTATTTAGACTTGAACATGTACATGCAAAGGACAAAAGCAAGGAGACATCCGACGTCTAGATGATCGATACGAACGAGAAAAATAAAAGAGAGATACAAAAAGAAAAACACGCAGCATGCAGCACGAGGCCAAGCAGACCAGGGTTCAGGCACAAGGGGAAAACGGGGGAATGTAGAGGGCAAAGAGAGGAAAAGAAGGTATGAGAACGAGGACGAAAATGGTACATAACAAAACAGCAAAAACCCAGAAAGTCGACCTTGAGAACTACTTACCCGCTAATAAGGACGACAGCGGAAGACGATCCGTACGACGGTGGAGGCGGGAGAGTGGAGGCTCAGATTCGATGGAAAGGGTGTGTGGATGGAGGGTGGAGGCTAGATTTGATGGATGGTATTTTGATGGATACGGATGTCCCGCTCGATGTCCCAAGAGAGGACGAAAACAAAGCATATACTACTTTGTATCCTACTTCCTACAACCCGACTAACTTTTAAAATGCACCAGGGAGAAGAAAGCAAGTTTGGTAAAAGGTGGGAGAAAGAATACCTTGTCCAGGTTTGGTCTCCAGGCACAGGTTAAGTGCGCTGGCGTTGGTGGACAAACTGCAGTAGTGTGCCTGCGTGGTGTGCAGCAAGGGACGAACAGGAACAGGATGGGGCAAGATGCAGGATGGATGGTCAGAGGCCGGCACCAGCGTCGGGATCAAAAGGCAAGGGAGAGAGGGCTGCATGTAGTGAGAGAAATGCATGGATGCGGGTATCAGCTTTATTTTCTTTTTGGCCTTGCAGTCATGAGGTGATAGAGGGAAGATGGACGAGAAAAAGGCGACACCGGAGGGAAGAAAAGAAGGCAAGAAAATGGGATGTATGCTGTGGCACCTGAATAGATAGATTGCCATGCTCGTGCTACGCTTGACAACGAGCGGATTGGACTGTGCTCGGTTTTTGAGAGGACATAGCGGATTGGGTAAAAAAGGACAAATAGGACGAGAAAGAGTAAATTGACAAGAGCGAAAAAGAAAGTGCAACTGGAGACGCAAAAGCAAATACTGACACTAATACTGAGTGCTCCAGACTCACTACACATCCTGGTGCCAATCTCGTCTATCGTGGCAAAAGACGACAAAAGACGAGAAATGCAAAAACAACATCAGCTACTCGAGAAAAGGCAGGAAAAGAAGGAGAACGAAACCGAAAAGAACTTGGAGAGACTGAGGAAAACGAGACGCCAGAGAGAAAAGAAACCACGAAAATAAGAGAATGCCCACTCGTTGTAAGACATTTGGCAGTTAGTGCAACACGATTCCAGGGGCAAGACGAGAAGGCGTGCACTTTGGGTGGACGTCGTACAGACGCAAATCAGAAGTACCTACTCTAGATGGAAGATGGCAAAGCACCAGTGGCTATAGGAAAAGAATAAAATAAAACAGAAGAGGATTTGCAGGAAGGAAGCAGCCACACTTGTTTCTTTGCTTCTTTGCTTATTTCCTTTTGTATTCTCATCCTCGTCCGGCCTCGACTTGTGTAAATTTTGCGTGCCTAGCAAGTGCAAATTTCAGAGAAGACGCCTCTAGAGCTCGTCAAAATGCATGCAAGAAGACAAAATATGCCCATAATGTGGCCAGCGTGCATCGTGGGTGGAATTGCTGCACTGGTGTTGTCTCAGTTAGTGGAGCTCGCGAGTGAGGGGGCAAGACATCAATGAGACATTTCTCCCTGCTTCGAGGCTGGCGTCTTGTCGTCTGTGGGCGGGCGGATACTAGCGCTAATGGCCAGCGGCGCCAGAATGAACTGACAAGGCCAAACTCAAAATAGCTAGCCAGGGTTTGCCCGCTTGACTTGATGGTGCTATTTTGTGCTATTCGCGCGGGAGATCCGCATGCACGTCCCGTTCTTGGGGCACACGTCGGTGATGGTCGACGCGAGGGGGTTGAGGGAGGGCAGCACATTGCCGGCTGTTCGAACAAGTTGGTCGTAGGCCAAAGTGGAAACACGCCGGTATGACTGAACATACTGAGTACGGGAACCGTAAATGACGATATGGGCGGGATGCGAAGACGATCTTGGGCCATTTGGGGGCGGAGTCTGATGTGCGCTCTCCCTGTCGTCCTATTTTCCGTCTACTTTCTTTGTACCTTAGATGGGAAAGGGTGATGGGCGATTGCATCCGCCATATTATTGTCCCCGTAAAAAAGACAAAATGCTGATTTCCAGCTCCCTTTATCGGTATTGCGATGTCGTGGCTCAACTACTTCTTATGCGTTCAGAATCCTTTCGACTCACCGGTCTGTGCTAAAAAGATGCCTATTTGGGACGTATTATTGAGCCCCAGCCCGGTGGCACGCATTCGCCAATGGGAAATGGGCCATGGGAAATACGACCCTCCCAAGCCTCGCATTTTCAACTCACTTCATCGAAAAATAAAAAATAAAACTGCTTGCTTTTTGGTTTTGTCTAGACAGGGTCCCCGAACAGGCTCCGCTGTCTGTTCTTTTGTTTCCCACATGGCGGCGTGCCATCTGGTCTTGGTCCTTGGGGCTTGGTGTTGGGATAAGGGTCGCGTCGGCTAGTGCACTGTTACGCTGTTGTCGGGATCGAGGTTGGATGGCGAGACACGGACAAATCGTGGGCACGGGCTGGAGGTACTTGGAAGGCAAAACGACACATACCAAAGACATGACAAAACCCGAAAAGAACGCGACAGACAAAAGCACAGAGAAAAACAGCAGCATGGGGGTGTGGGGAGAGCCTTCGAGGTGAGGGAGTGGGGACGATGTGCAGATGGGCAGATACGTGCAGCTGAACTGTGGGCAGTGCGTAGATGCCAGCCTGGACTGTGGCGTACGTCAAGAAGACGTAAAAAATATGTATGCACTCTGTATCTCGTAAAAAGAGAGGATTAGAGCAGGGCAAGGGACAACGCTTCGGATAGCCAGGGAGCTGATCGACAGGCGGGCTCGCACTATGTTCGGAGCACGGGGTTCACGGAGTATGATGCACGATTCTTTTCAGATGGAACCCGTCGAGACTGTGCGTCGGCCATATGCTGTATCGGTGGCAAGGGACAGAAAAAGTGTTAAAAGGCAGGGCAGAGCAGTAAAAAAGAACGAGAAAAAAGCAGGAAATTAAAGTTTTGCCCACAGGTGCTGTGCTTAGTCGTGTCGATCTTAGGATGAGCTGCGTTAAGGCGGCTCAGGAGGGAAGAGGGGAGACAGAAGGAGGGGAATGTGGGCATGAGAAAGAGACTGGATAAGAGGTATGCTTGGGATTGGGAATAGATCAAAATGAGAGTGGTGATAAATTTGTGCTTGATGATAGATGTGGATTTCGGCATCTAGAGAATGTTCGTGAACACGGCGTATAGAGGAGCAAATTGATGGCAAACATACGATGCAGATGGAATGGGATAGAGGGAGCTTGCCGAAAAGAACATTGTTTCCTTCCCAAGGAATGGGGTGGGAAACACGAGAAAAATAGAAGCAAAAAAGAAAGGGGACGGAAGAAACGAAAGAAACGAAAGAAGGACTCAAAAGTTCAAGGGGAAAACGACATTGGGCGACTGAGACACTGCGCACAATAGGGGATCTGGAGGTGAGCTTTATCGTGCCAAGTAAACGAGGCAGAGGCAGAAACGTGCGAGGGAGACACGATGCATGCCAGGATCTGGACCAGATGTGACGTGGGTATTGGACGTGAAATATCCGAGAGAGTGAGAAGAAAACGCGCGAAAGAGAGAGAAAGAGAGCAAATTCCAAACAAAAGGGACACGAGAACCCGAAAACGAGAGGCGGAAAGACAGCAAAGAAACAAAAGGCGAGGAAAAAAAAAAGACGAGAAAAGCGACGATGCAGCAGCCACAATGCCAGGGCCTGTCAGAGACAGAGACATGCAAGGGAGCCAGGCAAGGGGTGGGCAAAAGGCAAGGAGACAGCCGGACGCGATAAAAGGCAAGCTGCAGGCACAATGAGAGGGAGTGAGGTGGTCGTGTTAAAGTGTAATGGTGTGTGACAGGGGTTTGAGAGAGAGAGAACGAGAGAAAGAAACAAACAGGAGGCGAAAGGGGGCAAAATGGTGGAAAGAGCGCTGAGCAGCACGATCCCTCCTTCCTGATTGGCTAGTTTGGCGTAACCCCGCTAGAGCAGCGCCTGCTGGACAAAGAGGCTGGGCCGCGTGCTCTCAGTAAAGGAAGGACCCACCCTGTTTCTCACAGCCGGGCACCTGCCGTCTCTTTCAGCGGGCGGTGTGGCCTTGCGTCAGAGGTGCTCTTTCCTCATTCTCCCATCACCACCACACAACAGCTGTATCGCCCTGTTTGTGCCTCAACGTCAATCCCTCCATCACGTCACATCCGACCCTTCATCCCTCGCATCACAGACACACAACAGTATCGGAGGACGGCCCCCGCCTTTTCTTTGCATGTTTTAGCATTGCTTCCTGGCCGGCTCGTGACCGCCTGCGCCACAACAGCTCGCAACAAGCCACCCTTCACGACCGTCGGCCCCATCTCCGACAGCCTTCCCTGAGACGTCATCAAAACTTGACGCCGTTGGCGGTGCCGGTAGCAGCTAGCAGTCCGCGTCTCTCTCGACCGCATCCCGGTAACGACATCACATCGACTGAAGCCCGAAACACATCCCTCCTTCGCCATGGCGGACAACATGCCCACCCTGCGGAACGACCTGTCGATGGTTGCCCGCAAGGCCCGGCTGACTTCGGCTGTCGAGGATGTGGACAGTATCATTGCCCAGCTTCTTGCAGCCCGAGAGAAGATTGCATCAGGTTTGTGTCCCCCATTGGTTGCCCGTCCTATCGTGTGCCTGGTCCCTGTCTAACAAAGTCTGCAACAGAACAAGATCCACACGCCGCCAGCCTTGTCCTGACAAGGCTACAGAACCCAATAAAGGAAGGATTTGAAGCCGTCAACAACGACCTGAAGGCTGTCTCAAAGACACAGAAAGAGTTCGGCAAGGCTCTGGACAGAGTGAGTCCCGATGGCCCCCTCATGACTCCCTTTCCCACATCGTCATCGTCTACTAACACTTCTTCACCCTTAGTCTTTTCCCATCACTCCGCTCCCGACCGAATACGATGTCATGCAGAAGCACCCAGCCCTCATCAACCGAGCCATTGCCATGCACTTGCTGCGCGAGGGCCACTTTGACGTGTCGCGAGTCTTCATGGACGAGGCTCGCGAGATTGCCGCCATAGACGGACGCGGTCCGAACGCCACAAACGACGAGGACGAGGACAACGAGGACGAGAACGACGATGCATACATGTCCAATGGCGAGGTCGAGTTTGACGGCCACGGCAACTTCACCCAGACCCAGTCTGTCTTCTTGCAAGACAAGTTCCAGCGCATGTACTCCATTCTGCAGGACGTCAAGGCACACAACCTCACGTCGGCCATAGAGTGGGCACGCGAGAACTCGGAAGAGCTGGAGGAGCGCGGTAGCAACCTTGAATTTGAGCTTTGCAAGCTGCAGTTCATCTGGCTGGCCAAGTCCGGCTCGCACAGCCCGCCCGGCGAGTACGATGACAGCGACGCAGAAGACGACGACGAGGAGAACGAGGGCTCGCTCATAGCTGCGTTTGAGTATGCTCGCTCCCACTTCCACCGCTTCAGCGAACGGCACCTCGCCCAGATCCAGCGCCTCGCCGCGGCCCTCGTCTTTGCCTCCAACATCGACGAGTCGCCCTACGCTGCGGCCTTTGCCACTGGCACGGCCTTTGAAGACCTGGCCACCTCGTTTACCCGCGAGTTCTGCTCGCTGCTCGGCCTCTCAGCCGAATCTCCCCTCTATGTCGCCGCCACAGCCGGCACAATTGCCCTTCCGCGGCTTATCAAGTTCATTGGGGCCACTCGTAGCAAGCGTACCGAATGGACATCGGCCAACGAGATGGCTTTTGAGACACCACTACCCGAGTCCATGACCTACCACTCCATCTTTGTGTGCCCTGTATCCAAAGAACAGACTACGGCCGCAAACCCGCCCATGATATTGCCATGTGGCCACACACTTGCAAACGACTCGCTGCGGAACATTACAAAAGGTACCAAGTTCAAGTGTCCCTACTGTCCCATTGAAGGTCAGATCAGGGACGCCCGCCAGATCATCCTCTGAGTCAAGATGGGGCTGAGATCGGTGCCCGACCTATGCAAACTGCAGCACCTTTCATTTTTGCTTGTTGCGTTCCATTCTGGCCTTTTTTTTCTGTCACTTCTTCTCATAGTCGGCTCAGGCGTACATCCGTGGGTCAAAGGGATCTTTTGTTTTCTGTGTTTTGTTCTGGGAATAGCCCGTCGGCAAAGGCGTTTGGAGGCTTCTGAGTGCTCTTTTTGTTTATCATATTTATCTCACTGGATATGGGGTGGCCAATTGCATGACAGCTTACCCTCTGTTTTTTGCAGGAGCATCACCACGCCCATTTTGTCCGTATACAAGGCGTTATGTTTGTTTCTATTGGAATGTTGACAATGTCAGTGCAAGGTTCACAAATCCTTCTGAACCACACACTTTTTCTTCTCTACTCTTTTATCAATTAGCAACGACCACTCAGCACAGTTATGCCTTCAGTTCAATTCATTGCAGTATTTTTGCACAAAACAAAGAATATTCATCGTACGGCTAAAGTTTGAAGAGATATATTTATTTCGACGGGTGGCCGTGATTTTGGTGTATATATAAAGCAACAATCTGATGAAACATGTCACCTTCGAGAAGACTGCGGTATCAAAGGACATATAAAAACAGTTGACAGACAAGGAAAGCTCAGGGAAAAAAAGGATATAAAAAACAAACGGCATCACCGGATGGACTTCTAGCTTTGCCTACAACCCACACATCCCCCCTATGCCTTTTAAAAACGCCGTTGTATATATAATAAGAAAATAAAAGGTCAAGTGGTGCTGCTATTGAAAGCAGAACAGGAAACAAAAACGAGCAACAAAAACAGCCACGGACCGTCAACCTCAGCAGAGGTGTTCCCCGTGGATATAAACGAGCAAAGCAGACGTCGTAAAGTCATAAAATATAGTGTTTGTGTTGGTGTGGGAGATGCAAAAGGTCGGCTTTGACATCGATCGTCGGTTTAATGGGACGTGCTTTTTTTCGCTTTGATGTTTTGGCTGTTTTTTTTTTGTCTCTGCTTTTCGTTAATATCGACGAGGCTGAAGGCCGACGGAGATGATATGTGATCCCCGGTAGTTTTCAGCCCCATGTTTTAACAGACAGAAAATTAGCCCGAAAAAAGGGGGGGCCGCGTGGAGGAGAGGACGCGTAAGGAATGTGGATTTTTTAAGAGCAGACAAAAAAGAAGGCAGATGAGGTAAATAAATAAATATAAGGAATAAAGCAAGAAAATAGAAAATAGCAGTGGACAAAATGTGAAAAATGTAGAAAGGAAAAAGACGGGGCCGGCCAATATGTATCCTTTTCGATCCTGGGTATATCTGATTTTTTTGGTGTTTGGTTCTCTAGTCGATGGTCATTCGGCTCGGCAGAGGTGCCTTCATGTCGTTGAGGCCAATCGAGTTCGCGTCGTATTGTGCCGCCTTCTCTTCACCGTCGCCGCGCTTAAGAATGTGTGCCTTGAGGCCACTTCCAAAGTTGTGCATGCACACAAAGGCGTTGGTGATGGTAAGAATGATGAGCAGGATGGTCAGCACCGCAAAGGCCGTCAGTGACTTTTGCACGGCTGTGTAGTTCTGCTTGTAGCCAGGCTCGTAGATGCGCACGAGCTTGAAGAAGAACCATGCCAGGCCACAGAGATACAGGACAATGCTGGCAGCCATGCCGACCTTGATTTCGTGGCGCGTGAAAAATGCAGCCATCAGCAGGATGGCAATGGTGATAGGGATGGCGGCGGCCGTCAGGGCGAATTCGACGTCGGTCTTGCCCGTGACAATAACAAGGAACTGGACAGTGAATCCGAGGAAGAAGAAAAAATCAAACTTGAGCAGGGCAATGTAAATCTGGTAGGCAAGGAACCGCTTCTTCATGCGGTAGTCGGCACCGATCTGCTTGAGAATGTCCCAGGCAAACTCCTGGTACAGCTTCCACGCGATGAAGCCCATCACAATGGTAGCAACGCCAATGATGATAGGAATAGCGATGAGGAATGGCCGGACACGGTCCATCAAGGCGACGCTGCCAACTTCTTGGTTAATTGCACCGATGGCGGCCAGCGATGTGATGGCCAGGTTGATCTGGTCGGTCTGGATGGCCGTGTAGATAAGGAAGGCTAGGTTGGCAATGCAGATGCCAATGACCTGAATCGTATTCTTCATGCGAAGGGCATCCCACACGAGCACGAGTTCGTACAAGAAAGCGAAGATGAAGAGCGTCAGGAATGTTGGGATGGAGCGGTAGAAGGAGTTGGTTGAGCTGGTGTCCTTGTCTTGGATGACATTCGACTCGAACTGGGCAAAGAGATATCTATGTGGTGGTTAGCACATGTGTCACAAAGAAGTAGTCCGAGACCCTCGAGGCATTTGAGCCATCGCGGAACGCATCGCGAAAAGCATCGCGAGTAAAGGAGAAAATAATCGTTGCCATCTCCATATACGTACGCTTCAAATGCCAGGCAGATGATGGCCTGCAATAGGACGGTCAGAAAGAAGGCCTTAGCCCATTTCGTTTCGATGAAGCTGAACATCTTGCGCGGCGGGTCGGCAACGCCGTTCTCGCGATAGTAGTAGCCGTTGTTGTTGAACGGCTGTTGGGCAAAGGCAGGATCCGGTGTCAGAAGCGACCGCCGGGACTCTTGACGGGGCGCCAGGGCGGGCGATATTGTGCGGGTGTTGGATATAGATAGAAAGAGTGAGCTTCGGCAGCAGGCCCAACGGAGAGGGCAAAACGTGAGAAATCAAATCAGGGTTCGTGTTGTCGTTGGAAAAGAGTGGCTGCAAAGCGATAGTAGTAAACGCTCGTCAGCGAGACGAAATGTAGTTGTCTGCTGATGGCTGGTGGAGAGATCGAGGGAGAAATCTGCTTTTTGTGGTGTCGGAAGTGAGGGATGGCGACGTGGCAACCCTTTTTCGTATTCAAATCCAATGGGGTCGGCGATGACTTGGTGAGAGACCGCTTCACGTGTTGTGGCAGCGACTGGGTGACAAAGGGGGGAAGCGAGGGAGAGACAGTCGAGAAAAAGAGTGAGTCGTGTCGGTCTCGATGCGATGATGATGAATGACGAAAAGGATATGAGACGGGAAGGAAAGAGAGGGAACAAAAACAAGAAACAAGAAATGGCAAGAGGAGGGGAAGGAACGAAGAAGGCAAGAAGGATGCGAAAATGAGAGAGAAGTGGAATGCGGAAAATAAAAATAATAGAATACAGGAGATTCCAGACGCTGTAGGGAAGGAGCGACCCAGTGTGAAGGACGACCTGCAGAACTTATAGGTCAAAAAGCGGGCCTACAGCCGCACTTATTCTGCCGGCGTTTTAGGAGCACGCCGCTATACGAGGGGGCATGCAGCGTGCAGCAGGGAGGGAGGTGGAAGGAGGAAGGAGGGAGGGTCAGCGAGACAAAGAGGCAAAATACAATCTACTTTGCAATGGAAATGTTGGTTTTGGGGGTAACGCTGGAGAGGCGGAGATGGCAAGAGCGAGTGAGAACACAACGACAACCGCAGCGAGGGAAGGTATGGAAACCTGAAAATGCGTTTTGAAGCTGCAACCAGGGAAAGAGTGAACGGGGTGACAGGGGAAAGAGCACAGTGAGTTCCAGGGAGATGGGGGATCCAGCGAGCCAGGGTCCTCCTTCCTGTCTGGGATGCGCAAGGCTTAGTCGACAAAGGGAGGGACCACAATCTGTGTGCCGCGAGTCTTTTGATTTTGTGTGCTTTTGAAGCCACAGATATCCGTGGGTGCGGTGTATATTGGCGATTGAACGGCTCAGATTGTGCGTTACACTGGAAGATACTTGTAAAAAGGCATGAGATGCACGCTATGGCGGGCCTCCCGTCTTTGCTTCTGATCCCGGAGCAGATGAAACAAGATCGGAGAAAGATGTGTTCGAAGGCGGAAACAGGGGCTCAGGAGGCGGCACTGGCTGCCAAGGTGATGTGTGTACTTATAAACAGCGGTGGAAGAGGTTATGCAGTGAGAAAAACTGAAAGAAAAAAGTGAGCAAATAAGCAGCCAAGAGTAAATACTTTGTGTGAATGTTTGCGGGTGTAAAAACGAGGCAATAGGAACTGGTGAAATGACACACGTCGAATTCGTCACCAATGGGGCAAGAACGCCTCATCGCAGGGAGAGAAAAGTGAAAGAGGGCCCAGAATCCGCCTGTGTGGCCTTGTCGTGGGGGAAAGACCGATCCAACCAACATTGCTGCGCCTTCCTTTGATATGGATCCTAAAAAAAGAAAGAGCGAACCCAACCACGCCCACTGTTTTCCTGCCACTAACAGCCGTCATACCAATACATTTTGCACTAAAAGTCTCAACGGCCGGCCGCTAGGCGAAGAAAACTGCACCAAACGTCGTCAAAAGTCACCAAAGGACACCAAAAAGCACCAAAGCCCGCTAAAAATATTGCGGAGCATCGGTTGGTCAGGAACGTGACGAACGAACCAAATGAACCCTGAGTCGGCTCTGTTTTTTGACTCCTGGTTTGTTCTGTTTGTTCTTGCGACCTTTTACGCTTGTCCTAGGCACATCATCCTATGGTTCTTGTCCTGCGTACCGTCGAAAATCCAATGGCGATCTCCATCCAAGATTAGGGGACGCCTCGTATTGGTGCACTTCAGTGGATAGACGTGCAGATTTTAGCGGGCTGGCCGTCAAAAGTCCTGGCCGCCAATCCTTCCTGCCTTTCCGACGCTTGTGGCTCCTTCGCAGAGTAGTTGTCACGATCGCGGTTACCCAAACAGAGCACAACGAGACGACAGTGCGATACAGCACATGGAGGAAGAAGGACCGACCGACAGTCCGCCCTCCGTTCGTCGCTTCCTCGTGCGCAGGGAAGATCTCCAGCGCTTAGCTCAGCTCGGCCATCTGTACAGTCGTCACAGCCTCCTTGCCAAACAATGCAAAGCACGAGGGGCATGATGCATGCTCACATGTCGTCCGTACAGGTGCACAATTGCTTGGACTAATGCTGCCCAGCCCTCACTGGCGGGTGCCAACTTGCTGGGCAGTGGCAGTGTGGTTTGGTTTCACATCGAAGTCCGACAAGTTGTTGAGGTCAAAGGCGATCCGTGCAAATAATATAGTGCACTGTATTTAGGCACTGTTCTTATCGCTTATCGGGTTTTATCCATCACCCCTGAAAGAAAGAACGGGGCTGGCGCGTGCACAGTGGCAGGCCCACGAAAAACTAGTGCGCATGCGCAGAAGCGCCGGCAAGCAAGCATCGCATCGCGTCCTGGGCGCTCTTTCCCACCACGTCTGTTCCCACCACAGCCACGCCAAACAAAGAAAAACGCCGATGCGCATTGGAGGCCCGCCTTTTCGACCACCATCGAGCCGCCCTGTCCTGTGCACATCACCGTCCTCCGCCCATCGCGATACACCCTGCGGACTACGCCCAATTGACAACAAGACGGCAATTCACTGACGACAAGGCACCAGTCGCGTGCATCGGCGATCACAGCCACAGCAATGGATTCAGACGACGATTCGGACGACGAGCTCATGCTGCACAGATTGGCATCGGGCGGAACGATCGATTAGTATGTCCAGAAGAGCCACGAAACTGGCTAGAAGCTGCAGCTGCGGGCGGCAGTCCCCCCTCGTGCCCGGGCGACATCTTGCTAACAACTTTATTCACAGCGACGACTGGCCAAAGCTTCTGGAATCGGTCATTTCGCGCTTCCTTAACGTATGTGTCACTCTCCTCTGGCATGGTGGTTTATTGCCATTGTCGGCATCCAACTAATGTCCTGTGTCCCCAGATTGTCGAGTTCGAATACCCCATTCCCGTCATCCCGCCGCCAAGGCGCACACAGTCCAAACTGCCACAGCCGCCACACCCGGGCCAACAAAGCTCCGACGCTTCTAACGGAGTCGGTGTCGGGTCCTCGTCTCAGGCGCAAGAGTCGGGTCCAAGCCAAGGGGCCGGCGGGGAGTCCAAAGAGGGTGTCGACAAGGAGAATGCCGATCCGGGGGCCGCCGTAGCTGGCGGCGATGGCGAGAGCAACGATAACGATGCGGCAGCTGCACCTGCTTCTGCGTCTGCTTCTGCTTCTGCATCAGACGCCCCGGCTAAAGACCCATCTGAATCGGCAGCGGAACCTTCGACATCGGCAGCGGAGGCGGAGGCATCAACAGCAGCAGGGGCATCTTCTGGACCAGCAATCACAGCACCAGACTCCCCTCCTGCGATGCCCAAACCCATCCTCGACCTCGTCGATTACATTGTCACAACCCTCCGGACCACTTTCCACACATATCCTCCTCACAGCATCCAGCGTCTCGCGGAGCTCATTATTGCCCCGCGCCAGAACTACCGCTACCTCGCCTCCTACCTGCACGCTGTCGATCGCGTTGTCAGCGTCACCAGCGGCAGCAATGTCTTCCCGCTACCCCCTGCCGAGCCTTCCGCCGAGGCCATGGCAGCCCTTCAGTCCGTCATGATTCCGTCGGCACCCGCCGATTCGGACAGCGACGACGAGATGGAGGGCGTCGGCCTGGCTCTTGCTAGCAACCCGGCCAGCGACAACCCGCTCGGCGCGCTTCTGACGCCCATTCCTTGGCTGCGGGCTCGTCCAACTAACGTTGCGGACGATTCCTCAGGCGACACGGACGACGACGGATCAAGCCCGCCAGGCTCGACGGACGGCAGCGAGATGGCCTTTAGTGCAGCAGGCAGCTCGACCGGGTCAGTGCACGGCGGAGCTAACGCGTCCCGCGCGCCGGCGCTCCTCCAGCAGCAGCAACAGCTGCAGTCCTCAGCGTCTTCCTCGCAACAGCTGCTACAGCAGCAACAGACGCCGCAGCACCGGATGGAAGTGCGAACGGAAGCGACCGAGACCATTGAGGGCCCCAACGGCATGGGTAGCATTGAGACTGTTAGTGTGTCCATCAATGGCATCCACAGCCACGGCCGCCTAGCAATGGCCGTGCAGCAACAGCAGCAACGGGGCATCACGCAGGGCGAACTTCTCCGCCAGGAGCAAACAGCCGGCGTCGTTCCAGTCAGCCAGCTGGCCCGGGTCGCTGCAGCACGTGCAGCAGCTGCCAGCGGCATGGCCTTTGGCGGCCGTTTCCGCCCCGGTGCCCATGATGACGACGACGACGAGGATGAAGACGACGAAGACAATGACCATGACGTGGATGATATGGACGACCACGAAGACGAAGATATGGACCGCCACGCGCTACATGGCGGTCGTCCTGTCCCGTCCAGCGTGCTGGGCAGCAACGCCGAATCTGCACAGCCAGACACCACCGAAGACACTGATATGGGAGGGGTAGATTCTGAAATCACAGACGCGCCAACCACAGCGGGCGAATCGGCCAAAGAGGACAAGGGCAAAGGTGTAGAAGGCAAGGAAAAGGAATCTGGCGGCGATGACGAGGATGATGAGATTCCGCATGCTCGTGGCCCACAGGTGATTGGTGCTGCAGACATGGGCCCGCAGCGGTCGTCCAGAGCCTCCGGCGGAAGTGGCGACGGCAAGGGCAGTGCCGGCCTGCTGATCGGCAGTGCGGCCGACGCCAGCCAGGTGGACATGCGCGACATTGATGTTGAAGCTGCCGTGGGCCGCAAAGCGTCGGCTCTTCCGCCTGGCGCCGTTGCGGCACCGATTGTCCCTTTCTCCAGCCGGGAAAGCGTCAAGGAACAGCCTGGTGAAATTGACCCACCACCAGCAGGGACGCCGCCTGTTCGGTCCACAACACCCAAGCGAGAGGCCGAGAATGAGCTCGAGCCCGGAGGACCGCCCAAGAAGCGAAAGGAGGATCACAAGGAGGGTGGCGATGAGAAAGATTCCCCGGCAGCCGGCGGCAGCGGACAGGCCACAGCTGCGTCTCAGAAGAAAGAGCCGGAGGATATGCCTGTTGATGCCACCGCCGACAAGTTGGCGGAGAAGGACAAGGAAGCATCGTCAGCGGAGTAGAGGGTCGAAAAAGTAACTCCTTTCTCGACAACGGTGAAAGGCCATAGCCAGAGCTACAAAACCCTGTCCTGAGGTGTGCCTTTCTGTCATCTGTTTTCCAGTTTATGTATCCCTATTGTTCAGCCTCGTTAATTGTGTTGCGGCTGAAATACCAATGCACGTTATGTGCATGGCGCCCACTTTGTATGATAAACCATTTCTTCGTTTTAACATGAGTATAATCTTCAGTTCTTCAGTGTGTCTTGAATGTCTTAACTGCTCTGCGCTGGGTCTGTCTGTGAGTGTTCTTTAGTAATTATTTTAAAGAAATTGTTTGTTTGCTTATTATTACGTGTTCTTAATTTTTTCTTTTTCTAAAAAAAGAGAAGCAAAGCACAGCAAAGCAAAGCAAAGAAAAGAAAAGAAAGGGAAATGAGGAAAAAATGAGGAAGGAAATGAAGAAGGAAATGCCTTTTATAATTCAAATAACTTTATTTATTATTGTTCCTATATTTATACTTCTCCTTAAACAACAGAGTCAGCTTAGTTTAGACCAACAACCTATTATAACCAAACCCGATAACCAAAACAGGGACACAAGCACCGGCATCTTAGGCAAAGGTTTAATAACAGGAAAAGAAGGCCATGGATCAACAGACGTTGTATACCAAGATTGCCAAGTCTGGAAGATTGGAGAGATTCTGGAACAACGGCATCAAAACTGACAAAGCCTGGCACTTTCTTGAGACTCTTTCCTGGATACTCCCTTAAATGTCACAGCAAGATTCAACGATTTGGTTGTTGTTGCTTGACTGTATGAATGCTTGATCAGCGGACCATCAGCCTCGCCCGTTTGTTCTATGCCGACGCCACCTGCTATAATTTCATAAAAAGCATGTAACTGTGGCACGACGGTCTCGGCTTCGTGCGCTGGTGCTTGATGTCCCAGTCTCCGGGCGGGTGGTAGAACATTGTGGTGACATGCAGCTTTTGAGCGGTGCTGCCAGCGTCAGATTTCTTGACAATGTTCTTCCACTCATCGGGCGTGTAGTTGACGCCCTGTGATAGCGGGGCCTTTTTGTTCTTGCAATGGTGGCGAGTTTGCGGGCACCGTCCGAGCCATTCACCGGCGGCCATGGGTAATATGTTTGGGAACACATCTCCCTGCATGGCATTGAGATCTGCTGCGTTGCTTGCATAACAGTCTTTCTCGAGATGCATGATTCGGAGAAAATTGGTCCTCTGGGCCATGTGGTAGGCTTCAGCGAAGCCATCCAGATGGCTCCTTGGAACCGTACATGCCATACTGCCCGACCCCTGCGTTGCATTAGGAGTGGCTTTTCTTCTGAACACCATTTCTTCGGCATCGCTGATCGCGGCAGCAGCCTCCTTGAGAGTTAGACCCGGATGGAGCGCTGCCTTCATTATCTCGCATCGGTGAGCCTTGTAGTGGTCTACCTCGCGCTCGACTGCTGAATTGAGATAGCAAGCACTGCAGATATCGGGCCCATTGTGCATCAAGAAGCGGGGATAGCAAATCTTGCAAAGTTTGCATGGAATCCAGTTGTCGATGCTGTAGCGCCAATTCTTCTCTCGAGGATCGGATTTTGTGCCGTGGGTGATGACGCGCATTAGTTGCTTGGAAAGGGGCCGTATGAATCTCACCTTCGGCTGCGAATCTTCATCAAGGCCCGACTTATGTGACTCCTCCTTGCATGCGCGGAGTATGCGATGAGGCCCTAGAAGCTGGTAGAGCATAATCATCCGTGGCACAAGCCAATCTGTTAAGGGCAGCTTCTCCAGCCAGCGGCGGAATGCAGAGCGGGATGAGATGAAGTCGTATCCGAGCAGACTGGCTTTGGGGAAGACGGTGAAGAACACAAAGGTGATAATTGCCCTGCTTGTGTCGACGCCCAAGTCGTTCTAGCTGATCCCGAAGCTCCCTTCACGGTTTACATCACTGGGGCCGTAGTGATAGCTGGGTGCGAAATCAAACGAGTCAACACGGGTCGTGGGCGATTGCTTTTCCCTCAATTCCAGGATGCCCAGGAGGAATGCGGCCGAGAGTCCATGGAGTAGACGACAATGGAAGATGCCTAGCGTCTTCAGATTCGGCAAAGAGTCTCTTGATAGAATCGTTTTGATGGCATTTTTGTCGAGAAAGGGGCAGTTGTGAAAATGGAGCACTTGGATGCGTTCAGTCGCATTATTCAGTGCCTTGAAACATCTCGTCATTGCCAAGAACGACCTTTTAAACGACCAATCAACCTCATCATGCGTCGAAGTAATCATCAGGCGACCGTTTCGAACCTATCGACGCAAGCGACCGTCGCAGCTGCCCCGAGCTTCTTCTACCATTTTGGAGAAGTCGGCTTCTGAGAGTTCCCAATTTTCAAAGTTCGCTTCTGTCATGGACCATACCTGAAAGGAATCTCCGACGAGATCACATAGGACACTGCTTGCACTAGCCAGATTCAAAAGATCCGAGTACATCAGATGATAAAGGATTCGCTTGGAGAACCAGTGCGTTGAGAGTAGGCGGACCAGGACTGGCTGAGTCTTGTTGGCTGGCTCCGCTTTTGCCGCAGACCGTCGCCGGACAATATCAGCAGTCGGCGAGAGCAGAAGTGGCGCCAGGGTGATGGACTTGGACTTCTTGGGAGCGTTTGGCTTGGACAAGTTCTAGTCGTCGAGCTTCTCAGGTATGAACTTTTCCGCAAGACATTGCTTGTACTCTTCAAGTTCCGAAGGTGGCATTCTCAACTCCTCGAAACCGGGGCCCAGGGTTCCCCACCAATCGCTCAAAAACGGATTCGGGGGAGGCAATGGGGTGCCCCCTTTGGTGTCTCCCATGATGCCGAATATTGGATCTTAGGTAAGCGTGTTAGCAGAATGGCACAGGGCGAGGAAGGCAATAGAAAGTAAGGGAACTCTTACTAGAGAGCAATTACTCAGGCTATGTGGTGGATGGTGGTTATTGTCGGGAGCAGCGTGGTGAATGTGTGTTGCAATTGGCGGTAGCAGAGAAGAGGGCGCGGGGCGGAAGAGGAAGAAGATATCAAGTTGTTGATGGAATAACTCGCGAGATTTATCTTAAGAAAACAAGAACAAGTTGTAGGTAGCAACGTCATCACAAGAGGAAGGAGCGAGTGTGGTTGTTTACATGATGTTTGTATTTCCCAAAAGGGAAAGAGTACTCGTCTACTCCGTGGGACCGTACAGAACTCCCGTATGAGGACTTGAGAAAAAACAGCCAAGGATGATTTTTGGGGATTCTAATTTTAACATCTTCATAGAAAATCATCCTTTCCGTGGAATAGGCCTTAAATGTACGGTGTTTTAGGATGTTGACAAAATTAAAGAGAGAGAGAGAGAGAGAGAGACAAAACGACTATTTGCATGGCCATGGATGGCCGGCGAAGCCGAAGGATATACGACTCAATGAAGCCACTCGATATGAGAACTTGAAGCCGCAGGAGGAAAAAAAAGGGGATGAACAAATAGTCCAAAAACGAGAACGATCAAAATTCAGCTGCCGTTCTACATACTACGAATCAGGCTGATGACTGCCCTTTTTGGATGCAAGGCTGATGGCACCTTCCCAGATAGCATCTCGCGGCGGTTTCCTATCTCGCATGGAGACGGCAAGTGGCAGCCGTGTGCGGAGAACACACGTGCACATTATGCAGCCCAGAGATCAACAGCGAGAGCTTATCACCAGGCATGATGGTCGAAATGGCACGTCTGTCTTCAAACCGCATACAATAACGAAGTAGACCAGACGACCAAAGGCCTGCATCAAAATGGCGACTGTTCATGGAAATGTGCTTCGAATGGGGCCCGCCGGTGACCAATGGCACTACCACCGGAAGGAACGACTGTACGATCTGACGCGGGGTTACGATGAGGACGGCAAGAGCGACAAAAGCGACGACCTCTCCGCCCCAGGCGCCACTGTCACAATTTCTACGACAGCCGGGCCGGCCGATACTCAAATCTCTGTCGACCCCAGCCGCACGGCTCTTGTTATTGTCGACATGCAGAACTTCTTCTTGCACCGCCGCTGCCGCGACCACCCGACAGGCCGTGCGGCGGTAGCACCGACACTAACAGCCATTGAGAGCTGTCGACGGGCCGGGATCCGAGTAATTTGGGTCAACTGGGGCCTGACCAAGCCGGATCTGGCTGCCATGCCGGCAGCAATTATGAGCGGTTTCTCGCGGCGGATGGTGTTGGCAGATGCCGACCAAGAGCCGACGCCATCGGGCCTTGGCATCGACCCTGGCGACGGGTGCGGACGGTGGCTTTTCAAGGGCGAATGGAACAGCAACGTCTACGAAGGGGAAACCGAGACAGGAAGCGTCGGAGAAAAGACGAACAACCTAGCGGCGGCCGTCCGGCCCGACCTGGGCGACGTGCTGTGTGACAAGACACGCATGTCTGGGATGTGGTCCATGGACGAGCCGCTCCGGCAATATTTGGCCGGCCAAACGGCAATTCGGACTCTACTTTTCGCCGGCGTCAACACGGACCAGTGCGTTCTCGGCACGCTAACGGACGCGTACAATGCCGGATGGGACTGTGTGGCTCTGGCTGACTGCTGTGCCACGACAACACCGCACGGGCAGGAGTTGACGATGATGAATATTTCGGTAAGTCTATTTCTTACACTTTTGTGACTATCAATAGTGTACTCTGTAAGGCCGCTGGAGATCATGGTCCACGTGGGCGCATTGCTGACATGACAGAACAATCTTGGGTTTGTGATTGACAGCAAATCACTGTCAGACGGCGTCGATGCATATTGTGTTGCAAAGGCTGCTTGAGGCGGGCTTTGTGGAGCAACGGTTTGACCACAATGGAGTCAAAAAGCACCGGATGAGGAAATGGAATAAGTCGACGCGACGGGGCAATGGCGTATCAAGGCACTTTACGAGTTTGAAGTTGAGATGCTGAGTAGTGAGAAGAAAGATAACGGGAGACTTGTTAAAATGTTGCGTGCCGGTTCCCGCCAGTTGTTTCTTTTTTCTTTTGATAGTGCTCTTGTCTTGTTTGGACGGACTACTGTGTCCGTTGCACATGGCATACTAGCATATATCTCTACATGTTCAGTGCGTCGTAAATCCGGGAAGTCTTGTATTGTCTTTTTTATTCCTACTTGGTGCACCTGGGTACACAATCAAAATACCAAAAAAAAGAAAGGCGGCACGGAAAATAAAAACAAAAAAACCCAAGGGTTTCCTTTTCGGAAAGCCCATAAAGACAGACTGCTAAGGCACACAAAAATCAAGGAAGTAAAGTGGACGGCGCAAGGCCCGAGAGAAGAAGAGCGTAGACGATATGGGGCCGTGGTGTAAGAGAAACCCGAGATAAAAAAGGCCCGCTAGGACAAGAGCGGCTTATTCACTACAAAACCGGGGACGAAGAAAGGAAGAAAGCTGCTCAAGTTGAGTTTGCGATCGGGTCCAATTTTTTGTGTCTCGGACAACGGCATTCCAATCACGGAGTACTCGTTCATGAATTATTCGGGCCTCGTCGGTCTTGGTTGGGGGGTGAGACTACTGAAGCGTTGCTCCTTGTCCGACTTGCATATTTTCTACCATCACATTCCTCGCCAAAGTGAGGAGGGTGATACACAACCAAAGGTTGTTTGGGGAGGAGTCCAAGTGGTTGTGCAAAGAACCAGGCACAGTTGGTAATAATTGTTGAAGCCGGTAAATAACATTGAAATCGTCATCAACGCATGCATGTACACATTAGAAGTCACTGAGATTTGAGAGCAAGATTTGTGGGAGCGGGATCAATATTATGATCTCCTTCAATGACGTTTTATTCGCATCTTGTTCTCCAGAATAAAATCCCGTCTTTTTTCGGCTGGTCTGTCTGCGAGTCGGTTAATTTAAGAGTTGCGCGTGTTTGCTCTTTAACCGTTGAACTCTTCAAGCTCTTTCATCCGATCCCACCATCTGGTCGTGCCAAGTGTCGCTTCCCGCCAGATGGTTCCCGTTCGATCTGTGGATAAACGCATGTATCCAAAGTCTCTCAATCTCTCTTCGTTTTGTTGTCCTCCAGCTATTTTCACAGAAAATAATAAAACAATAGACAAAGGAAATGTTGTAGTCGTAAAAGGTCGTAATGCTCAGGTTGGTAGAGAATGCGCAAACGAATGCTTCCCTAGAAGCCTGGCAGGTTTCGTATATAATACAAGCCAGCAGTAGGGTGGGTGCTGGCAGGTCAAGTGGTGAATTCCGGACAACGAGCGACGTGAGAAAGATGTAAGGAGGCGAGTGCGCGGTCTGTTTGCGCATCGATATATGGCTGGGCCGTGAATGTTGTGGTAGCGTAGGCCGTTGTGATCAGCATGTTGATTGAATCTCGAGACGCGCGTGGTCGAGCTTCAAAGATATATTGTAGTCGCCTGGCAGTCAAATCGCTTGATATGGAAAATCAAGTTGATGTCGGATATCAATCTCAGTCGTCGTAATAGTGGTGGGTATATATGGGTGGTTGTAGTCCGGAATCGGTTGGCCGTGATCAGAGCAAGTTGTGATAGTGGAGAGGTGCATTGAGAGGACAAGGCTGGAACGGCCACGTCCCCGTTCTCAAGTTGTTCTCATCACTTCCGGTTCTTGGTCTTGGTCAAGATGTCGTTCTTGCAGATACCATAGCTGCAGCATGCATCAGGGCTCAACTTGCCGTTGAGAATCAGGTCGATCTTGGACTAGAGTTGTATTAGTACAGGAACATGGAGCACAGACTGGCGCATTGTAGATGACTTTAAGCAGAACATAAACTTACATCCGGGCATGGTATTGGTGTTGCGTGGGCAATGCTGGCAAACGAGACGACAACTGCGGCCACAGCCGAGAGGAGGTAGGAAGGCTGCATCTTGAGGAGGGTGTGAAAAAAAGATGTATGGAAGAGAGCGAGAAGAAATCTGGAGAGAAGGGATAAGAGACAAGATAAAGCTGGGCGAAGAAGAGGGGGGCGGGACGGGCCAAGGAATATATATGGACGCAAGAAATAACGAGGAAAGAAAAAAAAGAGGAAAGAGACAAACACGATTGTGGAGAATCGAGGCACGAGAGGGAGGGAAAGAGCCAAAATATAAAAAAAAAAAAAGACGAAAAGAAAGAAAAAAAAATAGAAAAGGGAGAGGAACTAAGAGAAGCGCTGGGAGTGGGCTTTCCCGGTCAGATATATGCTTATTTTGGGTGGGCGAACCAGTCCCAAGGTCAAGGGGGGAAGGTGCAGAATTGGACAACAAAGTCGAAGAATGGGTGGTGACTGTTGGCCGTTGGCGCCGTGCCTGCCTAAAACAAAAGCACAGAACAAAAAGGAATTCCGCCTGAGCGTACTCACGGACTGGCGCAAGAAGGGCGACTTGCTGTGTTGTTGGTTCTTTCTTCTTTCGGGATGGGGGGGCGGTGGGTTTTGGGTAGTATCTTCTCAGCCTCTCGCGCTCGGGGGGTACCTTGTCGCTTGTTCAAACTTTTGACCGTCGTCACAGCGGCGGCAGGGCAGAGTGTCAAAGGAACAGGGGCGCAAAATAGAGTGAGAAATGCGAGAAAATGTACAAGAAAAGAAACGACAAAGGAGAGCACAAAAGAAAGCACACCCTTGCCGCATGCTCTGAATCAGCCAAGGCTTGCTGGACTTGCCGGAACCGGGGGGTGGATTCTCTTGTGAGGACGGAGGTACCTTTTGGGTGGGAATGGGGCGTCAGCAAACGCTCCAGGTACGGGGCCGGTGTAAGTACAGGTACTGATACGAAGGAGGGAGCGGAAAGAGGGCAAGAGCGATGCAGAAAATGGATATCGCACGCAGACAGTGCACGCGAGGAAGCGACGATGGAGAGACATGCCAAAATGCGGGAAACATTGGAAAAGGGCGCTACAGTCAGCCCTGGAGTGAGACATTCACACCGTCATTCTTGCGCTGCTCTTTCCTTCTCTTTGTGTTGCTCTTTCCCTCTCCATGTCTTAGTTGAGTTGGGAAGCTCTCGCGTACGAATGTCGTCCGGAGTGCGTAAGAAGCGCATAATGCAAGGCACCGTGTATCGCGAAGTGAGTGTGCTCCGTACGGAAGACGGGATTGCATTTTCCATTGAACACAATGCCACAAACACAAAGTACAGATACCATCGTGACTGTCCCCTCCCACGAAGGAACACGAGAAAAAACAGACGATAGTGAGCAAAGTGAGCGAAACGAGAGGCTGAAGAAAAAAGGGGGGCACGCTAGTGGCCGCGCTAGTGCTCTTTCCGTTTCGAGGAACCAAAAAACGCACCAGGAAAGTTTAGACGGTTGCTGGGGGAGGAGCGACCTGAAAGGCACCCTTGACTTCAGCAGTCTCAGGTACATGCAACCCTCGGGACCTCCACTCGCACCGCCCGTATTGCTGTACCTTTGACTCGTAAAAAGAGTAAAAATGCCTGTGGAACGACGGTGACAGCCTGTGGCTTGCTCCTCTTTGAGCGCGCGCCAAGACCTTTGTGGTGAGAGCCCCCTCTCTTCTCGTGGGCCGAGGGCTGAGGGCTGAGCTGCAACAAGTGGGTGAATCGTCGCAAAAGGTCTCGTGAAGAGAAGAGAGAAAGAGGAAAAACAAGGGCAAACTGCTCAAAACAAAACAGCCGGCGGACGCCACTGTTTGAAGCCCAAGTCAATGCTTGTAAGGCAGAAAGGATTCAGCAAGGGTCCTGGCAGGCGCGAACGACGACGGTCATACTTGGAAAAGATCGATGCTCATAATTCACTGTAAATACAGGGCTTACAGCGTGTCCGGGTGACACGGCTTGCTTCGGAAATCGACTTGCGGCGCACAGCACGCTGCAGGTGCTTTGTTTTGCATGTGCGCTTCTCATGCACATAGTCGGCATTCAATACGAGAAAACCAGAAACAACACACATCTCCGCCGAAAAACGAGCGAAAAGACACACCAGAGGACACAAAAAGCAAATACGAGATGCGTGAAGCAAGGTGCGCTGGCGCTCCCCGTATCTGCACTGCAAGAAGGAAAGACTTCCCCGAGCTCCTGCGTGTGCGAACAGGACTTTTCTTGCCTTTTTGACTTCCTCCACCTTGGCAAGCAACGAGGCCACTCGCTAAGAGCCCGCTAGACCACGAACTGCGATCACTAAACTGCGACTGACCACAGGGGACGGCGGACGGGTCTCCGGCGACCCAACCATCCATCCACCATTACCCACCGTCAAAATACTCCGCAGGATAGCACGGCAAAGAACTGACAAAAGGACACCAGAAAGAAACGACACTGCCGATTGGGTGTCTCTTCACATGCGCGAAACTTGTGTTCTCTTTTGAGATTTTAGGGTTAGGATGCAAGCTCTTATCGTGGAGGCCGCCCCTTGTCATCTGGGGCCTTTCCTTGTGTGTTTTGTTTCCATTCTCCATATTTCTCCTCTTTTCTTCCTGGACTATCCACTCTGTCGTCACAGTTGTTTGCTCGTACTCGGAGAGAACGGGCCTTTGAGAGATCAAGAGGAGCCAGAGATATGATTGCAGTATCACAGTGTTGTACACAGAGTGGTCTGTCGACATATGCCCGAAATATTGTGAGATGTCTGGACGAGAGCACGAAGACCATAGACAACACACGTAGAAATAAATGCGTAGTAAACAGCCCAATGTTTAGTATTGAACTGACGAACACCTAGCTGGTCATATGCCATACTCAGTAGGCGAATTGTGCGCTGTATGAGACGAGTCATACGGCATACCCGGTTTGTGGAAACACGGGAAGGAGCATTTGAAGGAGCATTTCACAAGCGGCTCGGAGCTGACAAGGCGGAAGGTGCAACACACAAACACGGAGGACAAGAGAATGACGCGCCTCAGTCTTTTGGCGTTTTTTGTTTACTTGCAGGAGCTTGGACATGATTATCGCGGACATATTCGAGAAACAATATTGCAAGGGGGAAGAAGTGGCTTTGAGGCTCAGTGGCTCAGTACCTGTCAAACGTTTTTGGCGCTCCTTCGAGCGGGTCGGAAGAAAAAGACAAAAACACCACAAAAACGTGATGACAGGGGTCTGGATACGAGAAGAACGAGCCTAAAATCATAAAAATGTCAGGATGACAGTGAATATATCACCGAAAACGAGAGGGATACAGGTACTTGAAGATACGTGAAGCGCTGTTGAGCAGAAAAAGGGGGGTCGAAAGCTTGGCATTGGGAAGAGCCAAGGTTGTTGGGCTCCTTCTGGTTTGTGGTTGTGCCTGGTGCCTGGCTAGCGATTGGCTTCTTTCTTCTGTTCCTGAACTCTTTCCATTTGCGGCCACTGTGCCCTCTGTGCCTTCCATGCCCTTTGTATCGTGCGATGGCCGTGCATTCAGGTGCTGTCTTATCATGGCATCGAGAAGTAGAGTTGTATTCCTACGGGGCCATATGAAACCGCTGGGAATACCCGTGCCACATCTAGTTGAAAATGGCAAGCTGCCCGCAAAAAATATGAGGAAAGGCAAGGGCACATGGGGATACTTGAAAACCCCCATTGCAGAGCAAATGATCAACAGAGGAATAATAAAAAAACAGGAAAGTTGAGAACCTCATCCGACTTTCACCCGACTTTTCTCAAATTCGGATGTTCGTATCCAGTGACAGGCCATGCTGGCGACGTTGCATTATGTGCAAAAAGGAATGTCGCTGATGGGGAAAGGATCCAAAGGATGAGTGGGAGGTTAACTTGTATCGATACATACACAGGACAAGTCAATTTCTGCCGGCGAATGACTCGCTGTGAAGGTGGTGCCTGCCAACCCTGTTCGTCGTGGCTTCCTGCACAGCATGTTTTTGTTCTCCAGTGGTCCTTCCCCAGAGCATCTCAGCCCTATTCGCATAGGGTAGTCGCGACCGACCATTATCGACCGACCATTGTGGCAGCCGTGGCTGAGGCAGAAGGAATACGACGGAATAAAACATGAGAATGCATCGGAGAATACGCCGTCCACTGACAAAATGGCCAATGCAACAGGTCCAAAGTCCTGGGAGAATCAGGGTCGTGTTATGCCGTGGTCATAGTTGATGCTGTTATGATCGACTTCTTCCCTCGTCCTGCAATTCTGTCGATCCGACCTGTCCCTGGAAAGTGGGAAAGAGGCCTCTCTGAGAAATACAAGCGAATTTTTGACAGACGGAAGTTGCCCTCCCTTCGCGCCGTTCATCAAGTCCACTTGAATTAAGGTTTTCCTTGGACGACTTTATGGTTGGCGCGTTCCATGCCATGCCGAAGAATCTCTCTGCATGCCGCTCTCAACCCTATCCCCAGCTTCTCATCCGATGTTATCCCCAACCCTCCCTTTCATTTCCCCTATTTCCTGCTTTTTTCTGAGGATCACCATGCATATCGTGGCTTTCTGCATCTCCTGCGTTGATATTTGCTCCTGCATTCTTCTTTTCTTCTTCGTCTTTTCAATTGCTCTTTCCCTCCTTGTTGGCTCCTCCCGTGATCCTGCTCGCGCCTGCCTAGCCTTTTCGTCCGAAATGCCTCTTCCCACTGCTTGCTCCTTCCTCATCAATTCCTCCTCACTCCTTCCATCTTCTCCTGTTCCTGTCGATCGCGTTCCGTCTTACCCCTATTTTACCTAGATAGGACTAGCCTCGCATCCTCCCACTTCCCCATCATCCTTCACCACAGCGCGAAAGCCACACTTTCAAGTCCAACAATATTCACACCACCCATTGACTGACCATTTCCTTTCTCACGGCAGAACAACGAGAGCCCTGGCTTTCTCTTTGCCGCCGCCTTATTGCTCACGCTCACCCCCTTCACCCGTTGGTTGGGTTTTGCGCCGTTCACAACAATGCACCTTGCCGCTTTTACCCCTGAATTGAACCGCGTTCCCTTGCGGTCTTCTCGTTTTCGTCCTGCGCTTCTCTTCGTTGTCTCCCCTGCGCAAAGCATGCCCCTGACGTCACCCAGAGTCGAGAGAACAACACAGGCATCGGCTGGTCCGTTCGGTTTTCGTGTCGTTTATTGTCTTGTTGTCCCATGTTCTACGCCGCATTCGCCGTATTTGCATATTTTGTCCTTCCTTTCTCCTTCTCTTCACGCACCCTTCCCCGTTTGAAACGTTCCCCGAAATGGGAATCCACTGCGAGCATCAGTGTTCCGTGTTCCGTTGGCCAAAGTCTTGGCTGCATTCATGTTGTTGCTTGTCTTCCAGGAACCGCCCCAAGTGAACCAAGTGCCTGGCGTGGCCTGGACACCTCGTACCTGACTTCCCTTTTCTAGCGAAAGCGCCGCCTCGACCTCAATTGACTGTCAGAAGACAAAAGTCGACGACAATACGGAGTACTCGCCGTTCTCCTCATCTTTGCCAAGCGGCCATTCTTTCCAAAGAACCTTCTAATTTGTGCCAGTTCCCGCCAGTCCGCGCGCGCAGAAAAACGCCACAAAGATACGAGAGAGAGGAGGCCTTGCCTGAGCTCATATCGGCATCATCTCCACGAAAAGCAAACGTGGAGAAAGAGGGCACGCACCAAGGAAGGGCAGAATTGGGGGAGTGAACCAAAATTGAAGCTAAAAAGCGATAGTTTCTGGCCGTTGATACCTCAAGTTGCTTGTTTTGGGCGTTTTGAGCTTAGCACTTCCTCTTGTAGGCCTTTTCCGCGGGCACCTGGCCAATCTCATCGTGTCTTTTCATCTTTTGCGTCTTTCATTTGATTTACGTGGCCGTCCTTTTTATCACCGTGTTTTCTCGTGTTTTCATGGTCCAGTCTTGCGTATTTTCCCATGAGGTGTTCTCATCTCCATGATTGTTACTCGTGTTCTTGAACGGATCACGCCGAGGCACTGGTTCATAATATTTGAGCTCCTTCGTCGCGTCATAACCTGGCGCAAATGAACGGGTCACTAAATGTCACCGGGATATCTTCTCCAAGATGGTGGAATGAACGTCTGGGGTAGTTGCAACATTCTCTTGAATTTCTCAAACTGAAGATCTGATGTCTCACTCTGAGGGAAAGGAGAGCACTGAAAGTATCCATTCCTTGAGATGTTGCTCCTTTTTTGCCTGGTTCTTCCTGCTCATTTACGCGCTGGCATCAAGCACGCGAAATTGGGTGCGCGAACAATGGCCTCTCTCCCTGACAGTTTTTTGAAGACTCCAGCAATGGCAGTGGCAGCAACAATTCATGGCAGTCGGCAGGCTGTGGCAATCCTCGCTTAGACGATTGTTGATCTTTTCACACATCATGGGCATTGTCAAGGGGTGACAGCCACTTTTATTATGTTCATCCATTTTCTCCAAAGCGTTCTTGGCCTACAGTTAGCCGTTGGTTCTACGAGGCTCCAAGTCTGATGATCCATTGCATCTCAATATATGCATCTCTCGTCGAACTTGAGGCTACATCGCAATTCATTGCCCAGAGACCTGATCCTTCTAGAGAGACATATTTTTTGCTAACTTTTGAATTCAAGTCAACTCTGGCATTTCAAAATGCTACCATCCTGTCCAAGGTGGTCTGTCTATTTCATTCATAGTCATTCCCTTGCCGTTCGAACCGACCATTCCTGTCACAAGTCTTTGGAGCAAACCACCGCACGAAACCACAAAGTCTCCAAAGAACAAAAGCTTCCGAAACGAGGCTATCCATCGATCAAAGGTCGCTGTCATAGTCCTCCTCCTTCATCCAGCCACGTCCCTCAGTGAGGTCGTCGACGCCGGCCTGTCGCAGACGCTCGTCCTCTTCGTTGTAGAAGAAGGCGCGCTTCACATCAGGCTGTTGATTGTCAGCAGGCTGTAAAAATCGAATCTTGTACAAGTTTGCTGAGAAAAGCATACCGAGGCCAGCAGCTGCTCCATGGTGTCTTGGGTCACTCGTTTGAACCAGATGCAGTTGATGTACCTGCTGCCGTCCTGTGCTGGCGACCAGCCCACCTTGTATGTGGCATTGGCACGGCCGAGAAGGGCAGCAATGTTGTCCAGAGAGTCGTCGGTCGTGGGATAGATGATGCCGGCCTGGTCGTCCTGGGTCGTGACCGGCATTGCCGCCCCCTTTGCTGCTTTTGTTCTGAAGGCTTTGCTTTGCGATTTTGCTTGCTGAGATGCAGACGATGGTGCGATGCCCTTTTTCATTCCCGCCTTGGCTTTGAACATGGACACAGACTTGGCCTTGGACCTAGCGGACGCAGCTGTCTTGCTCGTCTTATGGAAGCCTCGTGGGAGAGTCAAGATGCTCTCGTCCGCTTGTTCTGCATTTCCCGCCGCCTGTCTGGCTTGGCCCCTTGTCGTCACAACCATCTAGGGCAATGCTGCCTTATTTTGTGACTGTCGACCGGTGTTGTTCTGTTTTTTGCTTTGGGTGGTAAGTCGTTGTATCGCTGACTCGGCCGTTGTCAACCCTGCACTTTGATGATGGATATCACCGCCCTGTTGCAATGCATGATTTGTCACAGTCCGGGGTTTGCAAGTAGGCACCAGGCGACCAATCAGAAATTGCGAGCTGGATCAAATCCTGACATCGCGCCTTCATACTGTTGGCTCGCTATGATTTCATTTAATAGACATTGCATTGGCACAAGATCCTCGTCTCGAAAAAGATATTGAAATCGTTCATGGCTGGGAACCCTTCTCGCCAAGTCGGCGCGAGTTGTTGCTGGTGTAGGCCTGATCCGCTTGTAGATTCGAGGACGATCTCCAAGTGAGCAGTGAGAGAGCAGCAGGTGTTTTGAACCACATATATCTGCGATGCTGCAGTGGTCACATTGCCGGCTTTGTTGATTGTCTAGATCTCGTCGATCGGCACTTCAAACAGTGCGGTCCGGAGGTGACCAAGTCGACCCGGGAGAGGCTCTGCCCTACGTGACGTCGATGGATGGAGCAATGGGACGATACGGTGGGACTTGGCGGCACTACCCCACGGGGATAATTCACCGGGGACAAACAAAATCAGGTCCGGGTATGCGAGAAGAAAGAAGAGGCGACAAGAAAAAAAAATAAAGGGAAAGGGACAAAAGAAAGAGATCGTCAACCGCCGATCATCCCCGCGTTTTCTTGTCTTTTGCTGGGCCACGGGGAAGCTAACGGGTCTCCGAGCACGGCTTTTCAACACAGCGGCATCATAGCGTCTGCTGGCGAGAGATCAACACGAATTTATATACTTGTCGCCTCGTCGTCCTTGTCGGCCGTGTGATTGGAAATGACGACCATCAACGACGGCCAAGATGCATGACTTCACTCCGCCATGAGAGAAGCATAAATATCCGTGGTGCTCGCCCAGCTTCCGGTTATTGTTTTGACATTTGCCGTTCTCCTGTCGAATCAGTACCCATTTTTCAACATCTCCCACGAAAAATTCCCATTGAATAACACCAGCCCTATCTCCTCACAATGAAGTTCAGCTTCCGTCTCAGCGTCGGCCTCGCTCTCAAGGCTTTTGCGATGGGCGCGTTGGCCAAGGTGCCCCAAGACCTGGGTCCCGTCCCGGACCTCAAGATCGGCAACATCACCACTCAGGACGGCGTGCAGCTTCGATACACCCAGGCCGGGCCGTTGACGGGCCAGTCGTTGCTGTTTATTCCGGGATGGCGACAGACGGCGGCGCAGTGGAACAAGCAGATCGAGTACTTCTCCAACGCCGGCTACCACGTCACGACGTACGACATGCGCGGCCACGGCGACTCGGCCAAGCCCGACTTTGGCTACCGCCTAAGCCGTTTCGGCTCAGACCTCAACGATGTTCTGACGGGCCTCGGTCTGTGCAATGTGTCTGTAATTGCTCATTCCATGGGCTCGTCTGTCACTTGGGCGTTTTGGGACCAGTACCCGGACCAGCGTCGCCGCATCGCCCGCTTTGTCATTGACGACCAGTCGTCCGTCTTGGTGCAGGACCCGACGTGGGATCAAGCCGAGCGCGATACCTGGTCGGCCGCCCTCTTCACGCCCGCCCAGACATACACGTTTGCGGCCAACATGTCCAACGAGCTGGTGCCGTTTGTCGAGAGCATGTTCACGTCGAGCATCTCGCAGTCGGATCTCGACTGGGTCGTTGCGCAGAACAAGAAGATGAGCGACGCCCACGCTGCTACACTGCTCATCAACCACGCTTTTGCCGACTGGCGCGACGTGCTGCCGCGGATCGACATCCCCGCGCTCGTGCTGTCCGGCGATGCCAGCCTCAATAATGCCACAGCCATTGCATGGGCCGCCACGCAGATCCCGGGGGCACAGGCATACACGTTCACCGTGGCCGAGAAGGGTAGTCACTTTGTCTTCTGGGAGAACCCGACGCGCTTTAATGAAGTTATCACGGATTTTGTGACGAGCTCGTGAGGGATGATCTCCGATCGAAGTTGTGTGATAAACATAGCTTCATCGATACGGTTTAACTAAGCGGCCTGGAAAAGCCATAGAGTAAATTAAGAAATCAATCAATTAAGGAAGTAATTGTGAGCATAAAGCCAACGGGTTAAGCAGTCAGCGAGTTAAACAGTCAAGAGTTAGTAAAGAAACACCCTTTATTTTTAACACCTGCATCTATCCGCTCAAAGGAGCCGGATCTTCTCCCCGAGCTGCTCTTCGATATCACGGAGAACAAACTCCAATGGTGTCGCGTACGTGAGGTCATTTCTCGTCTGGTCAGGTCTAGTCGACCCACCACAGCCTCCCGTAAGTAACCCAGCAGCCCTTTCATCCAAGGTGAAGACCAGCGAGCCGGAGTCGCCCATCTTGGAAAACACCTTTTCGTCTATGCCCATAATTGCCCACTCGTCGGTCTCGAACTTCGGCTCGCCGGAAACAGGGTTTGGGTATCTCACAATCAACTTTATGCCAGTCGGTTTACCGAGGGTCAGCCCCGACGCAGCGCCATTCTTGCCGACCACGGACACGCTTTCAGCCCTGTTTTCAGGGTCCGGGCGGGGATGGATTGTCTCCACTGGCACGACACCAGAAATTGAGAGAAATGGCTCGTCTGGGACATGTAGCCCTCTATTGTGCAATTCCACCCGGAAACCAGAACGCTGCAGGTAATCGAGCTGGTTTGTGAGGTTATTGCCGTTATTGGGCAGTCTCTGACGGTCGATGCGGACGAGACACCAGTCCCGCGTCCAGCAAAAGTCTCTGCCGTGCTTGTCTTGTGAGACATGTTTGCGAAGGGCTGGTGCAAGCGCGGCGTGGCCGACAACTCGATCCTCTGGCGCCATGCGGCCTCTGATCTTTTCGTACAGGACGTTGTAGTCACGCAGTCTTGACTTAATATCTGGGATATCATCGCTCCCGTTTTTGATGGCCTTGAGCAGGTACCGTTCTGTTGCGTCCAGTTCGAACTTTATAAAGTTGATGTGACGACGGGCTTCGCTCCCATTGGGCAAACTGATTTCCCAGGGTTCCTTTCTCGCGTCCCTATCGGTGGAATGGTGCGTCTTGTTCTCCAGACGGGCGGATGGAAGCGCAACATGGCGGCATGTGACCGCCCACACTGGAGTGTCGAGGTCGTCTTGCTTGCTTCCGGCGAGGGTCACAAAGAACCCCAGAGTGCCCAGGGAGTCGTCAACCAGAGTGGGTGAGATTGGCTGCCCGATGATTGTGCCAAATGTGTTGTTTGCGCTTCTAATATCGGACCCCGTATTTGACGAGATTGGCGCCAGAAGTCAGCCGTTCAGAAATACAACTTCCGACACCCGGATCTCGCATTCGACGTCCGTCAAGTTTGCTGCGTCGAGAATTCTCCGGCACGACCGCAAAGCAGGAGCCACGATGTTGTCCCAGGAGAGGTCGGCAGTCTTGACGCCAACCCATACGACAACAGGCCAGGAGGTCTCGGCCTCGTTCTCAAGCCCGATTCTAACAAGGTCGATGGACGTCCACGGCAGCCCATCTATGGCCTCCATTATCTGTTCTAGAACAGTTTCCCACGAGCTGCGGATTGGATGTCGTCCGACGGGCCCCAAGAAGCGCTCCGGCAATGCCGCAGGTGGGACATAATAATTGGGGTCCAGGGGCATGAGCGGCGGTGGCCAAGCCGTTATTCCGGACGATGTCCGGCCAACCAACGTGGGTTGCGATGGAAGGCCTCTATAGTATCCCTTCGACTCGTCCTCGCTTGGAGGTGCGAGAAGAGGGAGAATGTTGTTGTCGTCCATGGTTGTGTGCGAAGTTGATGAAAGCTGCGTTCCGATGGCTACTGAGTAGGTTCGTGGCGAGGTGTGTTGCAAGGGCTAGGTGAGTGTCGTGATGAGTGAGTATTGGGATAAATATTGGAAAAAAATATTTGTGCGTTAGATCAAATACAAATAGACCGCGCCGGACTGCGGATATCACATGACATAAGGCCACGAACCTTTAAGGAAGGTACGACCACCATCATCAGACGGAAGGAGCTACTGGATGCTAAAAACAACACTTGCTGTTTTGTGAGTCAGGCGGTATAAGTCATTGACGCCAACGATTTATAGCGGAATTAGTAATTTATATATGTTTGAGGATATGTTGATACATGTTAGAAACATGTGTTGTACAATTCGTTCAGCGAAATAATGAGCTATTCCAACCACGATATCATCATCGCCTTACAAACCAGCTTCTAGAGGCTGGATGTCGGGTAAGTCGATGTTCGTGAGATAAGTGGGCCATTAAAGTGGACCCGTCTGGGGAAGTCAGGAAAACAACTTGCGCTCTGTACAATTAGGAGACAAAATTGTTCGCGAAGTTTTAAGTCAGTGCATCTTTGATTTAAGTATTACTGTCTTCTACTATTTATTATAACTAATATTGACTTGTAAGAGACGGCATTTGGCACACGAAAAAGTGTCTTAAAATGGCATTTTTTCTAAAAACAAGGGACGCTCAGAACAATTTCAATGCCCGTAGAATCCATAATTTCAACCTTCTCACTCTGAATATGAATCCTGCGGCTCATCCCGCCATACCAAGAAAATAAAGACCACAAATGCTTACGCGGTCATGCAGTCCTACATCTGTTATGGGTTTATTATAACAAAGTTCATACTATCTGTTCTGCATCGTTTCACTTGCCCAATGTCCGACGTATCGTCATCTTGATTTGACCTATTCGTACCACCGCCACCACTGCCGGTTTCTGTCTAGCCGGGGGGTATGGGCCCAAAAGTGGATGCACACCCCGGAACCGAGTCAATAAATGCCAGCTAGCAAGACCGCGGGGTAGGGCAGAGCCAAGAATGAATTCGAAATCAAAAGCGGAGGCTTTTCCGAGAGACATGCCCATGTCACGAGAATGACAGGATTGAAATTGCAACACCGCAAGCTCCAACTGTGACAGAGCCTCTATATAAAGACCAGGCAACAATCAGACTAGACGGACGTGCCGGGGTAAATTGCATCATCACGGCCCAAGAACAGGACCAAAAAAGTAACAAAATTTCAACAACTCATCACAACAAAGCTTCACAATGGCCGCTACAGCGACGACGGCTCCGGCCTTGCTTGACTTCACTACCTTTTACAACATCATAGACGGCCAGAAGACAACGACCGACGCCACGCGCCACAGCACCAACCCTTCGACTCTCGAGGCCAACCCCGAGGTGCCTGTATCGACTGAGGCCGACGTCGACCGTGCTGTCCAGGCCTCGCGCAAGGCATTCGAGACATGGCGCCGTGTTCCTCACGCTGAACGTCGCGCTGCCCTCGAGGCCTATGCGGACGGACTGGCCGCCAATCTCGAGGGATTTGCGACGATGCTGACGCGCGAGCAAGGGCGGCCGCTGGCCCTGACGCGCATGGAGGTGGCAACGACGGCTGACCGGCTCAAGAAGACGGCGGCGCTGGAGCTCAAGGACGACGTCGTCGCAGACGATAAGGCCAGCGGTGGCCAGACTGTTATCAAGCGGTACACGCCGCTCGGCGTCGCGTGCGGCATTGTGCCGTGGAATTGTAAGTGAGGATGGGAGAAGGCGTGGGTGACAGAATATAGTATATTTACTGACCTTTAGTCTAGTTCCTGTCGGTCTTGGTATGTTTGTGTTTTTCGCCCAGCTGTCACCTCGTAACACGCCCCCGTGCTAACCTTTACAGCCGCTCTCAAACTGTCGGCGGCCATAATGACCGGCAACACATTCATCATGAAGCCCTCGCCCTTTACGCCGTGTGCCAACCTCAAGATGGTCGAGCTGGCGCAGCAGTTCTTCCCGCCCGGCGTCGTTCAAGGCCTTAGCGGCGACGACCGGCTCGGGCCCTGGCTGACTGAACATCCGGGTATCGACAAGGTCAGCTTTACGGGCTCTGTGGCCACGGGAAAGCGTGTCATGGAGAGCTGCAGCCGCACGTTGAAGCGCGTGACCCTCGAGCTGGGCGGCAACGACGCCGCCATCGTGTTTCCCGACGTTCCTGATGTGGCCAAGACTGCCGCCACGCTGGCCCAGTCGTGCTTCTTCAACACGGGCCAGATCTGCATCAGCATCAAGCGCGTGTACGTCCATGCAGACATTTATGATGCATTCCGCGACGCCTTTGTCGCTACGGCCAATGCGCTTGTCTATGGCGACGGTTTCTTGGGGGCAAACACAACAGACGCAGAAAACAAGGACACGGCCGCTCCTCCGTTCATGGGCCCGCTCACGACCGAGATGCAGTACCGCCACGTACAGACTCTACTGGCCGATGTGCGCGACACAAAGCTCGATGTCGTCGGCGGAGGAAGCACGCTCGATTCGGCTACAGACACAGCCGCTGCTGGCAAGGGCTTCTTTGTACGCCCCGTCGTCGTCGACAACCCGCCAGACAGCGCCCGTGTCGTCGTTGAGGAGGCTTTTGGCCCCATTGTGCCGCTGCTCAAGTGGTCCGACGAGGCAGACGTGCTGCGCCGTGCCAACGACACGCGTCTCGGCCTGGGCGCGTCGGTCTGGTCTGGCAATCTTGCGCATGCCGCCGAAGTCGCACGGCTTCTCGAGGCTGGCAATGTGTGGGTCAACACGCATATGATGTCACATCCGTCGGCGCCATTCGGTGGGCACAAGTGGTCGGGCCTGGGTGTGGAGGGCGGCGTCGATGGCCTGAAGCAGTATTGTGATATCCAGGTGCTGTATTTGGCCAACTGAGATACTCCTGACACGAAGGGCTACGGGATAGGTAAACAACAAAAGATGGCAAGAGCTTGAATCACGTGTATTGTGTAATTATCGCCGTCTTGACCGTCTGGGTGCTTCCTTCCATGATGTGTGACGATGTTTGGAGCAGGAGCGCGTGCCTTCCTACTTTGTTGTATTATGTCTTAGCAGAATTTACCCCTTTTTTATTTTGTGCTTTTCCCTCGCTTAACTCTCGCATCTTTTGTTTTGCCATATTCTTTTCGATTTCCGCGATATCGCCAACGATCGACAACAGCCTGCGTCAACTACTGGATCCAATTCCTCCCCAACATCGAAGGACCCGCATCTCCACTAGCGACGAACCTCTACAAATAACTCATTGTAGGAGCCCCGATCGTCGCCGAAAAAACGCTAGGTTTGAGATTCTTCCATATGTTTCCCTTGTCAGATTTCTCTTTACTTTTGTCACAGCCTTTGATATCGACAGGGCTGCAATTATCATCCAAAGATTACGCATGATCGTCCAGGGCTGTGGTGTAGCCTTCTCGGCCTTACGACTTAAGCCGACCATGGCAAGCCTAGGTTACGCGTCATCTGTCCAATTCGCTTGGTCTCTCATATTTTCTTCGCCCGACATCCTTGCCGTTCCCAATCAAACTCATCAAGCTTAAGCGGTGTTAACGGAGTCACATTTCGATCCTTGAACCTTTATTCTTTTCTTTTCAAACGTTTTCCCGGCCCTGGTCTGCGCTTACGCGGACATAATATCAAGGTCCATTTATCAAATGCAGATCGAAACGACAAACGCCAATGCGGAACAACAATCCCTGAATCTTTGAGCTTCAACAAGAAAGGCCAGTCTGCACTATAAGGCAATGCTTTGGTTAATTTTGTGCCTCGTTTCGTTTATTTCCATTTCAAGTTCTGGCTCCTTATTCTTGCCTTTTCCCACTGTTCTTGTGTCGTTTTTATGTTTCTTCTCGGCCTTACTCCATCGCTAACATGTGGTCCCTGTCGCCAGATTTGTCCCCGCCAGCCTATCGGGTCGTGTTTAGCCTGCCGACCATGGACCCAGTGTCGCACTCCGCCCACGCCGTCCCTGTTCTCCGCACGGCATTCACACGGCATTGAGCTCGATCCTAGCTTGTTCCTAGCCTTGTTCTCCACGCATGACGTTCACTGCCTCCAAAGCCATGCAAGTTTTCCTCCATGAAAAGATGAAAACGCTTGCTGCACGATCCCCTCATTTTCCGGCTTCATTGCCTCCATCGTCCCGGTCGACGGCCGCCTGCCGATCTTCTCTGGGAATGGTTGAGAAGGCAGCCCACGTTGCGATTTTGCTTTCGTTGACGGAAGCATCAACACCCCGTCGATCAATACTTAAGTTGCGGACCATCCGTTTCTTTGCTAAGAAAATATACCCCAAGCTTCACTCCCCATCCATTGAGCTTGGCCGTTCACCTTTACAATATTTAACTTGACCCCTGATTGCCTCCTCATCTATCATTGATACTGTTCACTAACTGCTGCCAAGATGCACTCTACTCTCCGTGGCTCCGCGGCCTCAGCCGTGCTGCTGCTCTCCGCCGTCAGAGCCGTTTTGGCGACAGCCTCGTTGGGCGACATATGCTCCTCTGACTACGCCGCCTCAGCCTTGCCTCTGGATGCTGTCCAGGGCGTGACCATTGACACCACGTCTGTTACGGCCCAGCTGGTGACGAACTTCACTGCGTCGTCTGTCTTCTACCCCACGAGCACCTTTGACTACTGCAACGTCACGTTTGCCTACTCGCACGACGGCCTTGATGGCGATATCGTCCACGTGCAGTACTGGCTGCCCGCACCAGGCCAGTTCCAGAACCGCTATGTCTCCACTGGCGGCGGTGGCTGGGCCATTAACTCGGGCTCGTTAAGCATTCCTACGGGTGTCATTGTTGGAGGGTGAGTTTGTTTCCAGACCTTTGCCCTGCATGATATTTTTCCTTTACTAACATAGCCGTCTCAAAGTGTCGGCGGCTTGACGGATGGTGGTTTCGGCAGCTTCAACAACGAGTTCAGCGAAGTTGCCCTGATCGAGAACGGCACAGTCAACTGGCAGGCCACATACATGTTTGGCTACCAGGCCCACCACGAACTGGCAACAATCGGCAAACAGCTGACCCGCAATATCTACAATGTGTCGGACAGTACCAAGATCTACTCGTACTACCAGGGCTGCTCCGAAGGCGGCCGCGAGGGCTGGAGCCAGGTCCAGCGCTACCCTGACCAGTTTGACGGCATTGCCGTGGGTGCCCCTGCGTTCCGCTGGGCACAGCAGCAGGTCAACCATCTGACGGGTGGTGTCATAGAGCAGACACAGGGCTACTATCCCACCAGCTGTGAGCTGCAGAAGATCATGAACCTCACCATTGCCAGCTGCGACCCGCTCGACGGCAAGACGGATGGTGTAATCTCCCGTTCTGACCTGTGCCTCGACAACCTCGATCTCGACGGCATGGTCGGCACGGCCTACTCGTGTGCAGCATCTGCGGGTGGTGGTTTTGGCTCATCCGCCACGCCTGCACAGGAGGGCAACATCACAGCCGAGGCCATTACTCTGGTACGTGCCTACTGGGCTGGTCTGCACGACTCGGACGGCAACCTCGTCTACTTTAGCTACCAGCCGGGATCCTCGTTTGACGACCTTACGGCGGCCTACAACTCAACGAGCGACTCCTGGGGCCTCTCCGTCAGCGGTCTCGGCGGCATCTGGGTCGCGCACTTCCTCGACAAGGTGCAGGCCGACAACCTGGACAACCTCAACAATGTGACCTACGACACGCTCAAGGAATGGATGGTGGAGTCGATGAACGTGTACGGCGACATCCTACAGACGACGTACCCCGATCTCACGGATTTCAAGGCTGCCGGTGGCAAGGCCATCCATTTCCACGGCGAGCAGGACTATTCGGTCCCGACGGCGTCGTCGGTGCGCTACTGGGAGTCGGTGCGGAACATTACCTTTGCGGGCCAGACGGTCGAGAATGCCACGGCGTCCATGGATGAGTTCTACCGCCTGTACCTGGTGCCCGGCGCCGGCCACTGCTCGACCAACTCGTACCAGCCCAACGGACCGTGGCCGCAGACGTCGCTGCAGACGCTGATCGACTGGGTTGAGAACAACGTGGCCCCGGATACGCTGGCGGGCACGGGCGAGATTGACACGCTCTGCCGCTGGCCACTGCGTCCGCTGTGGGAGAACGACGGCGCCAACTTTACGTGTGTCGAGAGCGAGTCATCCGTGGCAAGCTTCACCTACGACCTGAGCGCCTTCCGTCTGCCTGTGTACTAAGATAGTGGGAGAAATAAATGATGACAGAAAAGAGGTGAGGCGATATGCTTGGCCATATTGATTTGGGATAATTTCTGTTGTTTTCTTAGTTTTCTATTCTTGAATATTTTTTAATGCTTATATTTATTTTCTCTACCCCCCATTTTCCACAAAATAATTGGATCGCTTGGATTTTGAAGCATTTTGATTTGTTCGCTTTCATTTTACGCGATGCTCCGATGATAGCTTATGCAGGGACTCCGCACCGGGAACGGGGGCCCGCCCTCTGATACGGCGACTTGCAGGGTTGTGGTTGTGGGCTTAGACAAAGCCAGTAAGCCGGAGATGGCGTATTCAACAGCCTGCATGGTGGCATTGCCGATGCGGAGGTCGAAGACGACAAAGAGGAGAAGGGGAGGAGTGTGTTTGAGAATTTTCTTTCCCAAGGGGAATAAAAAAAAAAAGAGAAATAAAAACGACCAACTGGCTCACACAAGCAAAAAAAGACCGAAGCAGTCCAAGTCAACACGGCAACGATCCTACGATTAATACAGCCCACTACTCACCACGATCACGACCCATGCCGTCCGCCGCCGACGTCGCAACGCACAACTCGCGGTCGTCGTGCTGGGTGATTGTGTCCGGAAAGGCCTACGACGTGACCGATTTTCTGGACGAGCATCCGGGCGGCGCGCGTTCCATTCTTCGGTTTGCCGGACGTGACGCAACGGCCGAGTACGAACCGCTGCACGCGCCGGGCACGATCGACTCTCTGCCCAAGGAGAAACATTTCGGCCCAGTCACCGGTCTTCTACCACCTTCTGTTCCTTCCTCCGCCCTTGTGGCGACAAGGTCTCTTTCAGTGCCCTCAACATCCTCAGTGCCCACGATGACAACACCACCACCCACAATACTCCCCCTCTCTGCGTGCATGTCCCTCGAGGACCTTGCCGAAGTCGCCGCCGTCAAGCTGTCCCCTCGAGCGGCCGCCTACTACCACAGCGGCGCCGAGACGCGGTATTCACGGGACCGCAACCGGCGGGACTGGTCACGCATTGGTCTGCGCCCGCGCGTGCTTCTGGACGTTGGCGCCACACCCAGGATGCGCACCAATGTCATGGGCTTCGACAGCAGCCTTCCGATCTTTATTGCGCCGGCAGCACACGCCCGCTTCGGGCACCCGGACGGCGAGCTGTGTCTGGCGCGGACGGCGGCGCGGATGGACATTGCGCAGTGCGTGAGCACGTATGCTTCGGTGGCGGCGGCGGACATTGCGGCCGAGTTTTACGGCGACCGGCACAAGCGCGGCGGCAGCATGTTCTTCCAGCTGTACATCCCGCGTGTCAAGAAGGACGCCGAGAAGCTGATTGCGGCGGCCAAGGCGGCAGGGTACAAGGCGTTGGTTGTGACGGTGGACGCGCCAGTCATTGGGAAGCGCGACGACGACGACCAGTTCCAGGCTCTGGCAACGGTAGAGGAGGGAGGTGTCGGTGATGGGACTGGGACGAAGGGGGACGACGAAAACGACGAAGGAGAGCTGCCTCCTCTTCCTGGACGGGAAGCTGGGACGCTGCGGGCAGCACACAACGTTACGTTTGCGTGGTCTGACTTGCCGTGGATCCGAACGTGCTGGGGCCACGAGCACCCTCTTCTGCTCAAGGGTATTCAGACGGCCGAAGATGCCGTGCTGGCGACGCAGCAGGTTGACTCGAGTGGGAAACGACTTGTCGACGGCATCTATCTTTCGAACCACGGCGGCCGGCAGCTTGACTATGCACCGACGAGCGTGCAGACACTGCTCGACATTCGACGACGGGCACCCCAGGGTCTTGATCTTGTGCCCGTCTATGTCGACGGCGGCATTATGCGAGGCACCGACGTGGTGAAGGCGCTGTGCCTGGGGGCTCGTGCTGTTGGCCTAGGCCGCGCGTTCTTGTATGCCCTGAGCGCCTATGGTACTGCTGGAGCGCTGAAGGCAGTGCAGATTCTGAGCGACGAAATCCAGACGACGCTGCGGCTGCTGGGCGTTTCCGACGTGGCCCAGCTGGACGAGCGGTACCTAGACCTCAGCGAGTTTGGCGCTCACATTGAGCGGCCAAAACTGTAGGGGGCTGGCACCCCTTATTCTTCTGGTGTTTATTCTCTAGGCTTTTCACAGGCCTCTCGCTTCTTGTCCCCCGTTCTCATTCTATCCATGGGCTTTTCTGATCTGACTTGATCTCCCCCGATCTATCCGGCACCGATTCATCCGAGGCCTTGTTGTCCTGATCTAGCACTATCGTCGTCGACCAGGTAGCCAAACAAGGCAACAATGACTCTCCGTTGTTTGTTTACAGGAGTGCTAAGTGCTGAGTGCTGTATAATTGTGCTGCTGTCTCTCCTCCTTCCTTTCTCCTTTTCGGCGGACACACTCGTTCCTTTTCCCCGAAAGTCATCAATGCACCCCCTCGTGGGACATGGAAAGGCGGCGTCTGTCCGTCTTGATTTTGTTCCCTTCTGTTTCTCCTGTCCTTTTGATTTTCTCTCATGTCCCTCAACATTTCATTCGTCGACGACGAGGTTGTCTCTATATTGGACTGAACTAAGGACAGCCGAAGGAGGACCAGAGACGCCAAGAAGGTGCAAGGAACCGGTGCCGGTCTACTATCCGAGGGGATCATTCCTTGACGAAAGAAGAAGGAGTGAGGAGTACGCAGGAGGAGATAACCTTGTTGTTGAGGAGTCCCCGTGGGGAGATATGCAGGCTGTGGACTCAACAACGGGGAAGTCGACGATGCTGCATATCGTATTGGCTGGCTTCCACTCGGATAATCTATTCTGTCCCATATTATCACGTCGTGCCTCATGCCTCGTGCCTTGGGAGGTTTGCCTCCTTTCTCTTTCAGTGTTTATGTCTCTGTCTCTGTCTCCGTCCCTGTCCGTTTCTTTCTGACATCTCGTCCCGTGCCTGGATCTGTCTCTCCCTTCCCCTTTCCTGTCTCTGGTTCCCTTGGACCGTCAAGGCGTCGGCCGGCCTGCGCTCCGTATATCGACTTGATTAGAAGCGCTGTAGGAACCCGCGGACCCATATTGCGATGTTCGGTATACCTCGAGCTTTTTGTGCTTTTGTATATTTTGTACCGTTTGTTGTGGAATTTTCCCATTAAAATAGACAGGATGTGCACTCGCCGCATCTCGTATCTTGTATTCTGCTCCTGTAGACGAGCCCCATTATCTGATTTCGGATCTCGGAACCCCCAGCAAGTCGTCCTGGATTGGACCGTGCTCGACGGTTGTTGCTGGGAACGTGCTCTCCTTTTGCTATATCTGAGCGATCTCCATAACTTCTGGAAAACTCAAATTCATGCGTTCGAACTTTGTTCCGTATTCTTTTTGTGTTCTGTCGTTTCTAGAAGGCCGCTTCCAGAATTGTTCTTTCGACTTCTTTTGCTTCTTTTGTTTGTTTTGTTTGTTTCTGCCTCCGATCATCATGCCTTGTCGCGCCTCTCCAATATTATGGCATCGCTTCAGTCATAATGTCCTCCGTCATCGCTCTTCGCCTCTGGCGCGTCTTTTCCGCACCTTGTTTGCGTCCGGCCCCGCTGCTCCGGATAGTGGTTCCCTCTCAATCAGTATATATCCATTATGCCACTATCCCGCCTGCTATGCACTATATCGCACTTGCCACTATACAGCGGACCAAACACTTGTCAGGAGATGCAACGCAGGCGTGCACAGGACACCCGTCTTTTGTTGAGAATAGCAGACCGTTAAGAAAGCCAAGGAATAAGAGAGACTGACATTATTGTGCGTCGTAAAGTGGAATTTGCCGCCGGGCGGGAGAATGCGCGGGCGAACAGGGATGCCGCTGCTGGGATCTCATTTATCCCGGAAGACTGGTCGATTATCCTCGAATGGGGAGTGGTCAGAAGAGACCGAGAGCGAATCTGCGCAGAGGGGCCGACATAAGGCTATATTGAAATTGGCTTGTTTTGGCGTGTCGATAATATATCACGAACAACAATATCAGTGCTGCAATTGCTGGAGCACAATAACAGTACTGCAATATGAGCCCGCCAATATGAACACGTTAATACGAACATCACCGGCCCAGGCACAATAAACGTGCTGCCCTTGTCTTTTGGCCAGTCTCCTCACCACAAACAATATATTGTCCGGTGTCTCCCGCCGGGCCACGATGCAGCACTGTCGCCACATTGAGCACGGCGTTCTAGAAAGGGGGGAAGGGGACGACTTACACGGTATACACGGTATATTCGTGTTTATAAATGTGCCCAATCTAATTTTGGTTCCTGGAAGGACTTGCAGGAGAGTCCGAAACAAGAAACAGGCAACACAAAAATAAGTTGGGGATAGGGAAGAAGGGAAATAGGAGAGACCGCAGAATAAAAATAGTCGCAGCAACCGCCGTAGGCTGTATGCCGTTGTCCGTCTTTACCGGTGTCTGACTCGAATTGTCCACTGGTTGTGCCTCTCGAGTATAGAAATAGCCGCTGTTCCCTCTGGACGGTGATTCTTGTGTTTCGTGGTTTTGTTTTGTTTGACGGATTTCCGACTTTTCGATCGTATCGTCTCTCGTTTTTGCTCCTTCGCTCCTTTTGGATCCGGCTTTCTCTATCCTGTTATAATTCCGTTCTCCTTGGTTAATAATATTTCCCCCCTTCGTCACCATCATCATGCACGCACCTTCCATGCTCCTGGCCGCCGCGGCCTTCCTTGGCTCGGCCATTGCTGCGCCTGCTGAGCTCGCCACTGAGGCTGCCGCCGCTGGCAAGCTCCGCATCATGCCCCTGGGCGACAGTATCACGGAGATCACCTGCTGGCGCGCCCTCGTCTGGGACATGATCGCCGATGCTGGCTATGCCGACAAGGTCGAGTATGTCGGCTCGCAGAAGAGCAACCCGCAGAACTGCAAGCCGAAGACGGCCGACTGGGACCAGCACCACGAGGGCCACTCGGGCTGGTTGGCCATCGACATTGCCAACAGCTACATCACCAAGTGGATGGCCAGCACGCCCGCCGACATTGTCATGTTCATGCTGGGCACCAACGACGTCGTCCGCGGCCACACGACCGCCGATATCATGGCCGCATACACCAAGATTGTGACTGTGGCCCGGGCCGCCAACCCCAAGATCAAGATCATTGTCGACCAGGTCATCCCGCTGCCGTTGTCCAGCGCCGGCATTGTCAACATCAACAAGGCCATTCCCTCGTGGGCCTCGGGCCTCAACAGCACCGACTCGCCCATTGTCATTGCCGACTGCAACACGGGCTTCCCCTCGAGCGATCTGCGCGACGGTGTCCACCCCAACCTCGACGGCGACAAGATCATTGCTTCGCGTGTCGGCCCTCTTCTGCTCGACTACATCAAGCAGTCCCTGTAAGGGGATACTGACTGGATGGCTGGAGGATATCCGATCGATGTATATCTTGCTGAAGGACAATAAAAGGGGAATGTCGAGATGATTTTGGTTATCTCTTCATGTATTCGCTTCTTTGTTTATATTCGAGTGTGCCATGAGCTGCATGCTCCGTGTATGCTTTGTGTGTGCCTGTTTTTATTTTCCTCTGTCAGTTTTTGTGTACGTTTTCGAGTGTGCATAGACTCTCTCTGCAGAGTCCTTCTCTTAGACCGACCGCGTGTTTCGATATTGACCGACAAAAATATAAGAATATTTATTCGTGTTCTGGTGGCTCCTGGCTATCTTGTTGATCTTTCATAAATTGCTCGTGTCCATCATCGATACTGGCCACGGACGACAGGGTATGTCGTGGCTCGAAACTCATGTCATATGTAAACGGACGGTCATCGCTCATCTGGAACTTGGGCCTCTCCGTGTCTTCCGTCATATCACAAGATACGACGTGGCTCTGCTTCACGTTATCATGTCTGCACCAGAGGGTTAGCAAAGACGACGCCGGTCAAAAGTTAGGATGCAGGTCTTACCAAAAACAATGTATATGTGATCTTTCAGTAACAGCGAGCCACCATGAACGCGGCGATTATCCCCGCAGACTCGTCTATTCTGCCGCAGAAGCCAGAAAATAGGCTCTGCCACGGGTTTTCCGTGAAAGCTGGGTCCTGCAATAATCCAATAACTCTTTCTCGGACGTTCACCTCTTCGACAAGCATCGTGATGGCGGTTGCTGCAGCTCCGTCGGTAATATTGGGGTTCGGAACGAACAATGAATTCGAAAGCGGGCATGTTGAAAGCGAAGCGTTTGCGATGCAAGGCTGGTTGGCAGAGTTCGTGGCAGTGTGGTTTTTTTATTTTGGTGATGAGATGAAGAGAAAAAAAGGGGGGGAAGGAACTGCAAAGACCCCCATCGAGAAGATTAGAAAAGTGCACTCTGTTTGCTGACATTTCATCGACGTATGTAGAAGGAACGCGATACATTTCGACATAATTTGGGAAGGTACGATCCCACGACACGTTTTGATGCAAGTCGGGAAGGTGCGATCACAGACGAGTCCATTGTTTACTTTTGCACGTGAGCAAAGCGAGCCAACGACTATGTCATCACGACGACAAATCTGCCATCAAAGAGGTTTCAACGGCAAGCAAAAGAAAAACAATATGCATTTTAGGTGTTATGGGATGCCAACGACGCAGGTGCTCATCATTTTCGACGATGCCGACAGTCTTGCCCACTTCCATCTCGACTGATCACATATCGGTGCCGAACCGAGTTTGACAGCCATTTTCCCGACAGCCCTTTTCTCAAACTTGAACGGCAAGGCCCTCACCCAAAATCATGACCAAACGTAAAAGTATGCATTGTTCAGCGTCAACGGCCAAATGGCCAGCATGACTTTGATATATTCACCCCAGTTTAAAAGGCCTGTATCCTTTACAGTTCAAGTCGCGAAGAGATTCAACATCTCAATCTTTGCCATCTCAGTGTGCATCAGTTTGCGGCTTTTGGTGCCAGACACATGGGTATCGGGTCCAGAAGAATTCCGTTCCGTTAAATCTTGTGAAATCCCTACGAGTTGTGTGTCAGCACATAATTTTTGTAATTTCCATCACTCTTCAGCAGTTGGAGGTTGAAAACAAACACAATGGGAAAACATAAGAAAGGCACAATTTGAGCTGAGACAGGCAGCACATGTCGTCCTTACGAGGAGAGAGAATAGAAAGAATGGAGGAATGGGGAGATTGGAAAAAGCAGCCAGAAAGGCAAAGACGAATCGTTGTCTCTCTTTACGTCTTGGTTCTTCACTACTTTTCATTAAAGTATGTTGCACAGGTTTTACACACTCAACCTGGACCTTGTCGATTTGCAACTGTCAACCCCTGGTGGTCTTGGTCGCCCTTCGGAATGCAGGATCCGGGGTGGCTTGACTCTCTACCTTTCTTCTTGACTCTATGTCAACGTCGTATCTGTTTGATATTGCCGCTGTGCAACGGCTCCAAGCACTGCAGTGCTATGGGGTTTATGGGAGGTCTGAGTGCTATGCACTCTATTTCGAGGTATGTTCATGCTTTGCTGTGTGCTTGGCTTTGCTTGGCCGTGGCACAAAGCTGCATGTCGCACAAATGCCATGAGCACGGTGCAGTGGACGCAGAATGAGGCGCATGCAGGCTTGCATGTTAATTTTACGAGGATCGCGTTCCATTCTGTGGAGAGAAAATGGTGATGGACAAGGGAAGAAGTCGAGGGGAAACATACCCCCGCGAAAAAGAGCTCATAATAAAGGCCATGACAAAAACCATAAAGGGTCACGGGAGGACGGAGGCCGCCGCAGATGGCCGGGGCCGGGTGATTCCTTGGTCCGTGTCCTGTATTTTGTGTTGATGGTGTTCCTTTTGAACAGTTATTTCTTCCTTTTGGCTTCCAGATCGGCGTTGATCTGTCACGTTATGGCTGCATCTAGACTTTAGTCTTTGGGGAAGGCTGCGTGATGGGTGTTTGCATCTGCATCTTGGATGCTTTCTTGGTCCATACAATGCCTTTGGCGGACGAGTAATGATACTGTTACGGCATACACCCCCATGTATCATGCATCTTGGATTCGAAGTGCATCCCACGCTGGGCCCATCTTGACCCAGCTTCCACTTACACGGCTTCAGCCCATTCAAAGTAAATCAGAAAAGGAAATAAAGATACAAAACAATAAAGCCAAGCCAGACTAAACTCTCTTAGAGGGGGGGTGTGCATCGAAAATGACAAAAGACACCAAAAAGAGAGAGAGCTTCCCTATCACTCGGGAGCGGATGGAGACGACTGGGGGAAGAGACTGGGGGATGTGGTGGCGAGACCCGTAATAAAGGCGTAGTCTGGTGTTTTGGTGTGTATTTTGGTGCAGTTTGGTGCATTTCTGGTGTGGTTTGGTGTTGCGAATGCTTGATACTGCGGCAAAGCTTGTGCGACTCACCCGCAATCCACATCGGTCCCGATATATGCCTCCCCCTTTCCCTCTTTTTTCCTCCACTTTCTCTCATACATAACATTGCAAACACGCCCCTTGGATGTTTAAAAATGTTTAAAAATGGTAATATCAAAATCAGGATAGGGCAAAGGTGGATGACGATGACGGGGTGTGGGACAACGGTCAAGACACAACGGAACTAGCGATGTGAGTTTGGAGTTTGTCGGTTTGACGTCGTATGGTCGTAGTTTGATGCTGGACCTTTGCATCTTATTTTACCTGTCATTATTTCTCAAAGCTCTTTTCACCTGGGCCGTGCAATGCAGGGGCACAAAAAGAGACTGCAGATATGCAAAGGCGTGAGACAGCAGAAGACTTGCATCGTAGAATATTGAGACTGAAACCGAGAACATTGCGGGCTTTTTTGCTGGAAATGTCGTGATCATGGGGACCTTCAACTTTACCTTGCTTGTCCAAGCTTGCCAAGTACAACGCACACCGACGGCCGTTCCCCGCCGATCCCAGGAGACCGATGAATGCGAGTTGGAGCTTATGATGCAGCCCGCCGGCCGAGACGTGATCGCTCGTCCACTTCTTCGAACACGCGTAAAGCCCTGTGCCCTGCGGATGGGTGGCCGTTTGTCTTTTGCACGTTTTTTACTTTTTAAAACTGTTGATGACCACCTCCTCGTGGTCAGACAAAGAAAAGTCCTGCATTAGCGGAGAAGGATCAACGCAGAAACATGGAACGATGGGAACGAGGTCGAGACCATAGATCGATGTTGCGTGAGCTGTAAACGTAAAAGAATGCAACACGGAATACGGGGTAAAGCAAGCGCCGTGCGCATACAAAATAAACTAGCGGGTGAGCTGTCGGATACCTGGCCGGAGGGACAATCGTCGAGACGGGGCCAGGGTAAGGTGTGTGTACAAAGCCAGAGAGCTGCAGAAACCGGGGCAGTGTTTGTTTGTGTGTTCATGATCATGTTCATGCCCATGTTCATGCGTTCTTTATGCCCCTGTGCATTTTTGATGCTGTGATGCTGCTCTGCTGTGCTCCTGTATTCCCGTGCTCATGTTTTGCTGTCGTCTGCGTTTTCGTCTTCCCTCGGATGCGCCCAAGTTTGTTCTTCCTCCCGTCTCAGGATGCACTTGACTGCAGTCTTCCCTGTCTGTACATGCTCGCTGTCCTTTTCTTTTTCTTTTTATTTTCCTCCCCAGTCCTTGCTCTCTTTTATTTATTCATATCCGCCGGTGTACTGCATCTTGGCGTCTGGAGCAAGTCGCACATGGCGTTAGGGGCTGACTGGAAAGTGCTGCATAAAAGCCAAAGACGTCCAGCAGTCCAATATCACACCCAATCTCATTGACCAATCAGCAGCCACTGGAAGCCTCAGCTCCAACTCAGGGCCTTAGGATTGCCAAGAGGCGCAAGACAACCCCAAGAACGGGACAGGAGCTTACACTGACAGGCACACTGCTTGGCATCGAGGATTGCCGTCGTTTCGATGAATGGCACTGTTGTCCCAAAGATCTGAAAAGCTTGGGCCATACCTCAACCTTGCTACAGAAAGTGTTTTCTTCTCTTTTTTGTCTTTTTCTTTTCCCAGTATCAGCCGCTCGTATGCTGGACTCGTCGACTCGGCCGCCACAGATACGCCTCTTTCTGTGTTAGCTGTTGTCTGCCCGCACTTCTTATCAGTGACCACTGAGCAAACTGGGTTGTCGGTCGAGTCGTCAACCACAGCAAATCAAATCATAAACTGTTGTGTGGAAACTCCACTCTTGTCACCGAGCTGTGGCTGTCGGGTGAGAAAGGCAGCCAGAACGCAAATGGGAAAGAAGGAAAAAGAAAGGCAATAGGGAAAGCACAAAAGACAAGCAATAAAAAGCAAAAAAGAACGTGTGTGTGGAGGCCGGCGACCCCTGGCCCCACACCATCCCTTCGCGAGCGACGGAGCAGGCACCAAAAAGAAAAGAAGAGACCAGAAGAGGACATCCAATAATAGCGCAGAGATAAGAGTATTGTTTGACACCTTTGTTGCGAAAAAGGGCTTTTTTCTCGCAAGTCTGTTCCGCTGCACTCCGTATTTCCATTCCCGGGGAACGTCTGCGTGCTGAATCCGCGCATCAAATGGAAAGCGGACGAGTGTTGAAGCCCAGACGCAAAAGGTAAACATTTCGGCCATATCCAACCAAGCCAAATGTATGTCAGATACCAAGTCTTCCCCAGCCAGCAGCCAAGACGCCCAGCCGGCTCCAGAAAATTAAGCCTCGTGCGTACATCCATGGAGCATGTGGGTGGGTTCCGCGCTGTGCCACTATCGAATTTGGAGTGCAGAGTATCTCGATATCAAGTTGCCATTTTTGTCTTTTGTCGGATTATTATGATCGTGGTCGTTTTGTTCAGCTGTTTCGTAATTGTAATTGCTTCTTAAGACATTGCACCAATGCCCAGTCTTCAGTAACACGTTTCGTTTCGCGGCGTCTCTCTTCTTTCGTCTTTTCTTTCTGTTCTCTCATCTTGTGTCTACTCTTTTCGCGATGCGGCCGTGGCATTGTTGAACAGCCAAGAAGAACCAAAGGACAGGAAAGCCATCTCGAAACAGTGGACGATGTTGTAGAACCGTGGGCAACGCTGCTGTAGGTCACATGGTCGCTGGCACGACGCCAGATTTCCGGTGCCTGTTGCCGATGAACGCCATTGTGCAAGGCTGGCTGAAGTTGCTGCATCTTTCCAATGTTCCACCATCTCCAAGAACACCATAACTGTCCCAGCATCGGGCAGTTCCCGAGTAATTTGGCGTCGTTCTGTGCCACCATCTCTTCAAAATGTCCTCAGACAAGAAGACAGCCTGCCGTCTCCGGTCTCCGGCTGGCCATTGTCTTCATCGTCTGCATCAACCTAAATAAGCAATCATCCTATCCTCAATGGCGGTACCTAGCAGACTGACATGCACCACGCCCACTCGCCCGCACCCGCAACTCTGCGCGATACAGCACGGGCCCGGAAGTGCACGGGAATCTGCAGGCCCGGCTGAGCACGTAAACAATGGTCAGCAAAAAGGGCAAAGGGCTGAGCAGCGTGGGAGAGACAAGCTCATCGGAGTCTGGCGCTCGGCGTCGTCGAACGCGGCCGGGAGAGACGCGGTCCACGGCAGAACCACGTTTTGGTACCCGCTCTAATATCGAGTCGTATCACGTTGTGAGTTATCGCTGTATCGAATCATCGTCGTATCGTCGTATAGTCGTAACAATTGTCCGCTTGCTGACTAGATTGGACTGACTCGATGTGGCCGAGGTCCTTCCACGCCAGTGGGCAAAGGCGTTGAAACGAGTAATAATACACTGGCGTAAGATCTGGCAAGTGCACATCAAGCATGCCAAGCGGATTGGCTGGCTCGTGGCCCGTCCACTAACGATATTGGCAACAGCAAGTCAGGCGTCAGGACACAAAGTCAAAAGCAAGAGCGACTCGTCTGTCGTAAAGAAAGACCAGGAAGGAAGCGTGCAAACCTGTCTCACGGTATGACCTGCCGAATCGAGGTACAAGCCTAGCCCAAACGGAGTAGTCGCCCCAGCTCAGAAAATGCTTGACGGGTAGCGGCAACTGTGGGGTTCTTTTAGGGAAGGAAGTACACATGGAAACGACAAAGAGAAAAGTGTTAGTGCCAACACGCGTCAAGCCAAAAAAATCTTGAGACGAAAGAATAAGAGATCGAAAGACCAGAGGACACGAAAACGACGAGGAGACACCGACGACGAAAAGAGAGTCTCTGCATGTCTTACAGTATGTCGTACAGGACACACCAGCAAATGCAAAAAGGCAAGAGACACCGCTTCCTTGCTGACAGGGTCGCGCCTGCCTCTGTCTGCGAAGTCTGCTCAACAACCTGTCGTCTGCGTCTTGCGTTGCAGTTCGCTCTTGCCCTGGCCGCGCCTTCCCTGCACAACGCCATGCCGCACGCATGCAAGACATGGGAGATGGGTTTGTGCCATTGTGGGCCTCCGGATACGCGCTCGATTGGGAAAGCTCCCACTTCCATGAAAAGGCAAGGGCGCCATCATCATCCTCCAGCTCCCATCGTGCCCGCCGTGTAGCTGCGGTTTTTATCTCTTTCGAGTTCCCACGCTCGGGGCCATAGATGCTGCCTCCTTCTGACTTTCTAGCACACTGGTGATGCTGTGCATGTACGAGCAGTATGTACTTGTGCCCGGTGTATCAGGTGCAATCCCAAGACAACAAACTCCGTTGTTCCTCGGAGGCAGTTGCGACTGTGGTGCCGCGATGCCAAGAGAAGGAAAGAACGGGCGTAATGACGACCGCACACGCTTGCAATACCGAGTACCTGCCTCGCACCTTCCTCGCCAACCCACTTCTTGTTTTCAACGACTGCCGTGATCACGATCTACACATTACTCACGGCAGGAGCATGTATTTGTTAATTGTCACTCGTAGACGTAGTCGAAGCACTTGGTACCTTACACGGAAAGAGCAACGGCCACCGACCGTATCACCACCTTCCTGCAGTCCTGCCATCCTGTCATTGCTCCTATTCTCCTACTTTTTCGCTCCGTCGGGCATCTCACCACATTTTGTCCTTTCCTATTCGTTGTTTTCTTCGAGTCTTTGTCCTCCCACACGACGACGACAACAACCATCACTAACTACTCCCACCATTTTGCGCCGCGTCGGTGCCCGCATCCCACCACTCTCTGCTGATCTTCAGCGAAAATAGGGCCGGGGACCAGGTTCTTGCCTGCATCCGAATGCCTGTCATTCTCCGCCTCCCATTTCCACCTTTGACTTGCAGGCTTTTGGCTGTTGTTTTGTCTCCAGTTCTGTACCCTTTTGTGCATTTCTGGGCCTTCTTTCCCCTTTCTTGCTATTCCCTTTTACTTTCCACTGAGCGCAAGCAGTCTCCGGCGCCTTTTGGGGCATTGTGCTTTCTTTTCTGTCTCCTTTCTCCAGTTTATTTTGTGCCTTTTGCGACTCTGTGTGCCCATACGTTGTCGTTCTAGTCTGCCGCTTTGCCTTCGTCCCATTGTCTTGTCGTTTCATCGCCTCTTCTCTTTGCTATCGGACTCGGAGACTCGACCCTCTTTTTCTCTTTTCAACCTTGCCACTGGCCACAATCCACAACCCTGGCATCGTTTTTTTTTCCTCGACGCTCTTACAGTTTCAATTGGTACCAGTCTGCTGTCTCTTGGGTCAACGGCATTGCAAAAAAGGTACGAATTGAAAAAGACGACAAGAAAATACACTCAAACGAAAAGATACGAGTGTTTTCCTAGAAAGGGGAAAAAAGAAAAGAAAAGACTGGTTGAACACTAAAAGAACCGGCGACCAAGTCCCATTAAACGAAACCCTCCTCCACTGCAACACTCCATCAACACGACGCACGAATTCTTTATCTCTGGAGCCCGCCTCTATCTACGTCCGGCGCTACTTGACAGCCCAGAACATTAAAAGAACAATCTTCTTTTGGTGTGGTCTCTAGCCAGCATCCCGTCCAATTGGGCCAGGAAAAAAGAGGAAAGCGAGGCAAAAGAGAAATAAGAGAGGGAAAAGGCAAAGGCAGAGCAGGGTAAGAAAAGCCTACTCTCGCCAGGCCCGCAAAGATTCTACCCACCCTCGTCTATTGTCGTCAGCTTTTTTTTTTTTTTGTGACGACTGTATCTCGCGTGCCTTGTTCTTCAATTTTGTTTCCTTTTTTTGTGCATTTCTGTTCATCTGCTTCCTCCCTCTCTGACGATGTATCTCAGCCAACATCTCGTCCGCTTCCAGGCCTCGCATATCTTCATCTTCGCTGCTTTCCCCGTGCGTTTTCCGTCTGTTCTCGGCGTCTCCCGTTCAAGCACAGCTCTGGGCTTCCCCGAGAACAGAAAGCTTGTCCGCAGGCGTTGCACACCCCCCTTACCCTGGACCTGGACCCAGCTCTGCCAACGTCTTTTATCTTGATACCACACCCAATCCACAAGCCTGCACACCACACACCCCCCTTTCCCTCAAGTCCCTCTCTTTTCTGTCCTATTGGCGCGCCAGCTAGCTCGTGTGCGTTTTTACCTTTGCTGTGCTCGCTTCTCTATCATATCCTTTATCGTCTTCTCTTTTTCAATCTTGTTACTCTTTTTTACTCTTGACTCTTTTCTAGTCGTCTTCCACCCTCAATCTCAAGGTGCACACCCCCCTCCCTGACCCTGGTCTTCTCTGATCTCTCTGATTGCTTCTCGTGGCTTTTTGTCTTGTCTCTTGTCTCTTGTCTCTCCTTCTCTCTCCACCTTTTTCCTATTTTCTCACTACCCCCATCCCGCATCCAGGCGACAGGCATGCCACTTATATAAAACCTTGGCCTTCCACCCTCTTTTCTGAATCTCGAACATCCTGTCTCGTTCGTCTTCAGGTTCCCTCATACGGTCACGGCAATCCTTTGGTCAACACCACCAGGGATTCTTAATATCAACAGCCCGGATCGGCCATTTCCTCCTCGAGTCTCTCACACACGTTCAGCCGCCATCATGATGAACAACAAGGGAGACGAGTACGACTCCGCCGAGAAATACATCGGCGGTGACTCCGACGTCGCTGTCGGCTACACCAGCAACGAGAATGTCGTCCACACTGCCGACTTCACTGTCGGCAACTCGTGGTACGCAAAGTGCCAGCGTTTTGCCGGCAAATTGGGTGTCGAGCAGCGCGGTATTGAGCGCGTCCCCGAGGACGAGCGCACCGACACCACCATGTCCAAAGTCGGCACGATGGTATGTCTATGGCATGGGAACTGGGTGACGGGTTGAGGCTCAATCGGGAACAAAATTAACATAAATCAGTGGCTCTCTGCCAACATGGTCGTGTCGTCTTTCGCCATCGGCGCTCTTGCCCAGCCCATCTTCGAGCTTGGCTTCGTCGACACCGCCCTGACCATCATCCTCATCAACGCCCTCGCCATCACTCCCGTCTGCTTCTTTTCTACGTTCGGTCCTCGTTTCGGTCTGCGCCAGATGGTCCTGTCCCGCTTCTTCTTCGGTTACCACTTTGTCAAGCTCAGTATGTTTCTCCGTAAATTGTGTGCGTGCCAGCCGTTTTTAAGTCCTTCTGCTAACCGCTCAGTCGCTTTCTTCAACGTTATTGCTTGTGTCGGCTGGTCGGCCGCCAACGTCATTGTCGGCGCTCAGCTCTTCAACGCCGTCAACAACAACATGCCTGGCTGGGCCGGCATTCTCGTCATCGCCTTCTCTACGCTCATCGTCTGCTTCTTCGGCTACCGCATCGTCCACGCCTACGAGCGCTGGTCGTGGATCCCGTGTCTCATCATTTTCATCATCGTCGCCGCCGAGTTTGGCCGCACCGGCAAGTTCAACAACCTGCTGCCCCTTGCGACTGGAAAGGGTGAGGCTGGTGCCGTTCTCTCTTTCGCCGCCTCTGTCTTCGGTTTCGGTACTGGTTGGTGCTCGTATGCCGCCGACTACACTGTCTACCAGCCTGTCACCCGTTCCAAGCGCTCTGTCTTCCTCTGGACGTTTGGAGGCCTGTATTTCCCGCTTCTCTTCACCGAGCTTCTCGGCGCCGCCGTTATGACCGCCGCCGCCAACGATGCCGACTTTGCAGATGCCTACTACGACGGTGGTATTGGTGGCCTCATGGCTATGGTCCTTGTCCCGCCATTGGGCCGCTTTGGCAAGTTCTGCCTGGTCATCCTCGCCCTGTCCATCATCGCCAACAACTGCCCCAACATCTACTCCGTCTCCCTGTCCCTGCAGGTCATGCACAAGGAGACCCAGCGCATCCCCCGCTTCGTTTGGGTCCTGATCGGCACCGGTGTCTACATTGCCATTGCCATCCCCGGCTACAACCACTTCGCTTCGTGGCTCGAGAACTTCATGACCATCATCGCCTACTGGCTCGCCATCTACGAGGGCATCTCGCTCACCGAGCACCTTGTCTTCCGCCGCGGCTTCGACGGCTACCGCCCCGAGGACTACACCGACGCCAGCAAGCTGCCCCCCGGCTATGCCGCCGCCCTCGCCTTCTGCTTCGGCATCATGGGCGTCGTCCTGGGCATGGCCCAGACCTGGTACATTGGTGTCATTGGCAAGCTCTGTGGCACTGACTACGGTGGTGATGTCGGCTTTGAGCTGGCCTTTGCCTTCTCATCCATCTCTTATGTTGTCCTGCGGACCATTGAGAAGAACTACTTCAAGCGTTAAAAGAAAGGGCTGGTAAAGAAACTCTTTACCGTTATTTTTTGTTTCTTTATTTGTTTTCGTTATGCTGGGGGAGCGCGAGTACCAAAAGGAGATAGATTTGATTTTTCGACTTCTTTTTACGACCACAATCATTTGCCCTCTTTGTTTCGCTTCAAAACAACGACTTCCCCTCGCCCGCATAGCTACGCTTTTGTCACCTTATTCTTTCTTCATCTCTACTTGTTCCCATTTTTAATGTCGCTACCTGTTTTTATGCATGTATGAAGGAGGCCTGTTTATCTTTTTCTTGCCACAATACCTCATTTTGCTCTGCTTTCACACTATTCATATATATCTATCTACATATCCAATCCGTTCAAATGCATATTGAACCAAATTGATCACGGCTTAACACAATGGCCCTCATAGATCCCAATGACACGTATTATCTGATAGCTTGTGTACAATCTAAACTTTTAACACAGTCTTACTTATATCTCATATACACTTGGAGTTTGGATGAAATTAGTATAGTTGGGATGATAATTTGTTATTAACTCACCCTGGGCAAACCATTCCTTTGGACTAACTATGAATCAACTTGATGATCGTCTTGTAACGTTTTGTCAGCTATTGTCATGCGGAGAATAATATCATTATTACGAAGAAGAGAAAGGATTTTTATCTTTATTTATGTTTCGTCTTATACTATATTTATTTTTATTTTAGTCGAAAAAACTATTGAAAAAAGTTTGAAAGTAATGCAGAAGCCTTTTTCCCTCAAACGCAGTTGATAGTTACTAAACCATAGAGCTTCAACAGACATGTCATATAATGTTAGATTTAATTTAGCAAACAGATTAAACAATCAGGATACTTTTGGAATCAGGTAAACAAAACGCCCCTGAACATACATGATTGTAAACAACCCTAGACCACCTTCCCCGCAAAACGAGACACACAGTGTACAAAAGAAATGAAGAAAGTCCCATTTAATAATAGAAAAATAGTATGGTAATAATGCAATGAGTAATAAGACATAGTAAAAAAAGATATAAATACTGCTGCCCCCAACCCCATCTTCGCCATAATCATTTCACTTCTCCACACACGCCTACTTCTACGACTGGTAGAATGCCGACTTCATGAATGTGTCGGCACCAGCCGCCTTTTGTGCAGCAGCCTTCTCAGCCATCACAGGATCCGCAGTGGCTGAGGCAGGTGCGCCACCGACGGTCGTTGCGCCGCTGTTGCTCGTTGCGACACTACCGGCGACACTGGGAGCCGACGGCGGTGCCGGCAGGAGCTGCTGTTGTGCGGCGGCGGCCTTCTCCTTGGCCGGGTTGGGCATCACGCGCAGGTAGGTAGACGGCAGGTAACCAACGCGGCCGTCACGCGTCCGGCACTGCCACCAGTCCGAGGGGTTGCCGAGAGGGTCGGTGCGGCCCAGGACGACAACAAGGTCGTCACGCTTGACGGCCAGGTCGAGGCTGGGCATGCCGCTGACGGTACCGCCGGCCTGCTGCTGCTGGAGGTTGAGCTGCTGCTGCTGGGCAACAAGGGCCGGGTCAGGCGTGTAGTCGTAGAGAACGCGGCAGAAGTCGAGCTTGGAGGGGTCGTTGAGGGCCTGCTGCTGCTGTTGCTGCAGGGCCATCTGGCGACGCTCCTCCTCCTCGTGCGATGCTGCCAGAGACTTGATCATCTTGCTCATAAGATACGGCAGACCGAATGCGGCGAGGACAAAGAAGAACAGGGGCTTGCGGCTGGGCTTGGGTGCACCAGCGACACCGTCGGCACCGGGCGGTGCGGCACGACCCTCGAAGCGCGCAAATGCGGCCGGGGTCAAGGCCATGGCGTCAGCTGGTGGTGGCCGGCCGGTGATCTTGGCGATCAGCGTGCGGATCCAGCGCATGAGGGTGAAGATGCCAAGGATGGAGCCGAGTGTATCGCGCAGGTTGCCAAATTGCTCAGCAACAGAAACCATAGCTAGACGTGTTAGTGATATGCGACGGCATAAATCAAAGGAAGAGAGCAAAGGTGGGAGGAAAACATACCAAAGAAACTCGAGTGTGTGGCCATGTATGTGCTCTCGAGCATCTGTGCGAAGCCGCCGAATGCGCCGACAATGCCCTCGAGCATCTGGAACGTGGCCTGGGTGTTGGTGTTGAAGCGGTTGGTCAGGCTGTTGGGGTCGTTGGGATCGCGCATGCCCATTCCGCCGCCATACATGCCGCCACCGTACATGCCTCCGCCGTAGCCTCCGCCGTACATTCCACCTCCGTACATGCCGCCGCCCATTGTGCCGGCGCCGTATCCACCGTAGCCGCCGTATCTATATGGCGAGTAGGACGAGCCGTAAGCGCCACCGTACGGAGAGCTCATGGCGGTTGTTGCGGTGCCTAAGCGGCTGTAGGCAGCGGCGTTCTGGTTAACGGAAGAGGTCAGGGAAGCGGGCATAGCAGGGAGAGCGGGAGCGGCTGAAGAGTCGGCGGCCGCAGCGGCCGCGGCGGCGGGAGAATCGGATGATGCCATGCTAAGGGCGGGTGCTGGGAGGTGTTAGTGCTTGTAAACAAGACACGATAATGGACAATATGACTTACATGTGGTTGCCGTCCCGGCGGCGCGGTTCCTCTCCCAGGGTTTTGGCGGCGATGCCATAAGCTGTGCGCCAAGCGACGACAGATTCTAAGGGGGTTGTCGAGAGGATGTGTTCTCTCTACTGCGCTTTGGTCTCTTCGCGTTGCGGACGCTTATCGCAGAGGCGTCGCGCTTTCGTTCCGTGTATTCTGCGGTTGGTCGCGAGCGGTTTCTCGATGCGATGTCGGCTGTTTTCTGACGATCGCTTGATTGGTCTAGGGGACTGGAAAAAAAGCGTCGATGCGCTTCTGAATGAAATTCGATGCGACAGAGTCAATAGAGGCGATGAATTTGATGGAATTCGTCGATGTGAAATGGAAGATGCGATTGTCGATTGACGATGTTTGCTTGCGAGGAGTCTTGGGGAATCGAGAGTTGAAGAGATAGTATGTGAGATGGAAAGCAAGCGAGGCGCCGAAAATCACAGAAAAGGAAGAAAAGAAAGGTATTCCAAAAACAAGTCGAAGAAGAAGACGGAGGAATCAAAGAGTCAAGAAGTCAAAAGCAAGGGCTGGTGCATGAGAGGCCCGTGGTGGTGGTGAGGTTGAATAAAGAAGATCACCAAAAAGTCGTTTGCGTAAATGGAGAGGAGAACAAGGGCGGAAGGAGGCGACAAACACAATGGGGGAAGGAAAGAGCGTGGAGAATCAGAAGGAAAATTAGAAAGCACCTTCTGTAGGGACCGAGAATGGGGAGGTCTTGTGGGGTGGGAAGGAGCAACCGAGGGGCCTGACAACCGCTGAGAAAAAGACAATGGGGAAGCGTGACCACTATGAATTGACACAGCCAACCGTCAATAGCAGATTGAGGTTACAAGTCCACAGCTGAGCGCCTCCAATATTGGATATCCTCTGCCGAGATGCCTCTTTTTCAACGTCGTGAGATACCCGTGAAAATTTATTTAATGAAAGCAATAATACCCCGTAAAATGAGTCTACAGAAAAAAGGAGACGCGGCTGTCAAGAGGGAAGGAGCGAAACAGCAAAAAATGGGGGAAAGTGCGAGGCAGCGAAGAAGCTAAAGGAAACCCGCCTCCGCATTTTCAGGGAAGAAACGGGGCCAGAACGCAGGACTTTTTGGTGATGATAGCGAGAACGGCCAGGAAAACGAAGAGCGTCCTGCAGCCAGAGAGCCCAGAAGTTGGGGAAATCGGTCGGGGCAGGACGACTCGGGCAAGGGGCAAAGCAGAGCGACCACAGGACTCACAGCCTTTCAGGCCTGTTGTGAGGAGGAATTCTGGGAATTGCCGGGGGACAAAGCGCGAGAGAGCGAATTACGCAGGAGCGACCGTGGACCTCGGCAAGCGGCGATGGGCGTGAGCAGGCTCTGGTGGAGGAAAGAACGCACCGCGGCCTTGCCGAGTTTGTTTGGCTGGACAGGAGGAATAAGCCAATCAGAGGACAGTAGAGAAGGGGGCTTTTTACTATGATTGGCTAGTGACCCACTAAACAAAGAAGCGGGCACGTGCAGGGCGTACTGTACGAATAAATGCAGAATAGTGCACGGAAACTGTATTTAGCACTGTATGCTGTCAGGTCCCAAGGCTCGCTAGAGTATCATTTCTGGCACTGGCAGTTCAACGTCATGTCACGATGACTGCATTGAGAGGCGTGAGAACGTAAATACAACGAGTGTGGTTCACAATATATTATGAGTAAATGTTGATAACATTCATATTAATGTTGAGGGTACAGATACTTTTTTTTAAAAAGATTATTTTCCTGCACAATTAAAGGCCGAATCAGTGACTTGACGCACTTTGAAAAACTCGCAATATTAATCGCAACTACCATGTGTAATGAGGCTCCACAGGAGCTATCTATTGAGGAGCTCATAGTTTCCAGCTATATCCAATGTACTCCATATTATGCAAGACCAAACCCTATCCAATCATATCATATAAATCGTATATAAAACTCCATCCAAGGTGGTCATAAGCCAGCCTCGTAGGCTCTTCTAAATTCGAGACGATTTTGTCTTCTTTCCACCACGCCGTCTGGTGGTTTTTGGGCCTATATACGCATCGTCGTCACCAGCATCTTCTTCATCATCGGCTTCCTCTTCCATAGCATCTTCAACGTCGTCGTCTTCTTCCAGAGCAGCAGTCGAAGCGCGACCTTTGCGTTTGCGGCTTGAGGAAGCCTTTGGCGTCGAGATGCGCATCACTGAAGCTGCTGCCTCGGCGGCTGTCGTGTTAGCCTTGAGTTTGCTCACGGCAGCGGCCAGGCGACGACTGCTGGCGGTATTCTTGTTGCGGGGTGCGTGGCGCGGCGCATATTCTTCAGGGATATTGGCCAGCTGTTGCTGCTGCAGACGCTGCTGTTTTTCTTGCTGTTCACGCACTTGCGCCTCCGTCATGCGAGCGCCGGCACCGACGGCGCCCGAAAAGTAGCGCGTAATATTGCTCTGTGTGCCCTCGGTCTCGCGGCGGTTCATGTCTCGAATAACCGGCACAAGCACCTCGTCCGTGCGCTCCTGGCTCCAGCCGATCGTGGCCATCAAGAAGCTGCGCAGGCCGTCGAGGTCGGGAACGCCCCATTGGAACGGCTCGGCGCTGCGGTCGACCTCGGGCTGAAGGTAGGCGTCGACGACAGCGGCACTGGGGAAGCCGTGCGGCAAGAACAGCTTGGTGGCCTGTGATTTGCGGAACTTGCGCCGAAAGGGCGAGTCGGCGTCGGCTTCTTTGGGCCGGTTCTGCGACTGCACGTCCTGCCACCAGGCGCGGAACTGGCTGAGGCCGTCGGCGCCTGGGAACTCGGAGATGATCTCCATGGCTGTGACGGGGCCGACGCCGGGAATACCGTCGGTATAATCAGAACCTAGCAGCTGGGCAATGGCAATGAGTTTCTCGCGGGAAAGTGACATCTCGCGTTCGAGATCGGCGCCAATGTAGCACTCGACAAACTTGTTGCCGTTGAACATGTTCTTGTAGACCCGCGTGCCGCCAAAGAGGAACGTGTCCGAGTCGTCCGTGACGATGCCGTCGACAAGCCCCAACGAAACGAGCTCGGCACACTGTGCTTCGGCCTCCATGGGCGCCGTGATGTACGGAATTCCAAAGAGCCGCAGCAGTGCTTGGCATTCGGACACCATGACCTGTGTGACCTCGTCGGCGTCTCGGCGGTCCTTCTTTTGCTGGTTGCGGAGGGCTTTGAGCTCCTGTTCGTACGCCTGTTGGGCGTCGACGTTGCTCCTGTGGTTCAGTGTGCTGGCAAACCGTGCATGCTCTTCGACCTCTTCGGCCATCTGGACAAGCAACTCTTCGTCTTCCGGGTCGCTGATATCGTAGGCCTCTTCTGCGTCACCGCCAGCACCTTCGATAAAAAGACCGTCATCAGGCTGCGCATCCTCTTCCTTGGGTGGGACCACTTCGCCGATCTGTAAAATGGGCTCAACTGTTGGCGGGCCTTCTTCCAGGACGGTCTGCTCTTCTTCGTAAATCGTAGGCTGGTCGGGGATCTTAACATCTTCGAGTTCAACTTCTGGCGAAGATGATCGAGTGTCAGGCTGCTCTTGCGAAACATTGTCTTTGGCCGTCTCTTCGACGACTGGTTGGGGTGCATTTTCAGTTGCCGGCACATCTGCAGGGACGTCTGCGGAGACAACTACTGTCACGCCGTCTGCCCCTTCTTCAGCATCATCCTTTGGCTGGCCTGTCTCTTTTGGCGGCGGCGGCGCGTCGAGCACTTCGATATCGCTGCCGTCGTCGCTGGACGAGTCAATCTCAACCACGCGCCTCTCTTCCTGTTCTCGGTGCTGCCAGATCTTGGCCTCTTCCAGGGCCATCTCGCGGTCCTCAGCGTTGATCTCTTCGTCGTAGATCTGTTGTTGCCGTACGGCAGAGCGGATGTCTGTGTCGTGTGACATCCAGGGCGGTAAAGGACGCGGCGCCTTGTCGTCGACGTCCTTTTCTTCATCTGCGTGTTTGTCTTGTCCTTTGGACTTTGACACAGGGCTCGTCGGTTCCCGCTCGAATCCACCGCCAAACTCGTCCTCCGAGTCCACCTCAAAAGCAGCCGACTCGGCCGCGTTGGCGGCGGCAATGGCAGCTTCTGTTGTGGCCGCACTTTCTTTGGCTGAAGTGGCAAAAGGCGACGCCATGTTGGCTGTTGACTGTGTGACAGCAGGAGGCTTCGGTTTCGGGGCTGAAGGTGGAGGTGCTGTCGGCTTCTTTTCAAAAATGGACGTCTGCCAGTTGAGCTTCTCAAATGGCAATGGGCCATCAAAGGGGTTCTTTGTTTGAGGTTGCACCGGCCGAGATGGGCCGGCCTTCTCAACAACGGGAACAGTCTTCTTTTTCTTCGCCGCTTTGGCCATCGCTGCCCGGATATCAAGCTCACTATCGCTGCTGTCGTCACCATCATCCTTGCCTTCAAAAGCTGCCGTCTCACGTGCTTTTGTTGCTGCTGTGACAGAGGCGGACACTGCAGCATTAGACCGGTTATTGACGACATGGGCCACCATCTGACCAGTCGATCCAAAGATGGGCCGAGCAGTCTCGGCCGCCTTTTGTTGCCACTGCGGTGCATGTCTGTCGGTGTTGTCCACCTCTTCGTCCTGTGCCTCATCTGCCCCAGTGCCATGCTGGTTTTGAAGAGACATGGCAATGGCCCGGCTCAAGTCTTCGTCCTCGTCTGCCTCTAAGGCATCTTGCTCTGTTGCTGGCTCTTCCACTGGCTCATAGCTCTTAACAAACAAGGAATCGTCGTCCACATCGTCCTCAGCATGGACACCGTCCTGAGGGACTGCGGGCCGAGAGGGCAGCTTGGGAAGGCGGTTCAACCCTTCGATGGGCACATCTTCAAACTCCATGTCCTCATCCTCGTCGATTTCAACGTCTTCGTCGCCCTGGTAGCTGAACTGCAGTGCATCCACATCGATAGGCTTGTGCACTTCGCCACGGTCCTTCTCCCGGCTGACAACACCCAGAGCCCACCCGCCCTCGGCTCCCTCGTTCTTGACAAGAATGTACTCACGGCCGCGCTCACCAGCCACACGGCCGTTGATGCCCATGGTCAAATCAAGACCAGTCATGCCGGCTTCCTTCATCAGGCGTTGTGTGAGATGGTTGCGTTCCTTGACACGCTCGATCTGGAAACGAGAAAAGGCCATGCGGTCGGGGAACATGGTATCGAGCTGCTCCTTGCTGAGACCCAAACGCAGCCGACTCCGAATACGCGCGGCGTTCAAGATATTGTACCGATCAGGGGGCGGCAGGCTCTTGAAGAACTCGCCGTCAAAGTCGATTTTCGAAAAGTCGTACAGATTAATGTCCTCGCCGGCCTCGAACTGTCTCGCGTACGACTCGAGCTCCTCAATGCTCATAATCCGTGGATCATCAGCCCGTCCCATGCCCTGGAGCGTGCCGTGTTCTAGCTCCGGCAAATGGTAGGCGTCCTGCTTGACAAACTTGCGGCTCCGCATGCGCTCCTGCTGCGTCATGTGCGCCTCCTCGGCGTAGACAATCTTGTCGACGGACGGCAGGACCTCGCCCTCGACAACGCCGCTGTCGTCGGCCGCAATTTCGACTGTGTTTGATTCGCCGCTTTCCATTGCAGCTCGCTTCTTCCGCTTCTCCTCTTCCTCCTCGGCAAGCCGCTGCATCTGTACGGCCAACAGCTTGCCTGCTGTGCGTACAGCATCGTCGCGACGGCCTTCACGGCGGCGACGACGGGCCTGGAGAGTTGCCCGCTTGAGCGTGGGTGCGCCACCATCAAAGACGAAAACGGGCAGAATGCCAAACCACAGCAGCTTGCAGATGCGGCGGAAGAAACCCACGACGTGCGAGTTGCGCAGGGCATTGCCCTCTTTGTCGCGGACGGCCTTGAGAAACTGGTAGATCCAGATGGAGGCATCGACGGCGAGGCGTTTGCGGTTCAGCGTAGCCAAGTTGGTCGGGCGTGCGCAGGGCTGCAGCACCTGCCAGAGGCCGTTGACACCCATAGTGGTGTACGAGTGGTGAGTCGACTAGAGGACAAGATAGCAATGGCAAGGATAGCAATTGTTCAAGTCCACAAAGCCTCAAACGAATGATGCACGTTGTTTCTTGATACTGCTCGAGATGACGATCAAGGTTGAAGGGGCATGGTTGCCATTGACGTTTTTTAGGCCGGAATTTTCGGACGAAACGGAGAAACAATCTCGACGCCTGTTGATGTGCTGGAATTGGCCTTCGGCAATGACATGGACGGAAAATCCGTTGAAAAGTTACCACGACGTTGACGAAACGCCCAGTTGTGATGCGTGCACTGAACGCGACAGTTACAGTGCTTCTTGCCCCACGGAAATGGCGCGCAGTCACGCTGTCACTCAATGAGAAAAGCGGGCCCATTAGGCAGCTGGGTCCACTCTTGCGCTTTCTCCTTTCTGTCCTTGACAATCGGATTACGGAATATCAAGCTTACATCACGAAATGCATCTATCCGCTTCTCGCCTACGTGCACCATGCACTGTGCCGATTTGCGACAACAAGTGGGGCCCAGAACAAAGACGGTGCCTTTTGGCCGCAAGGCCTTTGACAGTGGGCAAATGAGGATCAACCACAACTCCGTCAGACCAAAAGACCGAAAAAAGAGGGTGCGCATGCCAGTTCACATCACTATGACGATTGCGGCCATGACGACACACACCAGCACCGTCGAGTGATACAGACTGAGACTGCGATCGGTAGTAGTCGCTTCTTGATTCCTTGGAAGAAAGGAGTGAAAAAGAACGGCGAAAAGAGAAGCGACCGAGGCGACCAAAGCAGAAAGGACACAGGTTTCAGAACTCAGAACGCAAAATCTGAGAGATCAGGAAACACCTCCACACGCCACAATGGATGCACCCGCGCCTGTACCTGCGCCCACAGGCAATGCAGCGGCCATCCGCGACGAGTCCAGGGCCTATCTGCAGTCACTTCTCAACAAGAACCTGCTTGTGCACACGACAGACGGCCGCATGTTCCGTGGCGAGTTCAAGTGCACTGATCCTGTGCGTTGATCGATCTCCAACCCCAACTGCCGGCGAGCCAATCCAAAGCCTGCCCTGGCGACCCCTGAACTGCCATCCTCCCGTTACTTTTCCAGTTTTCCCGTTAAATACGAAAGAAAATTGGAACCGTCCGCTAACATCCGCCATCCGCTAGGACCGTAACATCGTGCTGGCGCATGCAACCGAGTATCGGCAGCCAACGGCCCGGCAGCGGGCCCAGTATGCCGCACAGCAGGCCGCAACGGGCCAGAGCAGCAGGGCTGTGATGAACATGACGCAGCGGTATCTGGGACTGATTGTTGCCCCAGGACATCACATTGTGAAAATTGAGGTGGAGGAGTTTACGAGCCAGCTGAAGCGGCCACCAAGGCAGTTTTGAAGAGACAGACTGGGATGATTTTTCACGATTTTATGTCATGATTATTTATGCGCCATTTAAAGCAAAAACACCTTGTATTATATATTTTAGATCCTCCATCCCACCCGTGAATATACCGTTTTACATACAAGACTTGTCTCCACGCTGTCCTCCAGTGCTAGCATCCCCGGACCCTTTCTTGTGGTATTATAGCCCGTTTTGAGATAGACAGCTGAAAGGAAGAGGGGAGAGTACATGAGATAACCAGACATGGAAAATGCAGCAATTCCAAAATAAAAATACAAAACAGAACTCTGCCAATCCACCGTATTACACGACGCCGAGACAAAGGGATGAACGGGAGAAAGGTGCAGAAAAAATCCAGGACAGTAAAAGGAAAGCAACAAAATACAAATGAAAAAGGGGGAAAATGAAAGGGTATCGTTCACTGCCGCAGAGCAAAGAGAAACTGGCCGCTAGGGACACACCCTTCTCCTTCCGTCCGAAACAGCTGTCGAAAGGATTGACAAAGATAAAAGGAAAGGCGAAAGCAAAACGACACGAGGGTCAGACGACTGGTCAGACTATCGTCAAAACTTAAGCAGCGACCTCCTGGGTGCGGCCGCGGCTCTCGCCGTTCACGCTGTCGCCAATGTCCTCCTCCTCGTCGCGGAGCTCGTCATCCTCCTCCTCGTCCTCGTACTTGCCGCCGTGCTCGCCAGCCGAGACCCACTGGTCACGGTCGTTGAGGGGCACGTCTTGGCCGGACAGGTCGTGGCCATTGCCCGACTCCTCGGCGCGGGCCTTGATGAGGTTGCGGCGGCGCGTGGAGAGCGTGCGAGCGCGGGTCGACAGCTTGGACGAGACGGCGGCGTTCTGCGTGACCCAGTTGGTCAGAGAATCCTCGCAGTCCTGGATAATGGCCTTGCTGGCCTCGTAACCGTCGTAGGCCGGGCGGGTCTCGCCGGGCGTCACAGGCGTGTCGTCGATCAGCTCGAGCAGGTGCTTGCCGTAGCCGGCGATAATGGCGACCTTCTCGCTGTGCTCGCGCATGGCGTCAAAGTGGTACGAGTAGGCGGCCTTGATCTTCTCGCGCGTAATGTTGGACAGCTGGGCCTCGGCGACGAGCGACTCGGCCTCGGCACGGACCAGCTCCTGCTCGAGGACCACAATCTTGGGCGAGTTGGGCTCCTTGTACTTGAGGTGGGCGATCTGGTCGGTGATCTTGGCCTTGCGATCGCGGCTGGGCTGGACCGAGGCCTCAATGTTGCGGATGCTCTTCATGGTGACGCGGTACTGGTCGTAGCGGTCGACGTACTGGTCCTCGAGCTCACCGATCTCGTAGATGAGCACGCCCAGCTTGTCGGTGACATCCGACACGTCCTCGTCGCCGGCCTCGCCCCAGATCGACAGCTGCTGGGCCACGTCCATGCGCTCCTTGGCCACGAGTTCCATGCTGCGCATCACGTTCTTCTCCATCTTGACGAGCTGCGACAGCTTCTTCGACAGGTCCGGGCCGAAAGCACCGGCCGCGTTCCTTCTAAGAGCATGGCCTGGGCATTGTTAGCGGGTGTGTCGGTTTTGCGCTGTGTGTGTGTGTGTGTGTCGAAAGTCAATGTGTCGAGAATCAAAACTTACCGAATCCTCCCTTGCCGAACAGGCGGTTGGACTTTGTGGACGAGGGCGGGGGCGGGGGGTTCTGTGCACGGAAACACCGGGTCAGCGGTCATGGAATCAGGCAGCAGGCACGCGGATACGAGCACGGCAGGCGCGCCCGACGAGACAATCGCAACATACCTGAATCTGCGAGGCGGTAGGCGCCCGCGACTGGCGCATAGAGTAGGTGCGATGCATGATTGCGGTGGGTTTGGTTGTTTGGGGAAACTTGAAAAAGGTTCAATTGATTGCTGGAAAGGCAATTGCGGGCGGGGGTATGTGCAATTAAGAGAATTGAAATTGGCAGGTGCGAACGAAGCAAATTGAAGGTGCTCGAAATCTGATGCGACGAAGCGTCGGTTGTTTTTGGGTAGTTCCTGAACGAGAGAAAAAGGGGAACAGCTTAGAATATGACTGTGGAAGGAAAGAAGAAAATAGGAGAAAAGACGATGAGTAAAGAAACAACAGGAGGGAGTCAAGAATATATCAACAAGAAGTACAGAGTACGAGGGGAGTCTGTCAGCACATGTGCGCAAAGCTGTATTTATGCTGTCTGTCCAAGGCGGGAAGCTGTAGGGCCAGGAGAAGCTAGGCCAGGTGCGTGCGTGTGAGCTTGGGCGGGCGGCCGAACACGAGCACCCCATTGCGAAGGGTGACTTTTTTTCCTGCCTTTGTGATGGAATGGTGCACCGACGTCATCCTAGCTCCACAGCAGACTGGACAGAGGACTGGAAGCCAGCCAAATTGGGCACTAGTGGCCTGGCTGCGCCCACCAGCCTCCCCGACAGAGGCATAAATACGCGCTAAACGGGGCATGATGAAGTTGGCCAGAACCAAGAACCGCGCATCTGGCTCGCACCGTACTAGTGCGTGGCCCACTGTTGCTCTTTTGCTCTTTTTGCCCTTTGCTCTTTCCTCGCTGGAGCGCGCTATCGCCGCCTGCCTGGAACAAACAACAGCGGCGCTAGTGTGGGAGCTGAGTCGGTGGTTTCCTTGTTGGAAGCAGCACGAGCGGGCAACAAAAGGACGCCATACATCATACATTGATCGGCAGCCGCATCTGGGAGGTGGGCCGGAGTCAGAATCGAGAAGGCAGGAGCAACAGACAGAGAGAGATGCAGCAAGAAGGAAAGAGCAACAAGTCGAAAAAAGGGAAGGAGACTCCGAGGGACAGAGCGAGTCCTTTGGAAACAAGGCAATTGACAAAAATGCACGGACAATGCGGCCTCACAGGTGGAAAAAGAGTCTATTTAGTGACGAACATACTACGTATCGTGCACAAGCAATCTCAATGATAACATGCAGAAGTGATGAGAGAATAACGACGTAAACACGATGAGAGAGGGGAGGGGAGGGAGAGGGTGGAAAGTTCACATGAACACAGCGTCAAATCGTGTCTCCCTAAATATAGGTACACCATAATTCATCTGAGTAAGAAAAGACACCATGTGGGTGTCCCAATTGCAAACAGGCCGCCGTCAACAAAGGACCTGGAACATCCGATCGATGTATCGCCATTTGTTGCTGGAGCTTTTTCTCGGGTGCTGTAATAATAGGTCCCGCCAAGCGCTTTGTTGTTGACCAAAGGACAGTGCGTATACCGTGTTCGCACGCAGTCCTTCCTCCCATTCTTGTAGCCGCAGAATAGACATGCAGATACTGAAGGTGCCAATATCTGCCCCACTTACCCCTGACAGCCAATCAGTCGTTCCTGCTGCCATTCTCCCTCGCCAGCCAATCACAGTTTGCGCCCTGGGATGGACCTTCCGCGATTGCGACGTTGGGCTCTTCTGCAGATGTTCTGTGGGGTCCTCAAGGCCCTGGACAGAAGGCGCGAAGGCCGCTAAAATCGCCCTGTTCCTTCCCACCACGACGCTTGAACGCGTTTTTGATGTTCCTGCCCGTTCGGTCTTCCTGGCAGCGAGCAAGCGTGAGAGACAGACTTCATCAACAAGTGTCGCCAAATCCACATCCACAACGCGCCGCGCTCCACGGCTTCATGACCCCGGCCCACCACATCCACGCCGAGCTGCCCACACGATTGCCACGACGCCCGGCATACCCGTCTGCACAGTTGCCAGATCGCGTGCTCACTGAAGTCACTGCAGGACACACCGGCGCATCGCGACACGGGACGCGGCTGACAAGGCCCCTATTGTTCCTATTGTGGCACTTGTGTTTTCACTCCCTATTGTTTTTCACCCCTTATTTTCACCTTCCTCTCACATTTTTTATGACTTTGAGCTCATATTTTCATTCACCCTTATAACTCGCCTTTCCAGGACCAGTTTTCACTTGTTTTTATTTTTCTTATTCGCTCCTTGCCATCCCCTGTTTGTCGCAGTCTATTTTGTGTCTATTTTGCCTCATGTACTTCTCACCTCCCCGTTTGCTCCCCTGCCCGTTGGCGCATTTCTGATTCCCTGGGTTCTCACCACGCTTTCCTCGCATTGCGTTGCCTGGTATGATACAGACGCCTGGGCAAAGCAGCGGACGAGGAAGTCGACGACGCCGCCGACAGGAGAGAAGAGACGAGGAAGAAAACCAAAAGACAGAAAGCAGAAACCATGGCTACCCACTCATCTGCTGAGATTATCGATCTCACCAAGTGCGACGACGATATGGATACAGGCCTAGAGGTCCTCCGCGAGCCTCGTGTGAGAAACACGCCTCGCAACCCGCCACTTTCGCGCTCACGCACTACGACAACAACAACAACGACGAACTATGCGACTATCTATCGCGTGGACGATCCGGTGCCCTCGCCGTCCGGGGGCATGGGCTCACCAACGATCTCCACAGTTTCACAATCCCAGTCCCAGTCCACTCGTCCCGCGCAGTCACCATTATCTGGAGCGTTGGGCAGCCTCCTACTGGGTGGGCTCGGTTCCTTTGGCCGTTCGATTTCTGGGCAACATCAAGCCTCTGGCTCCTCGCAATCGTCTGCATCTGCATCTGCATCTGTATCTGCCCAGAATGGCTTGTCATCGTCGGCACGTCCGGACAGCCAACAGCACCCATCTAACCAGCGTTCGCGTATGGATCTGCGGCTAGAGTCATTGTATGGCCATCACTCGCCGGGCTTTCAACGCTCGCCGTCCAGCCATGCCTCGTCTCCTCGCACGTTTTCACAGGCCCCACAATCTGGCCAAGCGTCTGCTTCTAGTCCGTCCACCAGACGACCGGCGGCTCCTGGCTCTTCGGACTATACGCGGGCCCAGACAACGCAGTCACAGACCGCACAACAGGCACAGTCGTCACGCCCCAACACCACCCATACGCCCACGTCTACTGCAGGACATCCCAACCAGGCTTCACCAACCATGCTTTCACAATCGTGGGCCGGCCGCACATCACCGGCAGTTGGTACGCAGCAATCGGGCACAGCACGAGCCTCGCCCCAGCAGACAGCTTCCACGGGGCGGTCTACCTACGGAAGCAACCCGCAGGCCTATTCGAGACAGGTTTCGTCCCCGGTCTCGTTTATGGACATGCACCGTCATATAGCTCGTCTAGACCAGCAATGGCAAGAACAAGACCAGCAGACTCAGCGCATTATGATGCAACGCGTCAGAGACGAACAAAAGCGGAACATTTCTCTCCAGGACCAGCGGCGTCTCGCAGACATGCAGCGGCAATCCACCGATGAGAGCCGCCAAAAGGAAGGCCAACGGGCCCATGGCGGACAGCAAGAAACGCAGCGCCAGCAACGCCAAGAGGAGCAGCAGCGTCTTCAGCGCCAGCAGCAGCAGCAACAACCGCAGCACCTGGCCCAAGCTCGTGCTCAAGCTCAATCACAGGCTCATCAAGCTCAAATGCAGCAGCAGCAGCGCGGCAGCCTGCATCATTCAGCCTCAACCGGCGATCTCTCCGCATACAGCCTCGGCGTCGGTTCCCGGTCCGCTGGCCAGCACTCTCCCCAGACATCATCTCTCCCGCACCCATCATCCTCCACTCCTCACTGGTCAGCATCGACTCTTGCAACCGCCGGTGGTGCGCCGTCCTCTCTGCGGACGAGCCAAACGCACCCTCTTCCCAATCCTACCCAATATCGCTCTGTTGGTGCAATCGGCCATGCCTGGCAAAACGCCCACGCCCTCCAGCAGTTCAATCCTCATCGCCGCAATCCGCCTTTAGTTAGAAACTCACCACCTAGCCAGACTTTGCCTCCGGTGCAAACCAAGTCTCCCCCACATCCATACTCTGCAAACCCGCAACTACGGCGACAACTCCCTACGGGTGGTAATCAAAATACGACCCAGCAGTCACAACAGCCGCAACAGACACAACAGACACAGCAGGCTCAACAGGCACAAAGGCTCTCATATCAGTCTGCGTCGTCTTTGTTTTCGCTGCGAAAGTCGCCGCCTCGCGATATCTCGACATCGCAACAAGCTCAAGCTCACCCTCAACCTCATTCTCACCCAAGCCATTCACCACCACTGCCTTCTACGTCTTCAAATAGACAGGGCCCGTTGCCCTCTCAGGCTTCTACTGGAGCACATACCGAATCTCCGCTGCTTCGAAGAAATGCAGAACCTCTTTGGTCCAGCCAATTTGCGCCTACTAATAATAGGCCTACCCCTGGAGTCGGTTCCTCTGCTTCTCGCCAACAGACTGCAGCATCCTCTTCCGCCGCGGCTGGAGCTACATCCCGTGCAAATCGCCAAAATGGCATCGTGACATCTTCCCCAGTGTCCATCTCATCCGACAGCTCATCGTCTCGCCCTGGATCCTCTTCTGCCGCTGCCGCGACGACAGCACCAACAACAAATGGCAACATGGGTGGTAACAACAACCCTACCCTAAATTATCTACGACAGCGTTTCTCGGCGCAGATAGACCCTGTGGCAGACCACCTTCGTCCAGGACCTGGCCAGCTTTCATCGCAACCCATCTCGATCCCCGCCTCATCAGCAAATTCCCCCATACCCCTCTCACCTTCGCCGTCATCCACATCATCCTTTCCAGACCCACATCTTCGAAAGCAGGACACAAATACAGCAACCGCTCATGCCAAACCGCCACGCGACGCAAACAATTCTCAGGTTAATCAGGGCAATTTGCGTGGGAACGTCACACTGCAGAATGGGTCACTGCCGGGTGGCCCCCGGACCACGCTGCAGGACGTAACACGACAGGATGCGGCCTTCCAAGACACCCTGCTGCAAGTTGAAGCGAGACGTGCCACCGAAATTCTCGACAGCCTGGCCCCCGAAGCTCGCAATACTGAACTTCGGCGCCGTGAGGCTTTGCAGGTCCAAGTTCTCCAAGACCTCGCTCTCCGAGCAGATGCTATCCAAGCCGATGCCCTGCTTGCAGAGGCCCGCCGCGCCGAAGCAATGCAAATCGCCGAAGCTGACCGAGTCGACGCCATGGACATTGACGCCATCCAGGCAGAAGTCCTGCGCACCGACGCGTCGCCTAACAGAACCGTGTCTATACTAACCACGCCGTCAAAGAGCTCGCTGTCCGATGTCCCTCCAAGTCCTTCCATTGTCAGGACGCCCAAGCCTCAGCAAGAATGGACTGTGTCCAAGATCGTGACGTCTCTCGAGACGTACCTTGACGCGCTTCTGGTCGACCACGGTCGGGATGTGGAGTATGCCATTGACATGTCCAAGCCGCGGGAACGGACTGTCGTTAGCAGCTTTGACGATTTCGCGGATCTTCCCGTGCAAAATATTGAGGCTAGTGATAAAACAACCGACCGGGTTCTTTTGCGCGGCAAGCTGCATCGCGACAATCAGCGCCGACCCGAGACACGAACCATTCACGTAAAGGTTCTGCCTCTCAAGTCGCCTGGCGAGGCCGTTCCCAAGTACCGCTTCCACCATGTCGAGATTGCCAAAAACATCCTGTCGCCCAACACACCACTCAAATTTATTCCCCACCTTAGAGACTTTGAGGACAATTCGGAGGAGAAGCGGCGGCACGACCAGTGGATCGAAGAGCTCGAGAGTATGGAGCGCAAATCGGGTTTCGACTCCACCAAACTCTTCCAAAAGGGCGACACGACACGCAAGTCTGAGTTCACCAAGCTGCTCTCCGACTATCTCGACCACTGGATTGCACGCCTGGGCATCGACAATTGCAGCAAGGCGACCCTCATCCGCTACATGGCCAATGAATCCCAAAACGACCAGAGTATCACGCCCCAGCAGAAGAACAGCCTGCTTAACTCGTGTGGCGAAGATTCTGCCACACCGCGTGCCGCCGTCGTTGCCAGTATGCTCACCGAGGCCTTTAACCGCGTGTTTGAGAGCCGCGATGTGACCCTCTACGATGTCCTTAAGCAGGACGAGGCTGTGGAGAACGTTTTCGACCCCAAGAAGGCAACCAAGAGTAAGGACCAGGACAAAGAGCCGTCACTTGAGCAGATCCAGCAGTACCTCGGCACCTATACCTCACTGAAGTGCATGATTTGCAATACGCACTCGTGCGAGCACGGCGAGTTTGACACCGAGAATGTCCGGCGCTGTTTCTCCATTGATGATCTCGGTGGAAAACTTTGGAAACACGTCGAGCGCCGCCGCGACCGCCAGACTAAGGAGCTGCGCCAACAGCATGCTCACCAGCAAAAGGCTCTGGGCGCCACGAGTGGCAACAGCATGCATCATGCCGCGAATGGTGGCGCTGGCGACTTCGGCGCGGGATCGAGCAAACCCAGTGCGTTCAACAGTATTGCCGCTGCTGCCAACTCTACCCAATGCCGCAACAAGTGCTACCGCAGCTACGACATTGGCGATGCCGCGTTCACGACCCGCGAGTGGACAGAAAACGAGACGAATCTGCTCCGCAGCTTTCACCTAACGTTTGCGAACAGCACCGGCAAAGTCCCTTGCGCCCTGTGTCCGATGATGGGCCGTCACTGCTGGGAGGTCTACCGCCGCATGAAGGAGCTGGGTCTGTCTATCGCACTTCGCCCAGAGACGCCTCCTGAAGCCGCCAATGCACCCTCTGTCACTATTAAGCCGGTCAACTGGTACGATCGCCATCGCAAGGTCCTCAATGGAGACTGGTCCGACCATACGTACACGCACATGTATGCCATTCGTGAGCAGCGGGAGCCATGCAACCATGACGGTCCTTGCACCTCTGCTCGTGGCTGTCCCTGTGTCGAGGCCAAGCTTCTTTGCGAGCGGTTCTGCCGATGCACCGCCGAGTGTTGTGCCTTCAAGTTTACGGGCTGTGCGTGCCACGGATCGGGCAAGACGTGCTACCAGCGCCAAAAGGAGGGCAAGCCGTGTATCTGTGTCCAGCTCAACCGCGAGTGCGACCCAGTCCTCTGCGGTGGATGCGGTGCTCGTGAGCGTGCCGATCCCGAGAACCGCGACAACGATGAGCTGCACGCCACAGGCTGCCAGAACGTGTCGCTGCAGCGCGGCAAGTCCAAGGCCGTTATTCTGGGCCAGTCGCAGCTTCAGGGGTGCGGTTACGGTCTGTTCACGGCGGAAGACATTTTTGCCGACGAGTTTATCATTGAGTATATCGGCGAGCTGATCACGCACGACGAGGGTGTTCGCCGCGAAGCCCGCCGCGGAGACTTCTTTGACCAGGGTGCTAACGCCTCGTACCTGTTTACGCTTCTTGAGCAAGACGGCATCTGGGTCGACGCAGCCATCTACGGTAACCTGTCGCGCTACATCAACCATGCATCCGAGAGCGACAAGCGCGGCTGCAACATTACACCTAAGATCCTGTATGTGAATGGCGAGTTCCGCATCCGGTTCACGGCGATGCGCGACATCAAGGCGGGCGAAGAGCTCTTCTTTAACTACGGAGAGAACTTCCCGAACCTGACCAAGAAGCTGCTCGAAGACAAGGCGTCAGCAAGCGATGATGAGGCAACGGCCAACACGACAAAGGGCCGGCGCGGAGGTGGCAGCAGCAGCAACAACAACAGCAGCAACAGTCGCCGCAAGAGCCAACAGTCCATGCGCAGCCGGGCGCCGACCAAGAGCGTGCAGAGCGGACCCAGCAACAACAGCAGCAACGGTGCCCGGAATGGCGGCAGCAATAAGAGCAACGGTCGCAATTCCACGTCGAACCTGCAGCGTCGCTCAAGGGCCAGGGCTGGTGCGCGTAAAGAAGCCCCGCCGCCGCGTCATGCCGACTTCGACGACCAGTCTGCCGACGATGGCGGAGATGACGATGACGACGACGACCTGGACCACATGGATATCGATGGCGGAAGCGGGGTACACCGCATGTCGGCAAGAAGCCGGGCGACAAAGTCTGCATCCTTGAAGCGAAAGCGGCGCGCAGTTGTTGATGACAGCGATAACGACAATGACAATAACGACGATGGCGACAGCGATGTCGATGGCGTGGACCGCAAAAGAAAGGCCGATTCGGACGACGAGCACATTCCTGAAGCGTCCCGCCGCATGGCCCGCAGCACCCGCCGTGTCGGTGCTTCAGCCACCGCTTCAATCGATTTCGCAGCAGCCAGTATTGCAACAGAAGACAGTCTTCCAGACACACCACGCCGGCTTAGGGCATCCCGGCTCAACGCGCAGCGAGCCAGTCGTGAAGAGAGTGGCGTTACCAAGCAGGAAGCTGATAAGAACGACTACAAGGTCAACGACCACGAAAGACACCCTGACAACCCCATTACCGACGAAGACGACCACACTCACGGGGACAACCAGAGCGGTGTTCGAGTCTCGCCTCGGACGCGTAAGCGGCGTGCGGCGTTAAACCCCGGCAACACGAATAGCGGATCTACGTACACGGACGGTGATAACGACACCGACCTGCAGCCACTCAGGAAACGGCCGCGCCTCTCTTCTCGGCGGAACGATGCAGCTGAAGCACACAACCAGACCGACAGCGATAACAACAACAGTATGGTCCTCGACTCGGACGAGTCTGTCTTGCCTGCCACTCGGTCTCTGCGGCAGCGGCGTGCGCGTCAACGGCAGCGTGTGACGGAGCTGTCGGCTGCTGACTTGTCGGACCAACGTCGCGGTGCCGGTAGCGACGGTGACGGGGATGAGGGCGGGATGAGCACGGCTGCATCGGCTGTGGTGGCGCTTGGGACAACAGATGATGACCAGAGCAGTGTCTTCACTACGAGCCACTTCTCGGTGCGTGCCCAAAACCACAATTCGGCCACAGGCCCTACAGTCTCGTCGGTGACTACGCGTCGCCGTAACATTGTGCCCGACTCTGACGACGATGTGGACCTGTCCAGCCGCGCCAGCTGCGGTATCGGCCGCAACAACTCCTCGAGACCTTCGTCGTCGAGCCAGCCCATGGCCCCGGCAACTTCAGCGGCTGTCCTGCCTTCTGTCGCCAACAGCTCCCGTCTCAGCACCCCCCTCTCGCGGCCGCGCACCCCAAGAGATGGTGGCGGTGGCGGTGGCGGTGGCGGTGGCGGTAACGTCGGAAGCATCAGCCGGAGCAGCAGCACTCGGCGTAACTTGCGGGGCAGCGATGAGGCTCTGGCGGCTGTGCATTCTACGCCGATTAACACGCGGTCTCGGTCGGGCGGCGAAGACGACAGCGGCAGTAGTTCTGTAGACCGCAGTCAGCGTAAGCGGCAGATGCCAGCACGGTACCGCACGGAAGACGCTGTGTGATTGGTGTGGGGAGGGGGGGCTTGAAGTTGAAATGTATGCTATTATACATCTGCCTCTTTATTTCTTTTGATTCTTTTTCGTTTCTACTTTTGAATTTGCGGCATACAGGTTACACCCATTACAGCGAGGGAAAAGCCTGTTTTACATTTTATACTTCCTTCTTTCCCCTGTATCATCAATTAGCCCATCGTCTTGTTTCCTCTTCTTTTTTTCTTTTCTATTTTTTGTATCTAATGTATTTAATCTGGGTCTGTAAAACACTGTCTTGGTCAGATTGGTCGCCATTGGCCATCTTCGTCTATTAATACAGCCTCTTATCCTAATATCAACCACACATACAATTGCCAATTTCTATCCTTTTCAACGACTCCAGCGTATAAAGGCATAGATATTCAACCTCCATTCAATTTCAGTCACCTTGTTGGCACCTTGTTCATTATGGTTCTTGGCCTAGGCGGTATTTTTTTTTCTAGTTGTTTTATTTGATTATTCATGTTTTGTAAATGCAAGCCTGTTGGGCGAGTCACCTACGACGTGCACTTTTAATAATTAAATAAAACATAATACGTGTATATTATTGACAATAAAACGACAGATTCTCTTTCTACTTGGGCATCATTCGTGACTAAGACTCGTCTCACTTTTGTTATTATTTCCAGGTGATGAATTGCCCTCAAAAAGTAAATGTACTAGGTAAAAGAACGATGCTGTTAATAAATAGACAAATCATACATGATATTAATGTGAACAGTGGCAAGCCGACTCGGCGGAGCAGCCAACATTTGTGCTCGCACAATATGCTGACCTTATAGTGCCACTTTACAAGATTTGTTTCAACAATCAAACAACCGCAATCTTTCGTAGTATAGTGGTCAGTATACGGGCTTGTCAGGTCACATGACACAACTCGCCCGGGACCCGGGTTCAATTCCCGGCGAAAGAGATTTTTTTGTTGATTCTTTTTTTTTTTTTTCCCGTTTCCTATCTTTCTCTCGCACTGTTTTCTTTCATGTTCGGTCACGTTTTCACTTGTTGAATTCTTTTTCTTGTCTATTATAAAAATAAATTGAGGAGCATTTGAAATAAGAAACGTAGTAACACAACTAGACACAGTCTGAAGAAAGAATACAATCAAAAGGCATATGTGAAGAAAGAAGAAAAGAATGGTACAGAGAAAGTGAAACGAAATTGGACAAATGGCGCAGGGAAGGGACACTGAGAGAAAGAAGAAAATGCAAACCATAAACACTAACTAATCAATTGCGAATGCGAAACTCAAATGTGGTGAAAGTGCAACGAACTCTATTGGACACAAACAATGGTGCTGAGCAAGATAGCTCTGAAAGAGAAGATAAAGGAAAAGAAAGATGGAAAGAGAAAAACAAACAACGGAAATGGAAGGGGAAAAAAAGAGAAAGAAAGAAAAGGCAAGCGGTGTAACGACAGTGACCGACTCAGAACTGTGACTCGTCGAGCATGTCAAACAGGTCATTGTTGAGCTCTGCGTCAGGGTCGTTGTTGAACGAGATGCCCTCAAAGTTGCTGCCTGAGAAATAGGCCTGCGTGGCATTCATGTTGTCGTCAATGGCAAAGGACGCAAACGGGTCAGGAACAGTGGTAAAGACATGGCCCGGGAACGAGGGGCCAGAGACACAGGCATTGATGTTGAGATTCATCATGCCTTGGGGAAAGCCGGACAAGGGCGTGAACTGCGTGGCAGGAAACCCGGGAATCTGGCTAGGCAAAGAGGCAGAGGCATTGCCATCGTCTGTCAAGCTTGCAGCAAGCTGCGTGCGCACCAAATCTTCGACAGACTGCTCTGCGTGGGCAGTGGTCGCCGGTGCCTCGGTGGGGACAGGCTGCTCTGGGACTGCTGCCTGGATCTCGACCTCGACTTGAGTCGGAGCCTGGGCTGGAGACTGAGCCGACGGCTGCTCAACCTGTGATGGGACTGGAAGAGAAAGAATGTCAACTGTCTCACTATCGGCACCGGCCTCTGTCGAGACCGGATCGAAAGCGGCACTGGAGGCTGGCTCGGCGTTGTTGACGGCATCAGAAGGCTCGGGGCTGGCCTCGGCTTGGGGCACAACTGCGAAAGTAGCAGTGGCCGGCTGTGCTGGGGAGCGTGTAGCACTGGCAATGGCGCTGGAAGTGGCTACAGCAATCTCGTCGTCCTCTTGCACCTCAATGTAAATTCCCTTGCCGTCATGGCGATGGCGAACATCGAGGCGGCACTTGTCATGCTTACCATCATACCAGGTCCCAGTGGGAATAGCCGCGGGAGCCACAGTGGGAGTAGCATAGGCTGTCGCAGCAGGGGTGGATGCCACGCTGAAAGACTCGGACATGTCGTCAAACGAGCCGGAAGAAACACTCTGAGGCGACAGAGTGAGAATGAACTCATCAATCGACTTCTCGTCAGTGGGCAGAGACGGGCTAGTAGACGAGGCAGACGACGTTGTCTTCTTCTTGCGGCGAGTCTTCGTCGTCTTCGGACGGGCCGTCTCAGCAGGAGGCGAGGAGTCGGCGGGCTGTGTCACAGCAACAACTTGAACGTCGCAGCCATCCTCTTCAGGGGCCGAAGCAAGCTTGGCCCGCTTGGGGGGGTTGAGCTCAATGTCGACTGCAGAGCTCTTTCTCTTGCCGCCAGTGTTGTCGGCGCCCATGTCCTCCTGGGGAACAAAAGTGCCAGACTCATAGGTTCTGGTAGGAGGGCTGTGCTTGCGCATGACGCTCGCAATGATCTTAGCATTGCTGTAGGAAGGAGCGCTCTGTCTTCTGCCGCTAGACTTGATCCCAGCATGGCCAGTGATGGCATGCATGGAAGACATGCCAGGCATAGACATGGAGGTGGCCATGGGAGCAGCCATGGGCGCGGACGCAGGGGCGTGGGGGGTGAAGAAACCGTTCATGTCCTGAGAAGCCATCGTGTGAGGGCTGCTGTAGTAAGGCATGCCAGTGTGGTTGATGCCGAGGCCAGAAGCTACATTGTCATTGGCCATGTAGCCATGAGCAGTGTTGGTGTTGGTATCGGCATTTGCGTTGGCAAAATCGCCGCCCATCTGGTTGTAACCCTTCTGCTGCTGCTGCTTCTGCTGGGGAACCTGGTATTGGAAAAGAGCCCAGGCCTCCGGGGGGCTCATGGCATTCTGCTGGAACATGCCCGTGTTGGCGGGGATGGCAGGGTTGGTACCTTGGGCAAAGGCAGACACGATGGGGTTCATGCCAGTGGGAGCCATGTTGGCAGTGGCCGCGAAGGGACTTCCAAGACCGCCGAAGGCGTAGGTGCCGTGACTAGTGGTAGCATACCCATTGCTTCTGCCAGCAGCATTGTAGGCGCCCTGGCCACCAGTAGGCATAGCGGGGGTAGGAGCAGGTGTAGCTAGAGGAGTCTGCACAGACGAACCTATGTAGCTCTGGTAGTTGGCAGAAAAGGCAGGGTTCATACCAGGCGTCTGGTGGGCATCAGCCATACCGTGACGGTTATTGCCTCTGCCGGCACCGCTGGCAATGGGACGAGCGGCCGGTGTAGCGGCAGGCGCAGTGACAAGCTTGGGAGTCGGCGACTCAGCACGGGTCCGGAAGGTCATGCGAGGCGGGTGCGTGGGCACCGACGGCGGCTCGTAGTCCTCCGTGCCCGGCATGCCGGGTTTGGCACCAGGAAAGGGAGGGTGATTGAGTGAGGCACTGCGAAGAAAAAAGAAGAAGAAAATGTTAGAATTTCAGGAGGCAGAAAAAGACAGGGAAAGAAGAAAGAAAGAAGAAAAGAGAAAGAAAAAAAAAACTCACCCCCACTCCTCCTTCATGCCGTAGCGACTCTTGAGCCAGGAATACTGGCTTTTGGCAAAGTTGGTGTCATTGAACACCCTGTGCCACTCGTCGATCATGCCGTCGCGCGTGAACTTCCAGTAGTTGCGCAGGAACCAGAGGATCTGGTTCGGGTCGTAGTGCTGGTGAATCATTTTGTGAAGGTGATTTGTGTACTTTGGTGATCTTATCAAAAGATGCACAAAACCGCCAGCGGGTAACGGAGGAGAACGGGTATGGAAAAGAGTGTAAGGGTGAATGAAGGGAACTGTAGCTGCTCTATCAAAGAGCGTAGTTGTGAAGAAGCGGAAGATTATAGAGAAAAGGGCAAAGAAAAAGAATTAAAAGGTTCTTGTAGTGTTTCGGGTATCACAATTCTTGTCCTCTGCACGAGAGTAGAGACCGTGAACCTGAGACTAGGAATTGGGGATTTGAAGAGTTGTAGATGCGCAAACGAGATGCTGTGGGGATGCAATGAGAGCCGGAATGTGTTGTGTCGTAGGACAATGATACAGAGAAAGTGGTGTAAGAGAAAAAGAATGTAGAAGAAATAAAGGGGACAAAGACCGTGGCTGCTGCTGCTTGTGCAAGAGAAAACACAAGTGAGTGAGCTGTTGGCATCAGAAAGGATTGAATATATGTGTTGTGGCAAGAAGCGACAACAACAGAAAGAACGTGGGATGTGAGACTGCAAGTAAGAAGACCACGGACAGAATAAAAGTTGTAGATGCTGCAAAGAAAGGTGTAAAAGAAGGATGCAGGAAAGAAGGGAAGATGTCGCGAGAAGACTTGCTTAAGAAGAAAAGGGAACGAGGGAAGGGTGCAAAAAACACTGGACAGATAAAAAAAGAGTTTTGTGCGAACTGCGAAGGGTTTGGGCTTGGACTTTTCTTGGAGGGGGTTCGTGGAGGGGAAGCAGAAGGTGTAAGTGTGGGTGGAAAGGAAAAAAAGTGACTCGTGCGATGTACTCTTGGTTAGAGTGCGCCTCTGAGAATTCTCGATGTCATCGCACCGTCCGCCAAACCAGTCGCTAATAATTTTTTTTCCCCGTTCTGTGGCTTCTCGGCTCTTTTTCGTACTTTTCTGGCAAATTTTGAATCCTTTTTCTTGCAAGTTCGGCCGTTTCTTGAGAAAATGTCGAAGCTGCGATGCTCAGCAACGAGGCTCTATTGAGCTCGTGATATTGCTATTGTGCGGCAGCTTTGGCGCAGTGGAGACCTTCCAGCTATCCCCCAGAAAAGAGGGGCATGCATCTTCTGTCTCTTTTGCCAATCATGACACTTCTTCAGTGCTTGTTGTAGGCCATCTCAGGGGGTGTTCATGGGGCTTCAGGCGTGTTCGTGTGTCACTCAAGCACAGACAGTGAACAAGGTAGGCGTCGAATCGGCGGGCGGACAGCGGGCGACAGAGGACAGAACAGGCACCCTTGGACAGTAGAAAAGGCGAGAAATGTGGGCGATTGAGGCCAAAAAGAGGTCAAAAAGACGGTGGCTGGGAAAATGACCTCACAACGGCCCATAGTCGCTGGGCTATTTTTCGTCTGATCTTTGAGAGGCGAAATCGCTGTGTTGGAAGTGGGCCGTTTGAGGGTTTGTGCAGTTTTGGGGGGGTCGGAAAGAGAGGCTTGAAAAGAAAGAAAAAAGCGACCTGCATTTTGTCAGTAAAATCAGGGTGGTGTGTCGAGAATTCATGGTGATGGTGATCGCTGGATTGCCCTTTGACGAGGCTGTCGATAGAATGGCGACAATCCGCAAATCATCACGAGAAAATTAGCCCACAAAAGCGAAAAATGGCAGGGGTGCTTTTGGGGCGGGTTTTGGAGGGGCGTCTGCACGCCCTCGACCATCGGCCCGCCAAGACAAAAGAGTGACAACAGGGTGACGAAAAGGTCAACGGCTCCACCTGCACCTTGTCAGGTGACAGAAACGATATGCGTGTGCACACAATGTTCCTATCCATGCCGGTTTTTGACATGCACCCAGGTATTCCGTGTTCCGCCTTTGGTCAGAGAGGGGGATTGAGCACATGAGTTTGCCTGCCGGGTAGATCGTAGGCACCGCATAGAGAACGCACTCATGGTGGGAAAAGAGCAAAGATCATGAGAAGTGATAAGAGGAAAAGGCTGCCTTCTTCCCCGTGTGTGACGAGCACATGACCTATCAACACTTGTAACGTGGCATCGGCGTACAAATGGTCATCCGTAGGACCAAGCTGTTTGGCGATATAGCATTTGCGAAAGAGGTGGGAGATGTTATGGCGGTGATGTGTCGTGGCTTTTGGTTTGTTGTTTGGTGTGAAAATGGCGATAAAGGCGAAAGAGAGTAGAGAGTAGAGAGAAGAGAAGAAGGAAAAGAAAGGGAGTCAGGGGTAGATAGATATAGGAAAAGTTGTTTACAATTTTAAACAAATCACAAGGAAGGAGCTTCTCAAGGGAGGAGCGATGCGATGTGATGATGTTGGCATTCACTGCACCTTCCTGGCATTCACATCGAGGACTGACCATAACCTGGACAGGCGTGAATGCTAGGAAGGAGCAGCCAGTCATTCTTTTTGTGACTCTTTCCTCCATTTCTACTTTTACAGCTTACGACGCAGATTGGGGATGTTTGTAAACAGCATCCATTGTTCTGTCCACTTCCTGCCCTCTCCGTCCTCTCTGACCACTTTCCTGTTATGGCCTGCCATCTTCTTTGAGATTTCCTGTTTTGGCATTGCTATCTTCGCCATTGTACAAACTACCACCGTGCCCTCCCATCAGCGCTCCCAATAGCAGCCGCCTGCCTATTCCTGGCCTAAAAAGGCGTCGTTGAATATAAAGCCAGTTTACTTTTGTTTATATTGCGAATCTATTATATTTTGCGGCTCGAAGATCGCCACCAATTAAAGTTTCCACCCTCCTGCATAAGCTTTCCTCAGCCTTGCATGAGCGGAGCATTGTTCTCACTCCTCCACCCTTTGCCCATTTGCCAGCCGCAAAAACGGGAGAGACACATAAGAGCGCGGTATTCAAATGACAGAGAAAATCGGGGGCGCAAATATAGTACTCTGTAGAAAAGAAGCTAAATAAAATACATGGAAAAGGCCGTTTCAACGGACAGTAGATTTATTCGTCCGCCTAGACAGCAAAGCAGTTTGGCAGAGACTTGGAGAAAATGGTTCGCTCAGCTGCCGTGGAATGTGGGGCTAAACACGGGCACTTGTTTTAGTGAATGCTTAATGGCGGTTTGGAACATCCTAGGGCCCTTAAGGGCACTCTAGAGAAGTTCTAGGCTTTCTTCGCTTCTCCTGTCATCATCTGCACCGAGAGTCAGAAAACGAAGAGAGAAAGAAGAAAAGGACATAATCAGATTCCAGGCGTCAATGCTCCTTTCTAGGCGTCCATAGACACATGGACAAAAGTGCATGCACAACGAGACACCGCATATGCAAGTGTATCGTTTGACAGGCGAAAAGGGGGATCATATGTCGTGAGTGGACGCCTTAAACTGTGGAACACGAGTGGAAATCAAGAAAAAGAGGTAAATATGTGTGGGAATGCCTAAGTAAAGGGACAGATATAGTTGGAGGGTGTTGTTCAATATATGCAAGATTTATTGTCCGGGTTTTATCATAAAAAGAAATTCTTTTTTTTTTCTGCTCAATTTTTTGCTGGTTATTTTTAGTAGAATTTTACAAAATTATTCACAAAATGTACAAAGAAATACAAAAATGAGTGAGCAAGGAGCAAATTCGAGTTGTTCTTCATTTACAGATATTTCATTTTTATTTGGAGATGCCTACCAGGGGTCTATCTTGCTGCAAGCCATGACTGCACATAGAACCCTTCTTTTAATAAAGGCACAGCAGCATTTCGATTCTACGGGAGACAAATAGAAAGGCTATTGCACGGTGGATTGGTGAGCATCGTGAAGCATTTTATATGAAAGTAAAACTAAAGCAAGTATGAAAATTTGAAAAGAAAAACCGAGCAACGAAAACAAACGAAAATAGGGAATACATGACTGGATACCGTATATCATCTTTTTAATAAAAACACAGTGAGCATGCGTAAAGAGGTAGAAGAAACATGGGTAAAGGGGGAATGTGTTGAAAAGAGCCAAAAAAATCGAGGCAAGGCGAAAAGACAAAATGCAAATAAACAAGACTCGTAGAAAACGCCTCGGGAAAATATCATGCCGTCGTTTGTGTGTTTTGTGTGCTGTAATCCTCATCCACCTCTGTTTCTGTCTGAAAGAGCATCTTCTTTTTTATTCGCTTCCTCCACCAGGCAGCCTAATTCATATCCATACCCTCGTCTTCGTCGTCCTCCATCTCCGACTCGGCCATTTGCGACGGGTGGCTGCTGCTAATGCTCTCCTTGCGCCGCGACAGGACACTACCGCTATCCGAGAAGCGGGCGCCGCCAACACCGCCGGCTGCACCTTCGAGGGCCGATCCAAACAGGTCGAGCTCGTCACCGCCGATAACACGGCCCTCGGTGTCGATTTCCTGGGACAGCTCGACAATGGCAGTGCGTGGCAGACGCAAAAAGCCGGAGGAACGCACGATACGGCCCCAGTGGGTCAGGCAGAAGCCGGCGGCGCGTTTGCGCAGCCACGGCTCGTTGGCGAGGCTGGCGCAGTGCCAGATGATGCAGGCGTGGTCGACGTCGAGTTCCTTGGACAGGCGGTTGACGCACAGCAGACGCAGGCGGGGAATGTTGTAGATGTTGGACATGACGAGCAGGCCGGCAACATCAGACAGGTCGGCCATGACCGAGGCGGGGGCGTTCATTCCGCTGTTAGTGGCATTAGCGTCGACATCACGGGCATGGCCGCCATTGGTGCGCTGGTGGCGGCCAGCACTCCCACTGCCACCGTCGCCTGGGCTGCGGCCGCGCTTGGTGCCAACCCCACTCCCGCCGATGCCGCCCAGCCCTCCAATGTCGACGCCCGACCCTTCTTCGGCCGGTGGGGCGGGGTCGATGCGGTCGGTGTAGAGGTAGAACAAAAAGGCGCGGACGACGCTGTAGGGCTCGGGGATGTGCATCTTTTTCGTGTGGAACTCGGCCATCTGCGACGACCACAGCCGTGCAAAGTGCGGCCAGCGCGCCTGCAGGATAAGTCTGTGGACGTGGATGGGCGGGCTCGTCGGTGCATCGGGGGACAGCCAGTGGTCGCCGCCGCCGACGCTGCTGCTGCCATCGCGCGAGGGGCCGTCTGCTTCGTGGTCCATCTCGTCGTCTTCGGGGTTGCCAGAGTGTGCGGTCACGATAAAGTCGGCGCCACTGCCCGTCTCGGGCGGCTGGTCGAAGAGCTGCGCCAGGTCGGACCCGAGGCCCATAGAAGGCGGGTCGTTGAGGTTCCGAATGCGCGACGTCCGTGGCGCCACGGCGCCGCCCATGCCCATGTCGTGTGCATCAGACTGTGCACTGTGGCCGAGGAACCCGTAGCGGCGCAGGTCAACCTCCATGATGTCGCTCAAATACTCTTCGAAGCCGTTGGCGCCGAGCTCGTTGTTGCTGAGATCGTTCGGGCAGCCCAGCAGCCAGGCCTTGGTGCCATCTTCGTTCATTGTGCAGTAGTGCCAGCGGTAGCCCGACTTGAAGATCTCGCGGCCCTCGGCCAGCTTCTGCCAGCGCAGCGTTGCCAGATCCAAGGTCGACAGTGAGCACTCGCGTGATGTAATGGTGGGGGCGGGCGAGACAAAGTCGAGCAACATGCCGGCCGAGTAGACGTGGAAATGGATGCCGGAGCCCTGGTTGGGCGTGTTGGGCCCCGAGAAGAACTTGAGCGCCGAGATGGAGCCAGGTGCCACGGGCGCATACGACTTAAGCTGGAACGACGGCGTGTTCACCTGGGCTGTGCGGGAATTGGCTGCATAGCCTGAGGCGCCCACGGCCGACGACTGGGCCAGCGCGTACCCGGGACGCGGCGAGCCGCTGCCGTTGCGACTGCTGCCCCCGCCCATTCCGAGTGGAGTACCGCCGAGTCCACTGAGCCCTCCCAAACTGCCCAGGCCCGAGCGGTCGTAGGGGCTGCTGCCGATCAGCGGCGGCGACTGGAAGGCGGGTGTGCCCTTGAGGTCCAGCCACCACAGATCGCTGACCTTATCCATGTCCTCGCTCAGGCCGCCAAAGACCCACACGCGGTCGCCCCAGATATAGGCCGAGTGGTCGAAGCGGCCGACAAAGCGCCAGGCGCGCGACCAGCAGAACGTCTTGAGATCGAGGTAGCAAATGTCGTCGAGCACGTAGTTGTCGTGGCCCGTTATGCCGCCAATGATAAACAGCTTGTCTTCATGCAGGACGGCGGCATGGCGGGCACGGCCCTTGGGGATGGGCCCAGTGACGGCGGGCTGTGTCCAGTGGGCTGTTTTGAGATCAAACACGATAAGATCAGACAGGTATGTGCGGTGCTCGTTCTCGCCGCCAAACACGAGCAGCTTGTCGCCCTGGTACAACGTGGCAGTGTGGCCCATGCGGACGCCGGGGATGTCGCCGTAGTTGTCGACAAGGCTCCACTGCTGGCTGACGAGGTCAAGACGCAAAACGTGGTTGTAGACCTCGTCTGTGTACTGGTCAAAGCCGCCGAAAGCGTAGATCTGGTTGTTGCCGCAGTAGGTGACGGACGCGTTGACGAGGCATGCAGGACGCTGGCCGAGCGTGCGGGTCACCTTGGGACGGTGCCCGTCGGCCCCTGCGCCGCCATTGCGGTTCTTCATGGGCGAGTTCGGCATAATGTAGGTGTTGTTGGAGGAAGAAGCCACGGAGACCGGTGTTGCAGTGCCGGGGCCGGGCGGCGGAGCGAGGTTGGCAGCAGAGAGTGTCGAGGGTCCTGCAGCCCCGATTCCGGCTCCTAGTCCAGGTGCACCGAAGCCAGTTTGAGGCGTGGATGGGTTGGTGTTTGTATTTTGGTTTGTGTTTGTGTTTGCTGTCGGATTCGGATTCGAGTGTGACGTCGGAAGAGAAATTGGCGGCTGCACGACGGGTGGACCGCCAAAGATGGACGTGTAGGCACCGGGGGGCGTCGGTGCGGCTGGAGCGGCGGCGGAGGAAGAGGAGGACGAGGAAGAAAAGTTGTGAAGATGGGATCCAGGCGTCGAGGGCTGGGCCATGTCGTTTGCCTCTCTCTCGCGAGAGAACTATCTCAGCATGGTTTTTGAGGCGGAGACGGTGGAGTCGGGCGAGCCAGACAAAGCGAGACGAAAGTCAGACGAACGCGTTGGTGCCGGTGATGGACGAGGCTGGAGAAGAGAGGAAAAAAGGGAATCGGGGTCGATTGAGGAGGTAAAAGTCGAGGAGGAAATCGGGGCGGAGAAACGTCGAATGATGCTGGAGACGGGATACGTTTCCGATCGGCTTTGTACCTTTGTTCGTTTGGTGGAGATGTGTGTCTGGACGATGGGGCAGAACGGGCGGCGATGTTGTTAGCCTGTGGATGGTTTTCTTGCTGTTCCTTGATCACTGGTCATTGCTGGCGCCAGGCAACTTTGGTGAGATTGGCGTTTGCCTCAATTTGTCGCTAGCCGGGGAAGGTAGCGTCGAACAGGGAGGCTGAGTGGGGCATATTAGGGGACTTCTATTGGCTGTCTGTCGTGCACGGTGCATGCGGGTGGAGCGCGTAAATTCACGTGTAAGGTCACGTGTAGGAATGAATGAGTACTGAATAAATCGTGAACATGTCGCGACAAGTTACAAATTCAATTCTTTCCAGACTTATTTGGCACCATTCGGGTCGGTCCTACTCGCTAAAATATACAAAAACAATCTTCATAATCATGATCCAGCTTCATCTTAGTATGTCGCCGCCAGACGCTGGACGAGATACTGGCCGGTGTTGACGCCCGCATATTTCTTCTCCGTCTCAGTTGCGTAAGTTCCAGGGATAGCCTCGATGTGGCTCTTGAAATTGGGATTACAGAAGTAGCTATTACTGTCAGTGTGTGTAGAGGGGACAAAGAGTGCACATAAGGGTAGAATAGACTCACGCTACGCTGTACCGAGCCGGATAGGTGTCACCTTCGGGATCGGCTGGCGGCTCGACGACGCGGTGGATCGTGCTCTTGATGGTGTCGTTGCTCCAGCGGGCCAGCAGGTCGCCGGCGTTGACGACAATGGTGTCCTCGATGGGCGTGGCGTTGACAAAGTTGCCGTTGGGGCTCTTGACCTGCAGACCGCCGCGGCCGTCCTGGAATAGGAGCGTGATGGAGCCATAGTCTGAGTGCTCGCCGGCGCGCACCTGGTTGGGATTGGCGAGGAAGACGTCCTTCTTGACGGCCGGGTAGTGCAGCAGCCGCAGCGTGTTGTCGCCGACATCGACGTAGCTGTCAAAGTGCGATTCTGACAGGCCCATACCCACGGCAATGGCGCGCATTACTTCAACATGGACGGCCTTGCACTGGTCGTGAAAGTCGACCATGGTCGACTTGAAGCCCGGGATGCCGGCGGTCGTGGCTGCCGTGGTCGTCTCGTCGGGCCATTGGTTGGGGAGGTCCTCTTCGTGCTCGCGGCCAATCTCGATGCTCTCCTTGATATCGGGAACGGCCTCCTTGAGCTTCGCGACAGCCGCCAGATCTTGCAATTGGGTGACCTTTTCGCGGCCGGGCGCCGAGTAGCCACGGTTGGCCTCGGGCGTGGTCCAGCCGACGGCCATCTTGTCGTCGAGGGGCAAGTTGAAGAAATTGGCCGACATGTCAAAGACATGCTTGCGCGTGGCAGCCTCAATCGGCGTATTCTTGAGGTAGACGAATCCAGCCGTCTGGAAGCCGTGCAGGATGGCCTTGGCGGTCTCGAGGCGCTGGTCGGGTGTGCCGTTAAGGAACTTGCTCAAATCGATGAGCTGGGGAAGAAGTTAGAATTGTAAGTCGACCAAAACAACGACATTTTCCACTACAAAGCCTACCGGAATCAACAGCCCATCGTCGGACACAGCGGCTTTCTCCATGGTGGGCGAGTCCGTAGGCCTGATCTGGAACGAGGTATTCGGTTTGAGACGATAAGATGGTTGGTTCTTAGATTGTACGATGATATGAGGCGGGGTGAAGAAGATAAGTCGGTCGTCAAGATGGTATCGTGATGGAATGTAGCAAGGGAGGGGAAGAAGACGAGAATAAAGAGATCCAAGACAATCGGGTGAATAAAGGAAGCTGCGATGGTTGCCAAAGGCAGTTACGACGTACTGGGCGTGGCGGCTACAAATAGATTGGCTGCGAGACAAAGAGCGCAGGCACGATACACGACACAGGGCACAGGGCACAATACACAAGACAGAAGGAGCGATCCAGGCCATGCCATCGGCCACTTCCGAGACGGGTCTCGTAAAAGCTGAGCTTAAACAGTTCGAGAAGCTCCAAGCGACCGCTCTGCAACGCTACAATATTACCTGCAGATGTGTGGAGGACTTTGTACTCCGTATTTGCTATCTCGAGCGGCCGAACAAATGCATATCAAGAGGAACAAATGTACCTCGAACCTTGAGGAATGAAATGCAGGGAATCAGAATCGCATCGATTGGACGGCGCAGAGAAAAAGAGGAACGGGCGAGCCAACGATCCCCCGCCGGAGTGCCATGACACATTGCATTGCAAAAGACGTACTACCCTGCGTGCCTCTCTCCTTGTTATCCCAATTGTCTTTGCTTTGTGCCTGTTGGTTGTTGATAAGAACAGCCATTGAAAGGAGTGTGTGGAGGAAGGCAACTGCGGAGAAAGTGACTTGCTGGGCGAGATAAGGGAGAAAGCATGTCCCGAATAGGAAAGAGGGGCGGGGCTCACAGGGGACTTACAGGGAAGGTGCGCTGTAAGTGCGGGAGACTGGCACGACTTGTTCCCACTGGCGCCGCGCCAATCCCTGTCGCATTTTTAGCATTTATCTCGAGCATGAGCTATCGGCGGTTTCCATCGCGGGTCCCTGTCTTTTTGACGGCCATTGTGCCCTGGTAGAGGATGCGCAGAATGATATGCACTGCACATCGTATAAGTATCTTACGACGTAGTGGGTTGTAGAAGAAGAAGCACAAAACTGGGAGGAAACTGCGAGGGGCACAGGCACAAGCTCCTTCTCGAACACCGACCTGCATTACCAAATTAGGAAACTGAGACCAAGAGAAGGCCCTTCCGCACATCTTTGGCCAAACTCTTCTCTCCAACCCATCCCCTCACCACATTTCACAACGTCCCCTTACACACAGCGACCATGGCCTCAAAAACGCCCGTTGTGGACGTCCACACGCACATGTACCCGCCAGAGTACATCCAGATCCTCGAGTCCCGCGATGCCATCCCGATTGTGCGCTCATTTCCGGGCACGCCCGACTCACGGATTGTCTTGCTGTCCACCGAGCTTCAGCCTCTCAAAGAAGCCGAAGCGGCGGCCGCACGAGGCGAAGCGCCTTCGACATCGTCGCTGCCGGGCCGGCCACTGACGAGCCACTACGCGTCGGCCGCGCAAAAGATCCACTTTATGGACACGCACGGCATCGATGTGTCGGTTTTGTCGCTGGCCAATCCATGGCTCGATTTTGTGGACAGTGACCAGGCAGGCGGACTCGCTGCGTTGGTCAATGCTGGCTTCTCGGCCATGTGCAAGGCCCACCCGGGCCGGCTGTTCTTCTTTGCCGCGCTGCCCGTCACGGCGCCCGCTCCCGTTCTTCTCCAGACGATTGCCGACGTAGCGAAACTTCCCTATTGTCGGGGTGTCATTTTGGGCACCGGAGGTCTTGGACAGGGGCTCGACGATCCGGCCATGGAGCCAGTGCTGGCAGCACTCGCCGATGCAGGGCTCATGATCTTCCTGCATCCTCACTATGGCCTTCCCGGCGAGGTTTGGGGTCCACGCGGCGGAACAACGGGCGAATATGGACATGTCTTGCCTTTGGCACTCGGTTTTCCCATGGAGACAACAATTGCCGTCACTCGTCTGTTTTTGGCCGGCGTATTTGACCGTCTGTCGAAACTGCGGCTGCTGCTGGCCCATAGCGGCGGCACCCTGCCCTTTTTGGCTGGTCGCATCGACTCCTGTGTGCGCCATGATGCTCACCTATGGAAAGCCGCCAAGACACGTCGCAGCATTTGGGATGTTCTGCACGAGCAGGTCTACCTCGACGCTGTCGTGTACTCGGACGTGGGCTTGCAAGCGGCGATTGCGGCGTCGGGTGGTGCCCAGAGCGGTGGCCTGGATCGGCTGATGTTTGGCACCGACCATCCTTTCTTCCCACCGCTCGACAGCGACGAACAGGGCGAATGGGAAAGTGTCAGTATGAATGCCGATGCTGTCAAGAAGGCATTGGGAGACGGCAGTGAGCCGGCAGCGGCTGTTATGGGGGGCAACGCTGTCCGCATCTTGCGACTGTACGAGGAGGCCGCAGAGAAGGCATGATGAAACGGAAATTATTCAAAAATATGGCGAATTGAAATAGCCAAAATAAACATAGCATACATTAAAGTAAATAAATCGATCCATCATCCCAAACATCTTCTTTCCTCCACCTCTTACACAGCAATGGCTGTTGGCTGCACAGTCGGTGTTGTCATGCCCAGCTCGGCCGGTGTCTTGATGCTCGCGCCGCCAATCGAGTAACTCTGCTTGTAGCGGCGCATCAGGTGGTCCTCGACCTTGAGAGGTCCGTACTTGGGACTCTCGCCGGCGGCAACACACGTCGGGATGGCCTCAATGACTGTGTCCAGCGCGCCGTCGTTGAAGAATGCGACCGAGTACCGCGGCTTGAGCGACGCCGGTGAGATCACACGGTGCATGGTGCTGAGGTAGCGATCGTTGGTCCAGCGCTGCATGAGATCGCCAATGTTGATGACGTAGGCACCGGCAATGGGCTTGACCGGGTGCCATGTGTTGGTCGGCTTGTGCAGCACCTGGAGACCGCCAATCTCGTCTTGCAACAGCAGAGTAAGGGCACCAAAGTCAGTGTGGGCGCCGATGCCGCGGCCGGTCGAGCCAGCGCCGGTCGGGTTGGGAGGGTAGTGGTGCGAGCGGCACAGCTGAATGCCGTCTGGGTCGGCGGCGAAGGCGTCAAAGTAGTGCTCGTCGAGGTCGAGACTCAAGGCCATGAGGCGGAACATGTGTGAGCTGAGCTGATGGACGGCCGCAAAGTACTCCATGTACGTCGTCCGGAAGTCAGCCATGCCGGGCAGATCCGGCGACGGCCACTGGTTGGGGCCTGTCATGAATTTGCCCAGTTCCCGCTCAGGACGCACAGTGAATCCCTCCTTCTTCTCGACGGCGCTGTTGTCCTCGAGCTCTTCGAGACGCTCGATGCCGATGCGCTCATAGCCGCGGTTGCACGGCGAGCGGTCTTGGCCAATTGCCTGCTTCTCGGCAAGCGGGAGATCGAAAAAGGCAGTAATCGCGGCGATGAACTTTTCTTGCAGCTCTGTAGACACTGAGTGGCCGACAATCTGGAAGAAGCCAACCTCTTCAAGTGCCCGTCTCAGTTCGAGAGCGCAAGCTCTGCGGTCGGCTGCGTCGCCAGACAGCGACTTGGAAATGTCTATGACAGGAATCTCAAGAGAAAAAGACATTGTGGGCGGTGATGGGCTGAGAGTAACTGAGAAATGGTTTGAAGGCTTGTTGTTTTTTTGGTGATGATTTGATCTCAGATGCTCTCTTGTGTCTTCTTCAAGACTGTCTTATACAACATCTCGCGATGCTATGAAATCGTAGGAGACATTCGCCTCACGACTTATTCTCGGTCGAGGGCGCAGACTGGCGGACTTGCGCGCAGTCATTGCTACCCCAGGGTTCCCATTTCCCACGTGGATTATCGCCACGCAGGCGATTGCCAGTCCGCCGGGCTGGGATGGATGACGAGACTATTGCGTTCCCTTATCAAAGCGACCTCCCAAATAAGAAATCGAAACCGGCCGAGGGCGCAAGGTCGTGATAACAAAGATAAGTCGAATGCACTGGCTAACGGTGTTGGGCGACTCGCTAGCGGGCCAAGACGCCGGCGTGTGTTTTTGGTTGGGGGATTGTTGTGCGACATGATAAGAGCGGTTGAATTAATTAAGCGCAGGAAGCTGCGACTATTCACACTATCTCTGTAATCCACGACCATCATACACGCCACGCTCCAGGGTCGACGCCAAAGCTAAACTCCTCGTTCCAGTCCATGGCCACAAAGGCGCTCAGTGCCGACGAGTGAGTGTGTCCAAATCCGTTAGTGCTGCCACCATTTCCAGTGTTGCTGCCGCTTCCCATATACAGCTGTGCGCTGTGGTCCGTTGGCTCGAGTGCAGAGGCATTGAAAAAGGTGCTGAGGGTCAAGGCCTCGTCGAGATCAATATCAGCAAAGGCACCGGTCGCCCCTATCCCCGACTCTGAGGCTGCTTGAGCCGTAGCCTGAGCTGCCCGATCCTGTTCAGCTTGTGCCGCATGGGCAGCCTGCACGAGGAAATCGAGATAGTCTCTCTTCACGGGCGCCAGCAACCGCTCGTACTCGTCGAGGCATCGAGACGCTGCCGGCCAGCGCTCGGCTACAGTGGCAAAGAAACGCGAGAATGCCTGCATGTTTGCCTCGACCTGGGCCCAGGGGTACGCGGCCGCAATGGCTGGCTTAATGCGCTGCAGAGCCTGCAAAAAGGCAATGGCGGCCGAAAAGGAGTGGTAACATGCGTGGAAGACGTATTTGCTGCTACCAAAGGCACGGTTTGCCTGCTGCCAGCTGCCGTCGGCGACACCTACAGCGGCCGCAAACGCTTTCAACAGGTTGGCGGTGGGCGGATCACGCAGACGTGGGCAGGGCCGAAAGAGCGTGATCAGGATGTAGTCGCAGGCAATGTCGGCGTACAGCTGCATCTCGTCCCAAAGTGACTGGACTGTAGTGTCCGTGTTGCGTGCCGTTCGGTCATGGATCTCGGCCTTCCATTCCAGTATCGTGCGTTCCTGGTGGTCCATCCAAGCAGCCAGGTCACCATCTTCTCCATTGCCACCCGTGCTCTTGAAAGATGCTGGTAATGGCTCTCCGTGAAAGAGGACTGGTACAATATCGCATTCCACTGCTCGGTACCTCCAAATGTAGTGCGACGTGAACTTGGCCGGGCGGCCACTGTCCTCATCAAGGCGCGGCTCGTCTCCAGTGAGCGCAGCATCTTCAATTGCTTGTCCAATGGCTGCGTCGTCGAGAACAGAGGGGAATTTTGTCGTCACATTGCGCCGTAAAAGTGTGATCGGACGCAGCAGTGCGCCACATACGGCCACTTCCATCTCCCATGCGCACCAGAATACACGCCGACGTAGATCTTGGTAAAGAGGCCAAGGCAGACTGGAGTGGCTGTGGCCGTACTCATCAGCCGGCTCGGGCATTTCCTGATGCAGCCCCAGATCAATACATGCCTGGCTCATGAATCCAGTCAAAAGCCAGAAGTTGGCCACGCCAGGGCTCAAAAAGGTATATTGGGTCAACAAAACGAGTGCCTGTAAGCCACGCAGGTCGTTGGTTAGCACACCGGGCAGCTGCTCCATTGCACGCGCAAACAAGCCACTTGCGATGGCATTGGCTCTTGCCTGCTTTGATCGAGCAGCTGTCGACAGTGAAATGGCCATGATGAGGTTGAGAGTGTAGGTGGCGTAGGCTTTTGGAATATCTGTGACGATTGATCCGCTTGGTTGATCTTCGTCGGCATGGAAGATGGCAGCATGCATTGCGACGAGGTCTGGGGTGTAGTGGATGGGATACTGGGGTGCGACTCGGGTGACATAGTTGTCGAACAGAAAGTCGGCAACATGGACGGGGATGGCTGACAGGGAACTTCCAGGGCTAGAAGGCGCCGATGGTGGACTGGTGGCCTGTTGCTGTGGAGTCGTGGTCATCAAAGCAGTTGTTGATGTCTGTGAGTGCGGCGAAGGAGGTGAACGAGGCGAGTGCCCACTGCCCATAGCCTCTCGAGCAGACGGAAGCCGCGTACCGGCCACAACGCATCGTGCCAACGGGACTGCTGCCGACAGGCCCAGAAAGGACGGTGTGGTTCCGTCAAGCAGCGTGTTGGCAACCGGCGATGCAAATGAGGATGTCAAAAATGATGGTGCCGGCGATGACGAATGCGCGTTTGCCGGTTTTCTCATTGAGAATGGTCGTTCTGCTCGTCCTCGTCTCTTTTCACGCTCTCTTTCTGCGATCTGTGTCTCGAGAAACTGTGCAACACTCCTCGGCATCGCCTCGCGTGTGGATGTACTCAACAAGGCCACGCACGGAACGGCTGCATCGGTGCATCGAGAACAACCAGACGGCAATGCATCGCAGTGGACTTTTCGAAGCCGGCAACGAGCGCACGCCTGGGCTCGACGGCGTACACGTGAATGGACCATATTTTCTCGGTATGTGCATGTGCGATAGACATATTGCAGAAGTTCGAATGGCCTTGATGAAGAATGCTTTCAGAATGATCTTGAGTTTAGCTGTGAAAGATGTTTGATTGACAGTGTGCTTAGCAGCCCCGTTGGTTATTTGTTAGCGGGGCTTTAGTGATGTTGCAGCGCTTTTAGTGTATGAATTCGTGTAAGTGAGATTTTACCTCTTTCGGTTAGTCGCTGTGTAAATATTGTGGTGGCGTGGCCGTCAGAGATAAGGCAAGTGTCGATAGCCAACCCTTGGCACCCGATACTGATGACGATTTCCGGGGACTCCTCGTCATGCAAACTTCCCCTCTCACTCCCCATCTGGTCCCCTCCCAACCAATCTCTGCTCAAGGGCTTGTCGAAGCACACCAGCAGAATCCCAAGTCGTCTCCCAGGAGGTCAACAAAGTGACAGCTTGACCATAGGCCCGTATCAGTTGTAACTGAGAGGACCCTGCTCCACCTAAGAGCGCATCCACAATGACGATGCCAGCTCGGTGGACCCAATATGATGATAGAAAGGTAGCTAGGTAGTCAGGACTGCAGTGTGCGTTCAACACACGAGTGGCTGCATCAACCGAGCTTGAGTCGAGGACCAGACAAGTCTCATTGAGGACAGCTGCAACATTTGGGTGGAGGACCTGCGAGAATTCTTCGCTTTGCGTACGTCGTCTGTGTGCTTCATACTCGTAGAACCTGTCCGCAAATTCAAGGACAGACCTGCCAAGTGTATCGTGTCCTGAGCTAACGCTTGTCAAGCTGCCGTTGCGATAACGAGCCTGCACTCGGTAAAGTGTACAGAGGAGGTTGAGCGAGTTGTCGACATCCGATGATGTTGGCGATGAAAGGCGAGACATATGCTCTGAGAACGACGGCATTATAAGAGGATCTGTCGGCTCTGGAAGCGCTGTCGGTCTCACCAGAACACCACAAACGTGATTCTCTAGGCAGTAAATGACCTTGTACAGCGATGATAGAGGAGGTGCTTTCGCGCCCTCGTTATCATCGTCACTATCACTTCCCGACTCGCACAGATCTATAACCAGCCGTATCGCAAATCCCAGTTGTTGACTTATGTTACCGCCGGTGGATGGGCAGACGAGGGTGTATAGAACGAGCAGTACAACAACCTGCAGTGTCGAGACAGCCTGTGCTGCTGTGGCCTGTTCGATATGGCGAAGAGCTTTCTCGTGGCAGACAACTCCAAGGGAATGAAGGCGCTGCATTTGATCGTGACTTGAAGAAGTTGACGTTTCTCGGTTTTCGTTCTCAAAGCGGCAGGCCACCGCACAGACCATTTCTTGAACAAATTCTTGGGTGGCAGGCTTGGGCTCAGAGACTGATATCATGCTCGATTTGTCGAGGACAGGGTAGACTTGATTGATTGTGTTGAAAAAGACATTGGTGAGATGAGTTCGTAAGTCGTGTGGTATCGAGTTGGGAACAGCATTGACTTGTGCAGGTATCTCGGGAGGAGGTGCTTGTCGACGCTTTTGACTCGGGATCGAAGGCTCAATGCTGACATCGAGTAGGTGCGAACCTTCCCCAATGTATCGATACGCTCCTTGAGCGTAACCAAAATGGTGTCGTGCTTCAACAGAATCCGTCGTCGATAATGTCGAGCTGGAAGCTGCAGACGACGTACTGACCTGTGCTTCTGTCTCTTCTCGTGTCAAGTGCTCGACCAGAGAAGCAATGTAGCTTCGTGGGAGCTCTTCTTGTAGAGTATGATCGTAAAAGATGCACTCAACGCCAGCCTTGTTGCAGTTAGCACAAGAGGGCAGTTTGGTGTCGCAACGTCGTCGATTCTTGCGGCAACGCCTGCATGCCGGGAGCGTCGCGAGAAGCGTATCTAGATCAATCGTGGACGTCATGAGGAGGATTGTCGGAGCCTGTAAAGAAAACTTATTAGAAAGAGAGTTGAAGGTAGAACTGTGGAAAGGAAAGAAGTTAGCTTAGTCCCGTAGCCCTGGTTATCGGTATCGGTGTGGATATCGGTGTTAGTTCATAGAAGACAGCCACATGGCAAATAAACGCAAAATCAGGTAGCGTATTCCGGTCAACACGCGTTGCATAAAATGGTTGGCACAAAATATCCATAGAAACCAGTGACATCAGATTCTAGTCAAGATAAAAGTACCTCATCTGTAGTCGCAGTTTGCGTCCCATCATAATGAAACATGGGCGGTCACGCTATCCCCCGTGTGATTTGCTGCCAAAGTGTGGGATTTCCAGCACGAAGGGGAGTATACCATCTTCCCTGTCGGTATGGGCATGCGTTTCCTGTCGAGTGGCAAGACTATGTTAGTATTATGGACAACAAGTCAGTGAAATGAAAACGGATACATACCCAGCAGTCGTGTCTGCAGCTAAGTCTCACTCGCCAAAAGATCCATCGCGAAGTTGCTGATGCCATCAACTTGACTCTTCAAAGCGATGATGCTTAGGTTCAATGATTGAACGGCGAGTCCCAGGGACGAAATGCCACCAACAACATGTCCCAAGAAAAGGGGTAGAAGTACTGGGTCATTGATGTTGTCAAAGAGCAAAGTGTGAAAACCAAAGGCGATCTCGCCAATATCGCGGGTGCTGTTGGCGATTGACTCGGTGCTGTTGGCGATTGACTCAGTGCTGTTTATGGACTGCGAAAGCAATGAGAATAGCTGCAAAAGTCCTGGTACCATGGGGTTGCCTTGATAGGCAGCAACTGTCGACATTGTTTTGGGTGGATTGGGAGTCGTGATGTGGGTTGGTAGGTACTGTGGTTTTGTGAGTTGGAATGGCGATTGAACTGGAGGGAAGAAAGTGTCGAAAAGAGGAGAGATGGGAGAGATGGGAGAAGACGAAAAGTTTTCAAGGGGAGAAAAACGAACCATAACAAAGTCAAGAAGAGAAGGAACGTAATACTCAAAAACAGAAGGAGCGAGTCACGAATCCAAACTGGGTGTGCAAAATGGAAGGGGGAGTGAGAGGCTTGAGAGGGTGCCATATTGCCCAAAATGGAAGGAACTCAGCCTTTTAGACATCATCGCGCTTTCCATGTGCATGAGTGCCTGTTGCTTTTGAATGAGTACTGGGCTTTTTTATTTTATTTTTTTGCTCTTTCCTTCCCAGTTGGCCACACTCTTTCTAATAAGCATGTGATAGATGCAGTTTTTCTTTATCCTATTCTGTTTTTTCTCGTCAATTTCTCCCCTAGTTTGTCTCGCGCACTCCAGACACCACGGCCAGATGCGACCCCATCGAACAGGTAAGCACCCGTGCATTTTTCAAATTTCGTTCTTGATTTATTCGTTTATGCTAATGGCTGTCTTGTTTAGGTACCTTTGTTACCGTCTTTCGCATCCGTTTCGTCAACAAACACGGATGATGGCGGCTCAAATCCACAAGTTGTTCCATCTTGAACGACGACCTCGCTGTCCTCTGCCTGTGCATAGCGTCCGGCCACAAGATCCCGCATGTACGAGTATGGACAGTCGCTGGCACCTCCTTTGACGGCTACATAGCCGCGGTGGCCCAGCTGGAACAAGTTGTTCTCGACGCCCCATTCTCGCCTCCTCCGGCGTACTCCATCCACCCTTATTTCACAGGCCACAATGTGGTCAGCCACGCCGTTGCCCCGTTCCAGCACTTCGCCTTCGGGACCGACAAACATTGCTTCCCCCATGCTCCGCCACGTGCTATCAGCGCCGGCCAACGCAACACTTGCTGTGTACATGAGGTTGGCAGCCGCATTGGCTCGGTTTGTCAGTTCCCAGCTGCTTCGAATGGGTGACGTGTAGCCAGCCGTGCGCAAGAGCACCTCAGCGCCCTTGTAGGCAGCTTCACGGGCCATTTCGGGGAACATGCCGTCATGGCAGATGATGAGGCTCATCCTCACGCCTCCTGGACCTGTGAACACGGATACTCCCCGGTTTCCAGGGTACCATGGCTCAACAGGCACCCAAGGGTGCATTTTGCGGTAGTAGTCGACAATCTCGCCGTCGGCGCTGATGGTGAGTCCAACATTCCAGGGATATTGAGGTGCGAGGTCGTTCTTCTCCATGATGCTAAAAACACCCCATATTTTCTGCTCGGCGCAAACGGCACGAAAAGCAGCTACTTCAGGACCATCCATGGTGCACAGAATGGCCGGGTCGGTGCCCATAGACAGGCCGTGGATGCAATACTCGGGAAACAGAACAAGGTCGGTGGCCGGGTATTCGCGGCGTGCGCGGCGCACAAGGTTGCAAACATGTTCTGTGGCGGCCGCTAACTGATCAGGCGTGTCGACGCGGAAAAGCTGCGATTGCACTGCGGCAATGACAATGCCGCCAGTCGTCTTGTTGAGTCCACCAAGGCCGCTCATTGTGGATGTCGAGGATTGGGTGAAATTTTGTGTGAAAACAACAGAAACGACATTTCGAGGCCAAGTTCCACGTCTTCTACTTTGGTTTCAACTTTTGATTCAATCCAAAATCAAGACGATGCCGTCATCCCGACCTTTCTCCTCATTCGCTTCCTCCACATCCTCCACGTCAACTTACACGGCTTTGGTGTTGACACCTCCTTATCAGGCGCTAGCGGAAAACAGCGCATCGCAGCGCACTACGACGCGCTACAGTGCATCTATCGGACAACGGCGCAAACGGACCTGCGCGCAAGCGGATCTAGGCGCAGCTTGGCAGCCAGAATATCGAGAGGATATCTGGAGGGTATCAAAAGGATAGTCCAATGCTACACAAGCGAGTGGCAGACGAGCTATAGAAGCTCATCCCAATAGTCGTAATTGGGGCGTGTCATTGGCTGTCTTGAAACAAACACGACCACACTCGAAGAAGAGGTTGACAATCTCGACAATCCGGACAATCTCAAGAGCATCGACTCGTGATACTTGAGATAAGCCAATCTTTTGTCTCCTTTTTGACTGCATTTCCAATTTTCTGTCTTCACTCCAAGACATAGATATATAATGCCCGGATGACATGCCAAAGTCCTGTCGATCCAACAGCCCTACAGCATCCACATCTCCACCTCTTCTTCTTCAACCCATTCTCCAAACATCATCATGAACGACGTCAAGATGGCCACTGAAAGTGCCAGTGAGAAGCCTGACCTGGCTACCTCGCCAGAAAACAGCATTCGCCAAGGCGAAATGACACATTCTGTCATGGACGGCGACAGCAATGACGACGACCGTGAAGTGTTCAAGGCCGACGGCGAGGGCGGTGCCAAGTTCCGGGCTCTGGGCCTTTTCCGCACCGTCATTGTTCTCATCAAGCTTTGCTTCGCCACGGGCGTGCTGTCGATCCCGTCGGCACTTGGTGTCGTCGGTTACGGCCCCGGCCTTGTGCTCTTGGCCCTGTGGAGTGCGTTGACCATTTACTACTCGTACGTGGCATACCAGTTCCGCATGCGCTTCGCCGGCGTGCACAACATTGTCGACGCCGCCATGGTCATGGGCGGCCCAATTGCTCGCGAGGCAACATCTGCCCTTTTCCTGTTGACCTGGGTTCTTTGCACTGGCTCTGGCTTTATTGGCCTGTCCCAGGGCCTCAAGATCCTTGCCAACGGCCGGGGCTGCACGATTGTGTGGACTCTGGTTGCTGCTATTGCGACGGGCGTTCTTGCCAGCATCCGCACTCTCGGCAAGCTGGCCATTCTGACGTGGATCGGCTTTGCCAGTATTTTTACGGCCGTGTTCATTGTCGTCGTGGGCGTCACCACCACCGACCGCCCGGCTGCAGCACCGCCTACTGGTCCATATGAACTGGGTGTCCTGGCAGTCGGACATCCGACCTTTGTCGCTGGCCTTGTTGCAGCACTCAACCTTTTCTGTAAGTCCAAGTCTAGCATTTTTATTTTATCTCTCGTTCATTTTCTAACAACCTCTAGCCGGCTTCGGTTCGACCTCCACGTTCATGCCTGTGATTGCCGAAATGAAGGTCCCTCGCCAATTTCCCAAGGCGCTCTTTATCTCACAGGGCTTCCTCGTGGCCTGCTACATGTCCTTTGGCATGGTCATCTACATGTACTGCGGCCAGTACATTACAAGTCCCTCGCTCGCCAACGCAGGTGGCACCCTCGAGAAGATTGCCTACGGTATCTCCATCCCCGGCTTCATGATGACCTCGACGCTCTGGGTGCACGTCGCCGCCAAATTCCTGCTTGTGCGCATTCTGCGTGACTCGAAGCATCTGCAGGACAACAGCGTCGTGCACTGGGCGACATGGCTGGCCTCGACCGTCGGCTTGACGATCTTGTCGTTTGTGCTGGCCGAGGCCATTCCGTTCTTCAACTACATCCTGGGTCTCATCGGCTCGCTCTGCTGCTCGCCGACATGTCTCGTGATCCCAGCCTTTATGGGTCTGTACCTGCACAAGGGCAAGTGGTTCTCGACCGGCGGTGTGATGACCATTTGCGCACTGCATGCCATTACGATTGTCGGAGGCTCGTTCATGGCCATTGCTGGCACGTACACGACCATCCAAAGCATTGTCGACGCCTACGCTCAGGGCGGCGTTGCTGGTGCTTTTACATGTGGTTGAACTGTGTGTTTGATTTTTCAATATTTAAATTTATTTGATTTATTTAATAGATATGCCGACGTAGAGCAATAGACGTTACCTTCTTCCTCTGCCCCTCATATCTTGGCCCTTGTCTTGCCCTCGCCCAGCAAAAACTTGATTCCATCCACCAGGTCGACCACGTTCTTTCTTGCCGCTGACACTTCAGGGAAATATCCAAATCCATGCGGCATGCCGGCATACACGTCTAGTCTTACAGGGACGCCTGCTGCCCTCAACTTCTCTGCATATGCCAGTCCCTCGTCCCGTAAAGGATCCATACCGGCGACCTGGATGTACGCAGGCGCAAGGCCGGCAAAATCCTTGTGGAGCAAGGGCGATGCGTCTGTGTTCCGCGGATCTGGTGGATTGTAGTTTCCCCAAAACAGCTCCATAGATCGTTTACACAAGACGGGCGCTTCACGCAGTTCTTCGAGACTGTGAAGCTGTAGCTCGGGCGGATAGCACGCATAGTGACAGACTGCTGGAATGCGCAGAATCTGGCCTTTGAGCGTGAATTTGGTGGACAACGCCGTGTCTCTTGCACGGTGGGCCAATGCAGCGGCCTAAATCTGTGTCAGTGTTTTTTTTTTCTCCTTTCTTTTTTCTTTTCCCCTTAGGGACATCTTTGAAACTTACAACGTTACCGCCAGAGCTGGAGCCGCCCAGGATTATCCTATCTTTGTCGATACCAAGCGCTCTGTGGTTGTTTACCGTCTATTTTGTGTCAATTTTAAGATAAATAGAAAGAGATATGGTCGACAAACTCACCCAAAGCAATGCATCCCAAGAATCATTGAGACCGGCTGGAAATGGATGCTCTGGAGCCAGTCGGTAGTCTACACTGACCACCACGACGCCTGTACTGACACACATTCGTCGGCACGTCACGTCTTCGCCCTCGAGGTCGCCAAGTGTCCAGCCTCCACCGTGGATGCTATCGCCGTTAGAATGTAATAAAGAAAATATAAACTTTAATGTAGGTACATCACTCACTAGACAACGGCCGGATGTATCGTCTTTCCGTCATCGGGCGTGTAGATGCGCACGGCAATAGTGCTGCCGTCAGACACAGTGACGTCTTCGTCTCTGACACTGGCCAGCCCTGCCGTAATCGCCGGCACCAGGCTCGCCGTTTGCTTCTTGAGTGCCGCCATTTCAGCTCGCAGTTGATGCGGCGTGCCGACGAGCTGCACAACGCGTTCGGGGCATCGTCTGTAGAAATCGGTCCATTCGGGGTCAGGCACGCCCAGATGGGCATTGGGTGATTTTGGTGCCATTTGGGTGTATGCAAATGTGTATTTTGTAAGTGAAAAGAGGTAAAAGTTGTCGATCTCGAAAAAGGAAATCGAAAAAAGTATATAAACAAGCCGTCTCGTGCAAGTCTTCCCCCATTACGCCATTATGCTCTTACAAAGTACGCCGCTACCCGCTCCCCGATGGCTTCATGTTATTTTACCCCATACTTTTCCCATATTTTTTCGTGCATTTTTGATACAATCTGGGGAGCAAAAGCCACTGTCAAAGTGGGTGGAAGGGTGAGAGTCGCCTCGGCTTCTTGCTCCTTCCAACGGACGATCGAATGGCGCGCCGGGTGGGTCTTCCCGCAATTGGCCCCACAATCGCCCGGGCCAGGAACCTCTACTGCCCCGGGCTGCACCTGCCTGAAGAAAGGCATTGTTCAAAGATCCAAAAGGCAAGACCAACATGCACATGCAAAATAAATCACTAAAAATCAAAGGTGCTTAAAGCGGCTTATAAACAAAATTGACGTAACATTGAATAACTAAAATACCACTCATAAATCCTTCTGTCTTTCGTTCAGCACACACGCCCTCTCCACCCCACCAAAGTCCATCTTGAGCGCAATTGTCGGCTGGCCATTGCTGCTCGCCGCTGGTTTGGCAGCTTCTGCCTGCCGTCCAGCCTTGATGACTTCCTCCATAAACGACCGCTGCTTCTCGTTGAGACCGCCCACAACGCCGCGGAACGCTGCCGGGTCGGCCGACGCCAGCTCCAGTAGCAGCCTGCTCGTCTCCTTGTAGATCCTGCTGCGATCGGCCTCGGCGGCTGCACCCACGCCTCCAGCCTGTTCCTCTGTCAGGTTGGCTTCTTGCCACTGCTCGAGCTCTTTGGCTGCACGGGCCAGAAGCGCCGGGAGAACGAGCGCTGTCGCGACTGCCACAGACGTGCGGTTGCCCTCGGTGGCGCTGCCGTTGGTGGCCGTCGCCTGTGCCGCCGCCTGCTTAACAAAGGCGCTCAAAGTCTGTGCGACCAGACCGCGTGCGCCTTCAGGGTCTTCGGGCTCGACGTTTGTGACAAATGCTAGCAGTTTCGGCAACAGGTAACGGCCGATGCTCTGATCGGCGGCTGTGTTGCGCGTGTGGAGGAGCAACGACCGGCAGCAGTTGGCAGCAATCTTGGCAGTCTAGATAGTTAGCAAGGTTGTCATAAAATTTAAAAAGTAATGAAAAAAAAGAAGAAAAAAAAGAAGACACTCACCATCCGATCGGTCAGGCAGTCGAGGAGCTCATCGAGGAAGCGCACAACGAGCGGATCGTTCGTTGACAGGTTGTTGTGGCCGGCCGTAAACAGAATCGTAATGGCCAGCAGCGAGTTCTTGACACACGCCAGCGACGTTGCCTCCTCGCGCTTCTGTGCCGTCAGATACACCGACAAAAACCGGCGCAGACATCCACGCATCTGGGCATCCGTCTGCTCGTCGCCGGCTGCTGCCGTCGTTGCCGTCGTAATAAAGCGCTTGAGTGTCGGCAGCGCTTGGGGCACAACCACTTCCTGGCACGCGGGCGTCGCCAGAATCGTGGCAAAGATGTGCACAAGACAGGCGTGCAGGTCTGTGCGAATGATCGCAGGGAACACCTCGGCAGCGTCGACGAGCGCGTCCAACGCTGTCTTGATCAGCACCAAAACAGCCTCCTCGGTCATGTGGTAGCGCATCGGCGGCGGGCCCGACGAGCCTTGAGGCTGCTCCGAGAGCGTTGGCAGCAGACCAGAGAGCACCAGCACAATAATGCGTGTCAGCTCAAACAGCTGCTCAATGTCGTCCGACAGCTCGCCTGTCTCGGGCTGTTCGCGAGTGCGCGCTGCTGGGTGGGCCAAGCACAGTGCGCGTGCAATTTCGACAATCACGCCCTGCACGTCCAGGCCCTCCGTCAGCACCTGCCGGTCCAGCAGGTCCATCGTCTCGGAGAAGATGGCGTCGCGGTAGATGGCCTGGCCAGACACGCTGGGGTGCAAGATCTTCTTGAGAGCCAGCAAGATCTCAAGAGTCTGGCCAGGCGTTGCCAGCGAGTCGGCGTGGCCCTGGCGGGCTGCGAGAGCCTCAAAGGCAATGCCAAACAGCACAAAGAAGAAAGCCACAGGCTCGTCGCGATAGTTGATGTCGGCGCCCTTCTTCTTACCCTGTCCAGTTGCCGTCGAGGGTGACCGGCCACCGTTTGACAGCGACGCCACGGCCTTTTCGTTGTTCTTGACCTGGTCGCTGTCGGCTTCGTCATTGTCTTCGGCCAGCTTGCCGTCCAACGCATCAAACACAAACTCGCTGTCCTGCTCGATCAAGCTGGCAATCGCATCCACCAGCTTCAGCCACGCCTCCTGGTAGAACGCCAGTAGTGTCTCGCGGTTGAGTGCGGCATAGATTGTGTCGAGACTGCCGGACAGCGAGGGAGGGCCCAGAGTCATGGAGATATCCGGCTCGAAGCGAAGACGGGCAAACTCGCGGAGCGACTCGAGCCACAGCGGCGTCAGCTTGCCAATGTGCGGCCGAAGGACATCCACCAGGTACTGCTGTTCAAGACTGGCGACCTGCAGCTCGGCCCAGGCGGCAAAGACAGACATCTTGACCATGACCTGGGCATTGGCACTGAGACCCTTGAGGTCGCCAATGCCGACGTTGTCGCTGTCGGTCATAAAGTTTTCCAGCGCGCCAACGAGCGTCTTGAGGATGCGGCCCATACGGTCGACATCGGTGACAATACCCGTTGCCACAAAGGCGGCACAGACGTGTACAGCCTCAGAGGCCAGTTCGGGTGACGAATCAGCGGCAAACGCGGGAGTCAGTGCCGAGCTGATCTGGGCCTGGAACTGCTCGAGGATCATGGCCTCTTCAAAGTCGGGGTCGGGCGTCTTGCCAAACATGCGGAGCAACGCGCCGACGATCTTGAGACCCCAAATGCGCTGCTCCAGCACTGAAGACGTCGATGCCGAGAAGGCCATGCGCACAACATCGGCAATCTTGCTCTGGAGAGCAGCCTGTGCAGGCGAAATATCGCCACCAACGCTCGCCGTGGCCGCAGCATCCTTTCCAACGAGCTGGAATACTTCGTTCAGCAAGCTCAGAACAAAGGCTGTGATCTGCCAACGAAGCGGCTCGACATCAGACCCAGCTGCTGCAGTCGTGGCAGCAGCGGCGGCCGCAACGACAGCGTTTGACGAGCTCGGGGCACCAGTGGGCGCGCTTCCTGCAGCTGCACCAGATCCTGCATCAGCTGCACCATTACCGCCAGACGAGGCGGCTCCAATACCAGGCTGGTCGCCGTCGTCCTTGTTCTGGCCATCATCACGGTCACCCGAGCCGAGACCAGCCACTTCTTCATCCTGGAGGTCGATCGCCGTACCGCGGAAGGCATTCTTCTGGAAAGTGGCGGCAAGGCGCGTGGTCTCGGGCACCTTGGGGCGTGTCATTTTGAGGACACGCTGGAAACGCTGCAGCCAGCCCGTGGTGTCATGGAGACAGGCCTGGCGCATCCAATTGCGGAAGATGTTGCGAATGCCGTCGTGGGATGGGTGGCGATCAAGCACGAGCCACAGCTGGTCCTCAAGACCGGGAAGGGCGGCGGCCATCACCTCGTCGGCATTCCGCTTCATCAGGTTGTAAAGGCCATCGACAGCGGCGTCACGTAAGCCTTGGTGGTCGGACTGCATGTAGCGCTGCAGCAACTTAACGTAGTCGTTGAAGTCGACATATCCTGGCGCGTAGAGGGACAGGTGCTCGAGACAGGCGAGGCTGGCACGCTGGACTTGGCGATCATCCTCGTCCTGAAACTGGCGCACAAGAGTAAAGATCAGCTCGCGCGACTTGGTCGTCTCCTGCAGGTCGGGTCCCAACACATTGACGAGGGCGTCGACACACCGGGCAATAGCGGCGGTGGTGCTAAGGTCGAGCTCGAGATTCATGGACACGGCAGAAGCGACCTCGGCGTGGTGGTTCTCGGAGCCGTACAGCTGGGCCAGCATACCGAGTGTACTAGACACGTAGCTGGAGAAGTTGAGGCCGGCAGCATCCGAGGCGCGCGCAAAGGCTTCGAGTGCCCAAAAGTGCACAGTCGGGTGAGGGTCGTTGCAGAGGGACATTAGGATGCCCAGAATGGTCTTGAGATGGTAGCCGGCTGCCATGCCGCCGACTTTGGTCTGAATACAGCCAAGGGCCATGGCACAACCCGCACGCGCACTGGGTTCGCGGTTAACGACAATGGTGTCGACCAAGTACTTAATCTCATGACTCGTGAAAGCATTGCCGCAAGCGTTGCATAGACGACCAACGGCAGAGTAACCGATACTGCGGACATACTGGTCCGGGTCAATGACAAAGCCGCGAACGAGGTCCTGCAGCAGTTTCTCGACCTTCTGGTCGGTGATGTTGCCGGCCGGGGCCTGTGTCTCCTTGACAGCCACTTTCAGGGTGGACAGCAGGGCAACGGCAACGTTGACGTTGATGGCGGCCTTCCGGCCCGGGTCACGCTGCAGAGAGCCAGCAGACATGAACGTAGCGACCTGCTCGAGGATACTCTCCTGGACCTTGGCGGGAGTGAGAGGAAAGACGTAGGCAAAGAGCTGGATGGCCAGGTTGACAACATCCGTGGCAGGCGGGTCAGGAAGCAGCGCGCTGTTGCTCGAGGAGCTACTGTCGGCCGTACGGACGACGTTGTTCTCAACGTAAAGGAGGGAAGCGTCATGTTCGAAAGCGCCGCAAACTGGAGACAGCAGCAGACTCTCAATAACGCCTTCGGGGCCAGCCGTCTCGTCCAGAGTCGACAAAAGCTGCTGTTGCTCCTCCTCCTCGGCGGCATTCTTCTCGTGCTGGCCGGGCAGGCCGCGGACCTTGAAGCCAGACACAAGACCGGTCACACCAAACCCGGCATTGTCGGCGACGTCCCAGATCGTCTCAAAGGTACCAGCAGCGGTGGCAATAGAGGCACTAAGCGAACCGGCGCCGTAGTTGTCCGGGTCGGCAAAGAGCGAGATGACAAGGGTCAGCAGGTTGGACTGCAGAAGAGCCTCGCTGCTGCCAGCGGGAGCCATGTTAATGAGGCGTAGATAGCACTGCAAGACACGGCGCTGGACCATGACGTCGAGGTCATGCAGCTGGAGAGCAGGAGTCAGGCGCTGGGACATGTCATCGGTGACCTTGCGGGCGGGAAGAGTGCGCAAAAAAGCCGTGGTGTGCTGCAACATGGCAGCAATGCGCTTGGAGACGTCGACAGTCAGGAGGCGGCTGTTGTACTGCAAAAAGGCGAGGATAGAGCCAAGAGCACAGTCGCGAACGTGCGTCAAAAACGAAGTCTCGAGGTAGTTGCGCGAGGCAACATTGTCCTTGGCCAGAGGCTTGGGCAGGGCGTTCTTCCAGAGAAGCAGCATCTGCGACAAATGGATCTTGACAAAGTTGGGACCGAGGGACATGAGACCACCAATAAGAATCCAGGCGACCTGGATCTGGACACTAGCAACACGAAGCTCGAGCTTACCGCTCGTCTTGAGCAGGTTGGTTGCCATAGTGAGAACACGGCTATTGATATCAACCGAGCCATAGAGAGGGCGCTGGGGACTGGCGCTGAGAGTGGCGGCCAAACCGTACGAGAAGCCAAGACAGCGGCGATGTTGGTGAGTGCTGCTACCACCGGCACCGCTAAGCTGGCCCAGCTCGCGTGACAGGCTGTTCATGCACACGGACAGACAAGGCAAGAGCTGTTGGGGGCAAGCAAGCACAAAGGCCTTGAGACATGCGGCAGCGTGGACCTGCACGCTGTAAGTAGGGTGGGGCAGAAGCTGCAAAAGGCCATCGCGGCAGGATTCTGCGAAGCCGTTGGCCGCCGAGCCGAGTGAAGAGATGAGCGATGCAAGAGCGCCGAGGGTCACAACCAAAGTGTGCTTGCTGGGCTCGGGACGCTCCTTGATGACCTGAGGATAGTTCTTGAGGACTTCGTTAATGAGAGCCTTGGCAGCAGCAACCTGGCCAGCCTCGCTCAGAATACGGCGACCGACAATATCCTGCACGATGGTGTCGACAATGCGGCGCGATACGAGAAGGCGGTAGCGGTTGTTGGCAATATTGGCATGGCCGAGTAGGTCGACAGACAGGTTCTCGATAATCTTGGGGTAGTTGAGCTCGACGGCCTTTTCGCCGAGACGTTGAAGAACACGGCCGTAGCAAATACCGATGGCGGCGCGAGCACGGTTCGTCGTGGACAGGCGGACGTAGTGTGTTGAGAGTGTCTTGAGCATGTCGACCAGCGGCAGGGAAAGGACATTATGGCTGCTGCGTGAAGGGCCCGGGCTGCTTGCACGCGACCCAGGAAGATCGTCGTCATCCTGCAGATTGGTCGGGATAGTCGACTGACGCTTGAGGGCTTTGGGGCGCACGGACTTGCGTGTCGACATGGCACGGCCCAGACCTCCGCCTCCTTCGCCGCCTCCAGCGCCACCGCTACCGCCGCTCACGGCCTCGGCGTAGCCCTTGACCATGGCCTCGACAAGACAGTCGGCAGCTGCTCGGCGAACATGCGGCGAGGGAGCGTCAATAGTCTTGAAGATGGTCTTGCTGAGACTGTCAAAGTCGCTCGACGTGTCAAAGTACGTCGTATAGCGGACAAGAGCGATCAAGCAGCGGCAGGCGGCCACCGATACCAGGGCGCCCTTGTCGCCGGACGCATGATTGCGGGCCTGCTTCCACATGTCGCGGGCAATGTTCTCATCGACACTTGTGCCGATACAGGTGACAAGCTTGGAAAAGGCGACAAAAACAGCCGCACGCAGTCCGGCGTGGTTCTGGGCAGCTTTGAGCATTTTCATGAGCGTCGAGGTTGTCAGCTGGTGCAAGCTGATGGCGCTGTCGCCGGCGGCGCCAAAGACGTCGCCGAGACAGACGACAGCGGCGTGTTTTGTGCGGTTGGACGCCTCGGCCGCCGAGACAGCGTTTCCAGAGCTATTGCTGCTCGAAGAAGCGTCGGCGGTGCGCACTTTCACACCGCCATTAGCAATGACCGCGTTGAGGTCGTTGATCGTCTCAAACAACAGCTTGCGGTCGCCCTTTCCGAGGACGTGGGCCAAGCAGCGGCCAAGCGTGTTGCGGACGACACGTGACGGCGGAGGTGTGGTCAGATTCAAGATCTTGAAGATCTCCTTCTTGAGGTAGAACTGCTGGGCGGTGCAATCGTCGGGCTCGAGCACACGAACATGGGCGTCGAGCGTCGCTGCGAACTGCAGCAGCGTCAGCTCTTGCTGCTCGACAGGCAGGTTAGAAAGATGCATCGTGTCGAGCTCCGGATGCGGACTGGTCGAAGCGGCGGCGGCGTTGGCTGTGGCGGCCGTGGCTGCGGCTGCAGCCGCCGCGACGGCGGCCGCATCGTCCGCACCGCCGTTGCTGGCCTCGGGGGCCGGCGAGGCAGCCGACGACATCTGGGCAGAGTGTATTCGGCGATTCGGGTGGAATCGATAAGGTCGAGATATTTAGGGAAATCGAGGAAGGTCGAGGCCAAAAGGTTGTGGAATGGGTTGACGAGCGAGGGGCCGTCGAGGAGACACAGAAAGGGGGGCACGGTGTGGCAGGACAGCTGCCCGTGGAATCAGTGCCGTGTGGGCGTCGTGAGCTTCTTGTCGAAGGCAAAGGTTTTTAAATAAACGAGTGGTGTTGTTGACAAAACTTGAAGAATCCAAAAAGGGGGTTGGTTCTCCAAGCTTGGTCGTGCGGTGTGTTGTGGCAGGTGCAGATGTGGTTGGAGTTGCAGTTGCCTTCTCCGGTCGAATTGGCGGGCCGCACCTGCCATCTGGAGAGGTGTTGTTCTTAATAGCACTGGGGATGGTCTGCAGCCAATCAGGTGCTAGGGTCCACACGCCCCTCCAGAGCTCCAGCGAAAGGAGCACTCAAGCACTGAAGCGAAGCAGCCACTGACAGAAGTCTCAGACGGTGAATTTTGGCGGGGCCATTCCGGCTATGAGATGAAAAATTCCTCCGCCACAGCGCGCTCATCTGACTTTGATACAGCGCTGTTTACAACGGCTCGGCGCTAGAAGTCTACATATCACGGCGCTACGTTGAACGCCGTATTCGTTTTTAAAAGCTTCATTTCACAACAACCGCACCCAAAATGCCGCCAGCACCCTCTTTAGCCAGTCTACGGCCAGCACCGTCCTCATGGGTACGGTACGCATGTGCACAATGCTGCCGCAGCTTCACAACATCGCCAGCCGTCGCCAGCGGGCACAATCGCTGGTCCAAGATCAAGCATGAAAAAGGCGCGGCCGATGCAAAAAAGACACAGCTTCGCAGCACGCTCTCCAAGAATATTGCACTATATTCACAATGTGAGTTCTTCTTCCTTCTGGCGCCTACATTCAGCAGTCGCCCTACTAACAAGACAGTGTACGGCGCGGACGTGAACATGAACCCGCAACTTGCCTCAGTCGTCAACAGCGCCAAAAAGGCGGGCGTTCCCAAAACCGTGATCGAGGCAGCCATTGCCCGTGGTCAGGGCAAGTCGGCAACGGGCGCGAGGCTAGAGGCGGCCACGTACGAGATCATGATGCCGCCATCGGTGGCCCTGATTGTGGACCTGGAGACAGAAAACAAGGCCCACGTGATGCAAGAACTGAATGCCATTATCAAGCGGAAAGGCGGCACATTGTCGCCGACCAAGTTCCTCTTCACGCGGCAAGGACGCGTGGTCCTGGGACCGAAGGAGACGGAAGGCGATGTCGAGTCGGCCGGGGCGAACGACGCAGCGCCCGTGTCGGTGGATGAGATCCTGGAGGACGCAATAGAGGCCGGCGCCGAAGACGTCGACGACTACGACGACGGCAACCTCGTCGTGTGGACAGAGCCCCTCAAGACGGGGCCCGTGGTCGCGGCCGTGGAAGAAGGCCGCTTCAAGGCGCCAAACCTGGCTGTCGTCAGCGCCGATACAGTCTGGTCGACCAACGAGACTCTGGCGCCGCTTGGAAACGGCAAAGGAGAAAGCTCGGCCGAGAACCGCAAACTGGTGGAATTGGTGGCCGCCTTGCGTGCGTATCCCGAAGTTAAGGCCATCTACTCGAATGTGGCGCAGGGCGAAGCATCCGACGAAGTGTGGCAGCAGCTGGTGCAGGATCTAGACTGGTAGGCCAGCATTGTAACGAACACGGAAAGCAAAAGGCAATAGACAAAGGTATAGAGTGAAGATAGACAGGGGCCGGTATCTGTATATATACAACAATCCCATGAGCAATGTACAAATGCAACAAGCAAACCCAGAAACCAACAAAAGAAACAGTCAAACAGACGCCACGTAGGACCGTCTGTGCCAATTTTTGTGCCGTGCGCCGTCGTCCCTTCGAAGCAAGTCGTGAAAGCAACGAAAACAAAATTGAAAACAAAAACGCCGTCAAATGATGTCATGATCCTTCTTTCCCTCCATATCTGTCCCCTCTTAGTTCGACTCCTCGCTCGGCGGCTGCGGCCGCGCCGCCTCTTCTGCCAGTCTCCGGTCCCGCTGGTACAGCCGGCGCGCCCGCAGACGCTGCAGTTCGGCGTGGATCTCGTCGCGCTCGGTCGGGATGCGGTTGGCGTTCTCGGCCTTGGGCCAGAAGTCGGGCACGGCGAAGCGATTGTCGAGGTTCGTGCCAAAGTAGTACATGATGCCAATCGGGAACATGACATACATGCCGAACTGAGGGCGCACAGGTTAGCGGGGGTCGCGAACAGGGGAAGAAGAGACAGGATGCGCAAAAGAAGGGACGACGAAAAGAAGAAAACCAGACGTACCTTGAAAACTTCCAGATTTAAGCCGCCCATTGTTGCTGGTGAAATTGCTCTGTGGTCGTGCGCTTCCAATAACTTGTGTGCTGTCGAGTCTAGATTCAACAGTTGGTGCGTCGCGGCTTGTGAAAAGACTGACGTCGGAGCTCGTGGTGTGTCTTGGTCAAGAAAAGTCGAAAAGCAATCAGCCCATTGGCGGGTCGCATTTGCACCAAAAGCCGAGACCGTGTACAGACCCCGATTCCTACTGTATTTCACTGCATATTTTGGTGGGCACAGACAGTCATAGAAAGAACCCCGCACTGTTCGTGTATTCTCTCCAGTAACGCTAATAAATAAAAGAAATAATACGGAGTCCGACGAACAAACTGTAGTCGAACTCCCCCGAAAACAAATGTCTATGTATTTTCTAACCCGCACGCTCCAAACCAGAAAAGTAAACGAAAAGTAATAGATAAAACCCAAGAAGCCAGCCGTGCAATCCGCAGTCCATCCCTCCAGCCAGTCCGCAGCCCAGGGACAAAAGCCCATAGAAATAAAAGATCCCAAAGCAAAATAAATAAAATAAAGTAGGGGAGAGAGAGGTGGAATAAAGAAGAAAGATGGGAGAAGAGAGAATAAAATTACAAGGTTAAAGGTTAAAAGAAGAGCGTCTACCGCCTCCGCTTCTCGGGACAGCTCTTGGTCACGCGGTATGCCGCAATGCCACGCCGCCCGATGACCCGCGACAACGTGTTCCACACGCCATCGTCACCCCAGTCCAGGTCGTCGAGGTTCAGGTGCTGGCGGTAGGTCCACACTTGGCGGAAGCGCAGGCCCTCGAGGCCCTTGTTCGGCAGGTACCGGTCGAGCCACGTTGCCGACAATGGCGCGATAAGGTATGTGCCGTTCTTCTCTTTGAGGTATTCGTTGTTGCGCCGGTCCGCCGGCGTGTCGCACGTTGCCAGCTCCGCCAGCTGCTCCATGAGCTCCGGGCCCGGCATGCCCATGACGTCGCGCGTCTGAAGCACCTCGTTCTTGCCGTTGAGCAGCCAGATCGGAGGGCTGTATGTCTTCCACCAGATCGCGTTCGTTGCATCCGGTTGCCGGCTCATAAAGATCTGGGTCGGCACAATACCACCCTGGTGGTAGATCCCCATGAGAATACCGAGGACCGCATTAAACGCGATCCATGCGGCGACCCACGCATTAAGCAGGCGCGAGTTGCGCGGGAGCTGCACCGACGACAGGATCAGCGGGATCGTGGGCAGCAGGAAGCGTGCTTCTTGATGCTGGAAAATCGACAGCACAAAAATGCCCGAAACGGCCGAATAAAGCCGCAGGGAAAGGTGTGGCTGGAGGAAGAGAAGCGCCGCTGCGGGGCCGATCAACAGCGGAATGTTGGCCAGCAGGTGCTGGTACCAAGGGTGCAGACCGTGCTGGGCGAGATTCGCGGGCGACATGTTGTAGAGGAGATTATTAAGAGGTGTGATAACGGGGCGGAAAAGAAGGTCTCCCCAGGAGATCTGGTGCGGTGTGTAAAAGGCAGTGTCGAAGGCAATGGCAACAATCGTAGTTACGATGCCAGACAAGGCCATCGCTGCAAAGGATAAAGGTCTGTTAAGAAAGTAGGGTATTAAACGAAGGCCGGGAATCAGCAAAAAGGCAGGAAAGGTGATTCTGTTGAATATGCCAAACACCACGACGATGCCAAGGATCGTGGGAGCCAGCACCGAAGCACGGTCTTGCCGTCCTTCAACGATGCGGTCGATCAGCACCAGGCTCCAGGCAACCACCAGCGTCTCCACCGAGTTTGAGAACGTGTGTGTCTGGTACGTCCAGGTCACGTACGACGACGCGACGAGAAGCACCGCCGTCTGCCGGTGGCGTTTGGCCGGCACCAGCTCGTAGACTGCCCAGTCCAGAAGCACAAAGTTCATGATGAACATGAGGATGCGCAGAACCCAGAAGACAACGTGTGGGGGAATCTCGCCGTCGCCGCCATTGCCGATCCACAACCACCGCAGCAAAAACATCGGGAGGCCGTAAACCGGCCATAATGGAAAGACGCTTCGGATCGGGTGGTCGCTGGTGAATTCCCAGGTAAGTCGGACAGGATAGCTAAACACTTCGCCTGTAGCACAAAGAGGCGTCGTTAGTATAGTGACCTCATAGGAAAGAACAAAGAGAGCAACGCCTAAAAAAAGCTTGGATTGAGCCAAGCGTGCCAGTGCGTCGAGGCACAGCTCCAAAGGCTTCAAGAAGCTGCTTCGGGCGAGACATGGGGAGCTCCGGCACCCCACGGGCGCAACGCGCGAGGAATGCCGCGTCCGCCGATCCTCTCCAAACGCAGGTCGCCCCTTGCCCCAACGAAAACAAACGCCCCAAAAGCAAATATCCCAAGTAAATAAACGGATTTGCGCCTGTCTTACCAGCAATCACTTCCGGCCCTTGGAAGTTCTCGTCCGGGTGCAGGTAGCTTGGCGACATTGCGAACCACAGCCGCACCAGGATAAGGAAGAGGTATGTTCGTCGCCACATCGTGGGCAAGATGTGAGGTGTGAGGAGAGGAGGAGACGGAGACGATGACGGTGACGATGACGAAAGAAAGAGTCGTAAAGGAGAGTCGAGAAGAGGAGATGAAGTCGAAGAGAAAGGGAGAAATCGTAGACGAGTGAAAAGAATTGGCGCGCAAACAGGCGCTTCGTAGGCGTCGCCGCGCAAAAGGTATCGTCGAGCTCGACAGCCGTGTCTCGGCAAGAGTTCGCTTCGAGAATCGAGAGGTGAGGCCGGCCTATCTTAAAGGCGGATCTTGGCGTCCAAAGCTGAAGAGACAAAAGGCGTGAAAAGCGCAAACAAGTCGGAACCGCGCTCGGGCTGCGGCGACAACAGCAAATGCATCGTCAGACGGATAAGGCCACTGGGAGATGCAACGGCATCATCGTTCGGGGGCCCCGGTCGAGAGATATGCGAGTGGTTGCGTAAAAAGGTCGTGGCGGCAGACAAAGGGCGATATGAGACGAAAGAAAACAGCTGTTGGGCGTTGGTGAGAAGAGAAAGAAAGTGGATGAAGGAGGGAAAGGAAGGCACAAAAATTTCAGGCAAACAGAAAAGGCAGGAAAACGAAATGAAGCAAATCTTGCAGCCCTGGAAAGTGGAAAGAGCGACTCAGAAGGTGAGTTGACCGCGAAAGATAAAACACGCGATTCAAGCGCCTTCCCTGTCGAGAACAAGAAGCACTGCAACCCCTTGTCGGGCAGGAAAGGGGGGAGCCTCAAAAAGGAGACAGATCAACAGAAACGGAGCTGCAGCAAGTCAATAAAGGTGTCTCCAAAATAAAATAATAAAAATAAAAATGGGCATGGTAAATAGACTGCTAGCTTACTCCGCAAATTAATTAACGAGCGGTATTAGTGTGGTGAGTCGCGGGAACGATGGGAGATGTGACAGCGCTGGCTCTGGCTCGTTCCAGCGGTCGCAGAGAGCCTGTAACGGTAAGCCAAAACAAAAATAGGCCCAGAATGCGACGCTGGTAGACAGACACCATAAAGAGCACGCATTCCAACCCGTGGCTCCTTCCCCGTGGCCCCCTGTTCGCGCTGGACTAGGCCGCAAACGACAAAGACCGAAAACGGCAAAAGCGGAAAGTGAGAAGAAGGTGAGGAAGAATACAGAAAGAGCCACCAGCGATCGACCACATGGCGATGTCAACTGGCCAGCACAGTCGCTTTTCCTGGGATATTTGATTCACGAGGCACACTACTTTTGATGTCTACATTTGCCTTTTCCACCTCTCCTGACCAGTGTGTACTCCTGACAATTTTTGTCCTTGCTCTCATAGCAACAAGTGTGTTTGTGTGTGTGTGTGTGAGAATATTTCTCTTTTGCTTGTCTTTTGTGACACTCGCGTTTGGAAAGAGGTTCGAGTTCAACATAACGCGACTGTCTTTCTTCCACGACAAACCTTACTACTGTAGCAAGCGCGGTCCGGGGTCTTGCCGTTCGAAGCCAGCGTCGCACAGACTGCACTTGCCTTTTTCGTCCTCTATTCTCCTTTCACAACACAAGGCAGACAGTCAAGGCGCTAACCTCTCGCAGAAATCGTATCCAGGCAGAGGCAGAAGAAAGAAAGAAGAAGGCGTGAAGAAAGAAAGAGCTGGAAGCACATTCACCAGAAAGGGTCCAGCTTGGCCTGCTACGGTCGCATTGGCAGGGAGGTCAAAATGGAGAGTATGTCCCAACAGCAGGCCGTTGGTGCCTAAACCGTATCTGCAATTGGCGGGGAAGGCGCGCTTTCTGTGCCTTTGTTCACAGCGCTTTCAGGGGTCAATCCACTGAAAATGTGGCAGAGCCTGGCCCACTTTGATCAGGCTTTCTGCCTCGTCCGGCGCGAGGCCAACGAGTCTTCAGTTCGATGTCAAGAGAATAAATTCAACTTTTTATCGAAACAAACGTGAACTTTACGACGTTCAATTTTGTATAAATAGTCTTGAAATCCCGTTGGCTGGTTAGTTGACTGTATACAGAAGAATCAAGTCAGTAACCGCCGACCAACAGTTCCTTCCTCAAATCAATGTTGTATCTTACAGGCATCTCACAGTCTTCTGCGTAATACTGAGGCCATCTCCTTCCTCGCGCATAACAGCCAATCACTATCTCAGGCAACAGCGCCCCGCACACCAAACTACACCACGGAGCCACCTGTGGCTTACCCAATTTTTCCGGCCGTCCTCGCCGCCCTTTCCTTACTCAATCTTGCCTTCCCCCTCCATTCATAGCTCGCACATCGACTCTCTCTTCTTCCAAAACATTTACTTTCTTCAATCACCATCACAACCACACGACGACAGCTCGATATATCTTGCCTTCTCCTGCAGATCCATCTCTGTATCAATCCACAATCTTGTAGGTACACGATTCCCCCCCCCCCCAGACCCCGTCATCACGCACCCCTCGGCGTCTCCCACTCCACCCTCAGCCATTCTTCCACAACCGCCGCAGCCTTCTCTGCTGCATCATCGAAACGACACATCGGTGCGACAAGAGCTCGTTGTCCGCCAACACGCCATCGCACCAAAGGCAGCAGACGACCTACCTATTCACTGCACCTTCTTGCCTGTTGCCACTGTCTCATCACCGCCTTTTGCCCCGCCTGCTATAACCAAGACATTCCGTCACTTCGAGCATATACAACGCCATTCCTGACGTGTTTCTTTCGTTGTCTAACCTGCTCTTCTAGAATACACTTTTTATCACACAACAAACACATCAGCCTCCAAAATGCCTGAGGAGAAGTCCTTCGACAAGATCCCGCTGCAGAGCAACGACGGAAGCGTTATTACCGTTGACTACGATGTCGCCATCCGTTCGGCCCTCCTCAGCACAATGCTGGAGGATCTGAAGAGCATGGGCGTGTCAGAGCTCGGCCCCGTTCCTCTGCCCAATGTATGTTACCATCTACTTCCCCTTGTTTCTTTGCTTGCTGTGCCTTCTTTGTTCGCATTGTCGTGATATCCCCAGCTAATCACGTGTCTTCTTACCAGGTCAACGAGGCCGTGCTCCGCAAGGTCATTGAGTACTGCGAGCACCACCGCAACGACCCCCTTGGCACCAACGAGGATGAGACCGAGAGCCGCAAGAAGACGACCGATATCGAGGAGTGGGACCAGAAGTTCATGCAGGTCGATCAGGAGATGCTCTTCGAAATCATCCTTGCCGCCAACTACATGGACATCAAGGCTCTGCTTGATGTCGGCTGCAAGACCGTCGCCAACATGATCAAGGGCAAGAGCCCGGAGGAGATCCGTAAGACGTTCAACATCACCAACGACTTCACACCTGAGGAGGAGGAGCAGATCCGGAGAGAGAACGAGTGGGCCGAGGATCGCTAAAGCAAGCAAATATAAGGAACTGGCTGGGGACGCGAGTACCGCGTCTCCGTCGGATGCTTTGTTTAATGTTTATGCGGGTTTGTCCTTGGTATCGGTGCTGTTTTTACTGTCCGTCTTTTCCTTCGTTTAATTCCTATACCTTATGTTACCGGCTGTGTTCAGAGGCCAAATGAGCACCGCCTGGTGCCATTTGCCATTGTATTCCTTTTTTTTTATAACGATAGTCGTTTACGGGTTTAAAATCGGTTACAATTTCAATATCGTGTGCATTGTGCATCTGTTATTGTAACGTGGTCGTCATGTCTTTTGTGTACTGCCGGTGATCCAAAGTGGTGGCTGAGTGCCTCACATCCAAATGGAGTCAGATTTCCCAGTCTGTTGAGATTGCGATGTCGCTGCCTAGCCTTATCGAATACAGCTCTCATAAACCTCTTTAACTTCAGAACATACGTTGTGGTGAATCCAGCCAACCACAGTATAAAATTCAAAAGAGCTTTCACGGAAGACATTGTCTTGCATAAAACAAAGGCACATGCACACTCACTACATCTCCTTGGGCTATCATTTTTTTGAATGTTTTGTGGTTTTTTTTATTTCATTTCCTTTTGTGATAAAAGCTCTGATTTATAATTCAGAGGGTAAACAAAAAATATACCCGTTTACTCCCATTTTTTTGGATGCCGTCAACTCCTCCATTCCTTTCTGCATGACAAGAATAGGGTTTCCGTCCTTCCTCTCGATGATGCAATGCTCAAGAGGTCATTCGTAAGAAAAGAAAACACACATCCCTTCGTGAGACTCTCACAGAGTAGGGTTGTAGAAAAAGAGGACCAGTTAGGAGAAAAAGTGAACATGAGCAAAAACAGGAAAGCCGGTGTCGTAGGCCACAATCCATTTTCATTCCGCAGCAACCGGCCGTAAGTCTCAATGCATCAAGCCGTGTAGTGTTGTCATTGTCGCTTGTTGTCATTGGGCTCCAGCACAAAAAGAAGGATGTTCGTTGTCGGTCTAAAAATGGTGGACGGTGTCGCAAATCGCTAGTCGTCGCCTTGTCGCAGTGTGTTGTTGATATGTGTGGTCCGTTCCCGAGTCGTCCATGCCCGTTGTTCCTCCATGTCGGCTTCTTCTCTCGCCCTCACTCCTCGTCGCACCCCCGACTCCCAGACACAAAATGTGTAAACATTTAGATGCCCAGGCGGGTCTTGCGCCAATGTCTCCGCTTAGCGTTGTAGCTGGTAGATATGTTAGCATTCTGCTTTCATCATGGCATACAGCATGCCAATATGCATCGAGAGGGGGCATCGTACCGGATGGTGTTGCCAGTCCGGAGACGGATCCACTGGGGGATCGGGCGGTTCTGCTTCTGCGCCTTGGCGAGCTTCTGCTTCGTGCGGAAAGACTTGTGGCTCTGTAGGAGGGGAAAACATGTCAGTCAACGTTCAAGGCCGATCGTCGTCAATGTCCAGCGTCCACGTTCAACAGAAATATCGTCGGTCTCGGTCGGCTCTCTCAATTCGGCGTGTCCATTCGTCATGCTCAATCGTTGTCTATCGGCGAAGTCCGTCGTATCTGTTGTTTGATTGTCCATAACCAAATCGTCGGCCTCAGCGCTTCATCGCCTGGCATTGTCGTCGTCGTGGACCTCATTATTGATTGTTGTCGGCGTCGTCGATTGAAATAGCGATTTGTCGTGCCAGAAAAAAGAGAGCGTTCCGTTCGTACAATTTCGTATTGTCGTATATCGCCTGTGATTCAACCAAACACCAGGCATACGTACCGGCATCTTGACTGATTGTTTGATTCTGTCGTTGATTCCGAAAGAAATTGATGGTAGGTTGCTAGATTGAAGGTCGGGAGAAAATCGTCAGAGAGGGGGTCCATACAATCAACGATTTTTTTTCTTCCTACCCAGTTTTGCCCACAACCCACGCCCAAACTAAATTTTCGTGCGCGGGTTTTTGCAGTGCCCCACTTTTCACCTCTTTCGGACAAACGTTTTTGCCCTCTCCTTCCCAGCACTCCGAATCCAGGCTTAGTCACAATAGCGCTATCTCGAAAGTGCACGTGACCGTATTTTCCACCCAATCCGTACCTGCCGCCTGACTTCACTCGTTCAAACGCCAAGGCTGTGGTCAGATCCAAGATTGTAGCACGTGCAGCTTGGCCGCCTATGGAATGGGCCAGATAGGGGCAGCCAGCTGGCCTTGCCCAAAGAATACACGTATCATCGCCCCCGACAGGCCGGAGGAACCGCTGTCGCATTCCATATTATGATATTACAGAGCATTCAGTGACATGTTTACTAATGCTTAGGCCGAGACTCCAACCAAACATAGAACGCTACAGGCCGCTGGGAGCCCCCCATCGGCAGAGGCGTCGCTGTCGATCCCTGTTTCGCGAATCGAGGCTCATTTCTTCGAAATCAGAAAACGCAAAAGCATCACCAGCAAAACAGCCAGCAAATCCTTACGGCTCATCGCAACTATACGGTTATTTTACGTGTTATCTTGCATGGTCATTTCTCTCACAACGAATATCATCTTGCATCTGTACCATACCTTCGTGTAGGCAGCACTTTCGACGACTTTGATGACATCCGCTTCGCTAAGCAAAATCACGACGAAAACACTGCCATTTTACCCCTTTTTACGACCACGGCCACAATAGCACCTGCTTTCGGACAGTACCAGTCCCTCAACAGCCTTCAACGACAAGACAGCGGCCCCGCTAGCAGCCTACGCAAATCCAAGACGAAAAGGCAGCTCTAGACGTGTAGAGCAGCACAAACGACAGGAACGACGCCTCGTGTCACCGGAGAATTCTAGAAACGAAACACCTTCAGGCCGTACGAGCGGCAGGTGAAGCAAGGACACAAAAGCAGCCCTCCCGGGACCACTGCTCCCTATCCAGCCCTCCCGTCAACAAAGACAAACAAAGCCGCGGCAGTCCGCGCACCGGAAACCGCAAAGATGGGTCAGAACATTTCGTCGAGCATGTCCTGGCTGACGAGCCTGCTGTTCTCGAAAAAGGAGATTAGAATCCTCATTCTGGGTCTTGTGAGTAGTAACCTTGGTTTGGCCGTTTGGGTTTCAAGTCGAGGGCGGGTGGCGGAACGCAGAGACAGTTGCTAACATTTGGCTCTCTTTTTCTTCAGGACAATGCCGGCAAGACGACACTTTTGTACCGGCTCAAGATTGGTGAGGTGGTCACAACAATCCCAACAATCGGATTCAACGTCGAGTCGGTGACGTACAAGAACCTCAATTTCAACGTGTGGGATCTCGGCGGCCAGACGTCTATCCGGCCCTACTGGCGGTGCTACTATGCAAACACATCAGCTGTTGTCTTCGTTGTTGACTCGACGGATATCGAGCGGTTGCAAACGGCAGCCGACGAGCTGGCAGGCATGCTCAACGAGGAGGAGCTCAAGGACGCGGCGCTGCTGGTGTTTGCCAACAAGCAGGACCAGCCGGGAGCCAAGGGTGCGGCCGACATTAGCGAGGCGTTGCACCTGGGCAAACTCCGGGACCGCAACTGGACAATCATAGCTTGCTCGGCCGTTGACGGCAAGGGCGTAGACGAGGGCATGGACTGGCTGGTGGTAAGTCATAAAGGGGGAGAGCACATTGCGCCTGACTTGACGAGGACTCAGCTAACAACAACTGCAGAAAACCGTCCAACAAGAGTAAGGGACATTTTGGCCTTTGCATATCGATAATTTGACGACGACAAACGAACAACGAACGAACAAACCTCCTGTCTCGAAACCCCTGCCGAACGAGCAGTCCCACGATGCCAGGCTGTTGGTAAAGCCACACATACCCCCTTATGTGGCCGATGTCAAGAGTCCCTAGAAACTACCACGCATGTACCGCCGCAACCGCATGCGTGTGGATTATCCACGGGCACGAACGAAAACCCGGCATGTTTGTCCTCCTGGCCAAGGTGAATGGGGGATACTCTAGAGCGAAGGAGCTTTTTACTTCATTTCCATTTTACAATAGCAATCGTTTTAATATTTTCACCTGAGGGCCGGAAATTCAGAGTACGACATCGGTCCGAACCCGTTTGTGGTACTCGTTTCGGTGCCTCTTTATTCTGTTTCTCGTTTCTTACTCCTCTATCTCCCCAGTCATGTTCTTTGCTTTTGGGGTTGCTTGGCTAAGCCTTGTTCTCTCGCTGTTTCATTCCCGCTCTGCATTTCCGCTTTTTACATAGACTCGCTGCATCATTACCATTGAATATACCATTTACAAACGTGTTCTTTTGTCTCTACCGACGTAGTCGGGCCTCAGAATAGGCAACAAAGATCTCGCCGAGTCCAGGACATCACGCCACACACGCAGACAAACATAGAACCATGTTTGCATCTCGAGTGAATAGTAAGCGCCGCATCTATACGAGAACAGCATATGTAATTCAGTATAAGGTACATTTGACTCGGCCGCGCCCATCACTGTTGGCATCGATTTAATTTTCCATGCCAGGCTGCTCGGCTGATTTTCTACGGTATTTTTATAAATGCACAGTATTTCATCGTCGGTGTCTGACCGGGATCTGCAGCTTCCACGGCGCTTCGTGTTGCGAGGCAAGACGCGTGGTCCAGTGACCTGGCGATGGATTTGACTCGGGATTGGCAACCCAGAGCTGTATGACATCGGTCAAACGATACGAATGGCTCTTTAGTAGTTTCTTCTCAATGCGATAGGTTGTATGGTATTTTTATTTATTTTTCCTGTCTATTTTATATGTCTTTGTTTCTGAAAATCCTCCAAAAATGAACCAGGACTTACGATATGAACGAGAAGGAAACAAAAATGATTATAAAACAGGCAAAGTCAATTAACTTGTAATAAATCCAACAAAACAATAAATTCAGTAATCAGTCATCGGTGGTTGGTTTATCTCGCGCCCTGCACCTAAAAGACCAAAGAACGCCCGTTGTGGCTCCGATCTATCCACTTGTGCCTGACAAAGTCGCCTCTCACCCGCCTGCCAGGGAGCAAATCAGAAGCTATGATGTATTCCATTCCCCGATGTCTCCTCAGCCTTTGAATGCCGGCGGCGTATATGCCAGCTCCCCGTTTTCTTGCGAGCTTATTTGCACCACCCATCATTTTGTGAATGGGCCATTTGTTCCAACTTCTGTCTATCGTTTCCAAATCAAATCCATGCCATTGGCCAAGCTAAAACCACTGTCAGAATAAGTGATACTTGCCGTTGCAACAGCTCTTTTACCTGTAGCTCATTTCGCTGCTTTTCATCCTTTTCAGCCCCTTTTGAGGATATTTCCTGTAGGTCTCCTGAATGTGCTGACAGCTGTTTGCCAGTTCTTGTCAGCGCAGGTCGGGGTAGGTAGCATTGGTTGAGGTTGTCGATATCGATCGTCGCACTGAGTTTTAGTTCGATGTGGTGCTGTGAGGACAAAGGACGCTGTTACAGTGGGGCCCTACCAGAACGTATGTCGTCACCGGTGTCTGGTGTAAGTTGCCTGTTGCGGTCTCGCCTTGCCCGTTAGGAAGGAGGTACCCTTTGTCTGTTGTACGTGCTGAGGCGACTTTAGCTATTGCTGTAGGCAGGCGCGGTCGACTTTGTACATTTTCTCGAGGGAGGAAAGAGCTATACATCGATTGTATCAGATGCCGTAGTTGCTCCGATAGGAGGCGAGATCGAGCTGTTGGGAAAGAACGAAGCACAAGGAACACAGTCAGGTATGACGGAAGAAGAAAGAGCTTCTGGAGCTGCCCGTTGCACCTTCTCCGGGGGAATATATATGGTTCCTTCCTAGTAGACATCAAGTCAAACCTGCCCCTTTTCTCTTCCCCTCGAAACACATTACATCTAATTGCTTCATCCAGGCTCGTCATAAATCACACACACAATACAAACAACAATACCTACGCAGCAACATAACACCATGGCTCATCCGGCAGTTGCAAAGGAAGGCGAGCGTGGTGCAGCCTACAAGCGCGTCGAGTCATCGTACCGCTACAATGAGTCGCCGACATACACAACCACCAGTGGTTATCCCATTGATGACCCCAGAAAGTACCAGAGAGTCGGAAAGGGTCCTCTCCTGCTCCAAGACTTCCACCTGATTGACCTGCTGGCCAACTTTGACCGCGAGCGCATCCCGGAGCGCGTGGTGCACGCCAAGGGCGCGGGCGCATATGGCGAGTTTGAGCTGACGCACGACATCAGCGACCTGACAACAATTGATATGCTCACGGGCCCCATTGGCAAGAAGACGCCGCTGCTCACACGCTTCTCGACGGTCGGCGGTGAGAAGGGCTCGGCCGACACGGCCCGCGACCCTCGCGGTTTTGCCACCAAGTTCTACACCGAGGAGGGCAATTGGGACTGGGTGTTCAACAACACGCCCGTCTTCTTCTTGCGGGACCCTACCAACTTCCCAACGTTCATCCACACGCAGAAGCGCAACCCGCAGACGAACCTCAAGGATGCGACGGCGTTCTGGGACTACCTGTCGACCCACCAGGAGTCGGTGCACCAGGTGATGACGCTGTTCTCGGACCGTGGCACGCCCGCATCGTTCCGCAAGATGCACGGCTACTCGGGCCACACGTACAAGTTTGTCAAGCCGGACGGATCGTTTGTGTATGTACAGATCCACCTCAAGTCGGACCAGGGCGTTGCAACGCTCAACAACGAAGAGGCCGGCGAGAAGGACGGCTCGAACCCTGATTTCCTGACGCAGGACCTGTTTGAGGCCATCGAGCGCGGCGACAACCCTTCGTGGACGACTTACTTGCAGGTGATGACGCCTGAGCAGGCCGAGAAGTTCCGCTACAGCGTGTTTGACCTGACCAAGGTCTGGCCTCAGAGCGAGTTCCCTCTGCGGCCGTTTGGCAAGATGACACTCAACCGCAACGCGCAAAACTACTTTGCGGAGATTGAGCAGGCGGCCTTTGCGCCGTCCAACCTCGTGCCCGGCGCCGAGGCGTCGGCCGATCCTGTGCTGCAGAGCCGTCTGTTCTCGTACGCGGACACGCACCGCCACCGCCTGGGCTCCAACTTCCACCAGATCCCCGTCAACACGCCCATCCGGTCGTTTAACCCATTTGTCCGTGACGGGCTGATGAACGTCAACGGCAACCTGGGCGCGAACCCCAACTACCAGAGCTCGTTCCGGCCGGTGACGTACAATGCGGCGCGTGGCAAGGGCACGGCATCGCACGAGAAGTGGGTGGGCGAGGCGACCTGGGCACTGTTTGACGAAGTGACCGATATCGACTTTGAGCAGCCGGCCCAGCTGTGGAAGGTGCTGGGCAAGCAGCCCGGCCAGCAGGACAACTTTGTTCACAACGTGGCCGTGCACTTGTCGAACGCGCGCAAGGAGGTGCGCGAGAAGACGTACGAAATGTTTACGCGCGTGGATGGAGGCCTCGGAAAGCGCATCAGGGAAGAGACGGAGAATGCGGCGTCGAAGTAGGCCTAGGCTGACAACATAGGCAGACTGTCTTTCATGTTAAATGCTTTTAATGTTCTCCTTTTCTTATCATAATTGAAATAAAATGGACAAATCAATCTACTGTTACGACATACTATGAAGTGCCTGGAGTGCCTGTCCTTGCATTACTCGAACAACGCATGTCAAGTGCTTGGCAAGACAATTGGAGCTGGGGAAATCGATGGTGACATTTCACGTTTTGTTGCGACAGACACAACATGTGCTGTGATAAGCATGTTTCGAGCGCGCGCGAGTCATGCAGTCTAGATTCTAGAGATTGACGGCGTCACGTAAAGCATATTCTATTTTATGAGAAAGTCTTGTTTATCTGCAGCAAAGCAGTGCAGGATCGCAGCATTTGGTATATTTCTCTCCAATCATCGTCACCATTGGCGACTGGTATCTGGTATGTGGTGGTATGTGGTATCTAGATTGTCGCACATTGTTCTATTATTCCATTATCCCCTTCCTTCGCCTCGCTGTAAAAATTGGCCGAAGTCGTTTGCTGTGCGCATTTAGCAGCAGCAGCACTTGCAGCACTCGAAGCAGGCGAAAGCAGCGCAGAGGCCGCAGCAGATCTCGCCGGCCTCGTCGCCGCCACGGAGGTTGGCCTCGACGGACATGGGCTCAACGCGGGCCTGAATTGTTAGCTGTCAATGAAAAGAGTTTGAGTGCAGTTGGAGGCTAGAGGTTGATGTTTGACGTTGAGCCGTCGCGTTGTATCGCAATTGCTTAATTGCCCTCGCGATGACGTTATTTTTTTTTGCCAAGACTTCAGGGTCCGTAGGGCAGAAGGGCGGGTAGAACATAGAGAGAACATACAGGCTGCTCCACGGCGGGCTCGGCGTTCTTGGCGGGCATGGCCATCTCGACGGTCTTGGTAGGGGCGTCCATTTTGAGTTGGAGAGATAAAGAGTAGGTAAAGAGGGTTGGAGAAAAGCGATTTGGATTTGTTTTGAGGTGTGATGAAGGAAGAGGAAAGAAAACAGCAAAGAAAAATAAGGAACCAAGCAAAGGCGGGGAAGACAACGCGCTTTAAGTAAAACAGGAATGATGGACAGACGAACTGACAGACTGACGGACACAAAAGAGAAAAGAGCGAACCCGAGAGAGACGGCCAGACAACGTGTGCCGACAACAGGGAGAGGAGAGTAGCCGGGGGGAGCAGCAGGAGCAACCAGGAGCAGCAAGAGACAGGGAAATGTGGCTGGCTGGCAGCTCGGACTGGGACAAGGGTGGGTGTGTGGTGCTGTGTGTTGTGCATGTGGCAGAGCTATTATTACGAGAGTAGCGAATGGCGTCTCGAGGGGGAAGGGAGCTGCAGGAAACAGACGACAAACTGGCAGCAGATGTTCCCAAAACGGCACATAAAATGGAGGCCAGCAGACGAAACGGAAAGCAGGGAATGCAGATTGAATCTGACATACAGGAGGACAGACGGTCGACAGCAGGGACAGGGCACAGGCGAGGGCCGAGCTACTTCTTTGATGGTGAGGAGTCTGGTGGAGATAAGACCCTGTTTTTGATGTGCAATTTGGGGGGTGTTGCTCTGTTTCTCTGTTTTCAGCTCTTTCCCCTTGTTGCAATGTGCTGCACTTGCAAGCTTCGTATCGCTTTTTCCTCTTTGAATTTGTCTTGTCAGAGGCCGATGCAACTGTGATGACAATGCAGTGCCGAGCTGCAGTCTCCCTCATCCTTCTCCTGCACATCGTACTATTGTTTTTGGCTCGGCATCTCTTTGTTCGTGTCTGCCGTTTCTGCCCTGTGTATCGCTATTTTTGTTTCCTCTTGTGTTTTTGCTGCCGTCGTTATTGCCGTCCTCGCTGTTGTTTGGTTTGTTTGTGCTTATTTAGGGCGCCCCTCTTCTCCCTGTTGTTGGTGCCGTTTTTGTTTTTCTTCTTCTGGTCCCTGTTGTTTTGTTATGGGGCCAGGGAAGCTCTATTTTTAACGTGGCGATCTGTGAGGTAAGAAAAACGTTGATTTTAGACAGTGCATACGTGGAAATAGAACCGCCATTCCTCCAGCAAGTAAAAAAATAAGAAGAAAAATGCCTGGAGTGTTTTACCAAGTTGGACTCCCCGGAACTATGTCCGTTATTTTGATTCCGTCTCATTGTATGACGACGACTCGAGTGGGTATGAATAAAAATAAGAATAAGAATGACCGGCTGGAGGATGAGAGAGGCAGAAAGGCAGGCCGATCGATGGGAGATGGATCCACTTGACGCAAACCCTGAATGTTTTCGGTGCGAGATGAAGCTCAGCAACTCGAACGTTCTAGGGCTCCTCTGTACACACGAGTGTGTGCAGGTTTTGCGAGACGGTGCGGAAAAAAGCGGTCCATGTTGGATGGGCGAGTGAGAAACGGTGGGCGAATTGTTTGTTCAATATCGGCCCAATTGCACGCTATGCTTGTTTCAAGAGTAGACAAAATGCGGTCAAGCAAGAATGGAGAAATGGAATTATCGTGGGAGGAGCTGAAATGGCTGGATCTCACAGGTCCTGAGCCGGGATGAGACGGTGAGATACGGTGACAAGGACCGGAATAGGGCTGAAGTTTTCGTCGAGAGATCGCTGGAGCCAAGACCGCATTGACAACGAGACAAATGAGAACGTGCACCTGGTCTGTGGTGTCTTACAGTACTCTGTAGGCGGCAGCGAAATGCACACCGACAATGACACGAACAGCCACAGGGCCGCGCAGTCTGTGGTCGTGGCTGGTGGGCAATGGAGGCTATGTTGTTGTTTTTGTTTCCGATATTTCGGTGTATTGACGATGTCTACGGAGTACGGATTGAAATCGGACAAGGCAGCAAGTAATAGGGGAAGAGGGACCAGCAGTGGGAGCAGCAAGCAAGAGCGGATAGGGGCTAAGTGGCTGACGAGTGCTCTTTCCATTTGCATTTAAAACTTCGGCGCGGAAGGCACTCATACAGTAACAGTGCCAGGCATCTCCATTCCGAACATTGTCGTCGCTACCTTCAACTCCGCCTCAGAGTCTTTGTGTGGCTTTGTGGCGCTTTCGTACTCTCCTTGCCGCCATCGGCAACGGTAAAGATAGCAGAGGATGACAAGCATTGAGTCTCAGCCCTGAAATCGGAGAGACGTCATTTGGCGTTGCTAACGATGTTGCAGCGAGGTCGCACTTGCCTTTGCAATATGACTGCCACAACTGCCCAAAACAAGCCGAAAATGCCCACACGCAGCCCGGAACCCGGCTCTGTTTGGCTGGCGCTTGCTCCTTCCTCCTTCGTTCCTCTGAGAACGCGCTTGGTGAATCCTTCCTTCCTCACCAATTGCGATCGCCCAAGCCCCAATGCACTAGCGAGGTCAGCCCAGCGTCATTGCCATTGTTGGACAGAGCGACTGTACACGAAACGGCGCTATCAAAACGTTCTCGTGACCGCCATGTTACGGCCTATCGGGATGGATGCAAAGAGCGAGGCTTTCAGTTTGACGACGGACGCGCAAGGTTCCGACCGCCGGTATGCCAGAGTTGTGCAAATGGGCAGATGTGCATAATCGTACAGTAGACAAAGCCTGGGAACCTAGGGATAAAGAGGACAAAACGGGACCAAGCCACATAACGGGCGATGCACACACACAACACACACTCACGACCCCGTCCTCCGCAAATAGGAGACGTCCCCGGCCGGCACATGACCCGATATCTAGGGACGGCTGTTGATAAGTCATTGTCGGGCGTTATCGAGAGGACTTTTCGTAGTGTCCGTCGCCCGCTAACGAAGCCAAAAGTTGGCAGCTCTTTCCCCAAGTGAGGACGAACTCGCTTCCCGTGATCGCAGCTTCCTCATAGGTTTCCATCTTTCCATGCTCTTGCCAAATTGGTCAACTCGTACAATGTATTACGTTGAGTATCTTCGATTCCTCCTATCGACAAGTACCATCTATCATCTCTCAGTCGGCATTCAGTCATGCCGTTTTGCAGCCATTTCTTACTCTGTTGTGTCGTCTTGCTGCTTTTCTTTCATCCCATCCGTGCTATTACCAGCACTGTCCTCCACTAACACCTCAGAACTGCCCTGCCGTCTGATGCGAGCAGGCCCCACTTGCCGTCTTCCTTTCCTCTGGGCACTGCATTTGGGACATTTTGGCAGGTGCTGTGCAGCCAGCCCCAGCCAATTACAGCAGCTGCCAGCACTCTCTCGGACTTGCCCGCTGCCCGCCAAGGCCAAGCCTTCCCACTATCTCCACAGCTTCTTTGAGGGCTTCTTCCCAAAGACCCCATATCCCACTATTTTACATCATCGCTGCAGCCCACCATCATCTCAAATGGGGACTTGTGTGGACAGCGATGCCCGTCTCCGGAGATGCAGTTCACGGTGTCCTCGTGACCTGCCGTCAAACATTGGCAAAGAGGAGCTCGGCAGACGATCGATTGTGAGATATTCAATGGCGTCCTTTTTTTTTTTTTGGAATTACTTTGATAATGCACTTAACTTCAAACTGGGTCTGAATCCTTCGCAAGTCCTAGTAGTTCTACGCCGCATTGGGTACTCATCCGACAGCCTTCTCCATCACCGGTTGTAATCATTATCTGTAAACCAACTGTTCTTCACTTTGACGAGATCCCGCTCTACAGAAGATATTTATATTTGTACTCTTTTAAATGCCTCGTTCTCGTTGCCCAGAGATTCTAGACTTGGCGAACGGAGCCCAACACGAACATATGACATAAATGACAGATCGAGGAGTGTTGACAGCGTCAATTGAAACAAACAAACGACATATCGACCCGGCGAGGCTGTTCCTATTCAGGCCTGTTCCTGCGCCGCAAGCATGACGCCCTGAAAGGGTAGCACTTGAAAGGATTTGGGGCGGTCTGTTCGAGGCTGTGGCCGAGACTTGGCGTGGCTTGTGTGGATTCTGGAGGGGATAAGTCGGTGGATAAGTCGGGAAGCGCAACAATGCTCTAGGATAAACCGGCATTGGGGCATTGGGGCATTGAGGGCTTGGGGACATGGGGGGTTATCGTGGAGAACCGGTGAGGAGATGTCCAGAAACTCCAAAACAGCTCAAGAAAGTGTCAGAAATACCACCCCACGACAAGATGACGATGTTTCGCTTGTGGCAGGCGTTCCTCGATCTTCCGCGTATTCTGTATTCGTCTGTTTTTGTGCGAGTCTCTGCCTATTTTCTTAAGTTCTTGGGTTGCAGGCATATGCACGCCGTGTCCGATATGATCCATCCCGCCAGCCCTTCTTCCTTTTCACTGGCCAGCCTTGCCGTCCTTCTGGGGAAAATCGTTCCTGTTTTTCCCTTTCACGCTGTTCTGCCTGCTTTTACCGTCTTGTTTTCGAGATACGATGAGTGTTATTCATCACACACACAAAAAAAAAAAAAAAAACCTCGAGGCCAGACAGAAAGTCAACAATGCCAAGTCGGCTACGACGGCTTTGGACTGGAATCGTACCCTTGCAATATGCAATGAAGCTGAAGGTGACAGCCTTTGCCTGCCAACTTGAAAGTCCATTGTGGATCGCCAAGCCTTTCTGTCGGAGAGTCGGTGTTGGGCAATGACGAGCAGCGTTTAGGCCGACTTTCTTTCTTCTTCGTACAGCCTTGGCCCGCGAGCCCTTCTTGCTCCCAGTCATCGATCTGAATATCCAATCAAACCTGATCAAGCGTGGCGGACATAACGAAAATGTTGACAGTATGATCTGTGCCTTACCCGATTTTTGCCTCCCCATAATCCTTCTGGGGTAAACCCGGAGCGCTTGTGCTCGATGCGGTCTTTTACCGTTTGGGCACCTGATACTTGGAGCACTAACTCAGTACACAATATATGAGCCAGGCAGCAACTGGGAGCCAATGTTCCATCGTGAAATGGAAGATTGAAGTGATGACGGGCTCGACGAGGTAATTTGGAGCTGCCGAACAACACATAGTCCGGGGCATTTGGGGCGTCGGTTCTGTACATTGCCCATCTCCCGCAATACATCCCGTTGAATTCTCGTCGTTTCAAACCAGCCCTCGTTCGTTGGTTGCTGGCATTGGACGAGGCAAATACAAGCCCATCGTAGGTTCCTAAAAGGGGGGTCATCTGGTCAGCCCCCTTAATAAGGCCTCATTGTCGGTCGGACTGTGTCTGTGAGTGTTCGCAGCCCTTGCGTATTCCGCGTTTGCCCATATGTACGGGGAGTCTGCCACTGTGCTTCCGCGACCCGGTTGGTTGACCGAATAGGAGACTGGGGGCAATCATCGAGAAAATAAACTTGTTCTTTTGTTCTTTCGTGCCTGGCTAGAAACTCGCCTGCAGTCTGCAGTCAGTCTCAGCTTGCAGAAATGAGGTGCTCCCAAGTGCTTGTATTAAGTGCTGCTTGTAAGCCCCAGGTGTAGTCTTGAAGTCGCTTTGATCTCCGACCAATAAAGCAGCGAGCCAGCCAGCACAAGCCCGTCTCAAATGGCTGTAAATCATCCCGCTCTCACCCGCTAACTTTGCACAGCCTTCCCCCCGCGCTGCCTAACGCCCGTTGTTTTTGGGTCGAGTCGATCACCGTTCTCGTCTCTCGGTGTACACGAACGGTACCTCGAAGGAAGATGAGGGGCCTCGGGGGTAAGGTTGGAGTATGCGCAGCAGGGGAACTGGGAAGATGCCCGGTGTTCGATTGTTGGAGATGGCTTGCGAAGATGGGCAAGGGTGGAGACGGGACTGTGCCCACTTCTGCCAGGCCACTGCACTCGAGTGCACGTTCGCCTACTAAATTGGAAAGAGCCCGCAGACAGAGCCTCTTTCCCATTGAACTTCACCCCAATTCTCCGCGGCACACTGGGTGCCGGCTGGGCACTTGCCCTCGCAAAAAATGGTGCTCCTGTGGGCTGGCCTCGCACCTTCCCCACAGGCCCCTGGTTTCTGCGCTACGCAGTAGCGTAGAGAATGGGCAACAACATGCAGCCACCACTCCCACACCAACGATGCAAACAAGAAAGGCTCGAAAGGAAAGAGCAGAGAACAAAGACCAAACAGCACCTTCTTGTTGTACAGCCCCCAAGCTACACTCGAAGCTCTCCGATCTTAGGAGGGAAAGAGCGAGCCAAAGGGGGCGGGCATGAAGCTCCAAAAGGGGTCAGGAGGTCAAAAGGTCAGAAGCAAAAGATAACAAACAACACAACGCAAAACAACAGCTTTGACCACCCCAAAGAAACGCCACATCGATCGCAACGCCCGAGCTTCAACTTGACCGATGCCGTCACAGCGGTCACAGACCACTTCTGCCACAGCCTCGGTCCGCCCTTGCGAGAGAGCACGTTCACCCGGCGGCGATTGGCGATTGGCAGTTGCAATTAGTTGCAATTAGACTGTTTTCTTCTGTCTTTTTGTCCAAGCAAACTATTGGCCATTTCTGTTTGTTTATCGCGTCCTTTCGATGTCTAATCTGCAACGGCCTCAAGTCCTTTGGTGCACTCCAAACATTCACTTGTTTTGGTCACAGGGCCGCGATGACTCCATCGCCCAGAAAACGGACCCAGTCCTAGAGCCTTAGGCCTCAAGGCCCCTGTCGTTTCGACATCTCTGAATCCACGGCAAATGCATCCAGGATGTCAAGATTATGTCCAAGATTTTGTCTAAGAACCCGTCAGGACGAACCATCCAGCCATTATGTCGAGGGAAGAACACAAGCAGACACGTAGCAGCCACCTGCACGCTGATGCACTCTGACTGCACAATTCTGCACGCTGCAAGCCAACCTCTGACTGTTTTTATCAAACTGCAGCCTGCGTCCGCCTTTTCGCCCTCCTTTTCGACCGCCTGCTTCGTCTGTTTGGTCAGCCCTAGAAAAGTGGGCGGTGTCACCAATGTGTGCCTCTGTGCTTCTGTGTCTCTGTACAGAGACAAAGTACATCCAGCATGTCTCTCTGCCTTTGTCTTTGCTTGCATTTCTCGCTCCTCTGGTCCTATCTCTGCCTCCTCGGACACAAACAGGGATGCCAACCAAGAAAGTCTGCCTCTCCTTCCATTCGCCTTCTGGCGGCCTTCTAGCGGCTCTTGGCATGCCTGCCGTATGACCAGCACCCAATTCGATCCTCCCCTCCATCACCATGCCCTTGTCTGTTTGGCCCTTTTTGTTCTCGCTTCACCCCTCCGCTACTCTAGCCTCCGTATCTCGGTGGTCCAGCTCGCTTGACCCGTCCTCTTGGCTTGCAGTCGCTCGCGGTCTAAGTGGCCCAGCTCCAAGACAATCTAACGCTCCTCGACTCCTCACAGTAGAGCATATTGTTGCTGCCTTATGCCTGCAGCCCTTTTTCCGTCTCGGTAGCTGTTTTCGCTCGTTGTCAATGCATCCTTTGTTTGTCGGATTTCCCTGATCGCTGCTCGTTTCCTTCTTTCCCCGGAATGTGCTCAGATCGCCCCTTGTACGCTCTTACACTTTGTCTACTTTATGTTCCTCGCCGTTGGGAGCCAGCTAGCTTCCTCTTTCGACCAGCTCTGCTCGCTTTTTGTGAGTGCGTGTCTCCCCTTCTTCCCTTTTTCCGTTTCTTCTTTTTCCTCTTTCTTTTCGTATTCGATTCCATACGCAATCAACAAATGAGCCAACAGGCAAGACAAAAAAAATAACGCTCGTCTTGACCGACTTTATTTTGGCATTTTCCCAGTCCCCAAGACCTCCCCCAATGGCCTCGATCCATTCCCATTTTTGCCAAGTCCTTCGTCCCCGTCCTATGTCCTAACTTCTGTGACTTGTCCTTCGTGCATCCGCCCCCAATTCTTTCTTGCACTAGCCTCCCCCCATCCCCTGTTCGTCCTTGCAGCCTCTCTGTCCTGTGATCAGCCTTCCACCCTCCACCTCCTTCTCCCCTTCGTTGTTATCATCTTGTCCGTTCAAGTACACAAGTACACATTTTCTTTCTCGCTGCCTTCACATGCGTCGTTGCATTTGTATTTAGCCGCGTCGTTTCCTCTCTCTTTTCTTTTTTGTCCGGCCTCTCTTTCCCCTTCCTCTTCCCTTTCATCTTCCCTTACACTCTTGCACTTTACACGATACCATCTCACATTTACTTTTCCATTTACTCTTCCTTTTACTTTGCTTTGCTTCAGCTCTTGTAGCATCCCGTCTTCTCACTCAGACACCACAACCTCTCACGCCTTTGATTTGCACCCAGCCATCAACCTTGCCGTTGTGTTCTCAATCCTCAACATACCCCTGGTCATCTTCCTGGCGCATCTCACCTGCTTTGCAACTTTTGTACTCCGTACAAGTAACCTGCAACCTGATCCTGCAGCCCAAGGAAAGACAACCCGCCTGCAACTACTACTGTTACCTGCGGCACACAAACCACCACACCGCCGACTTTTTGTTTCTGACTTCCCATTTAAGACTGCCTGATTCCTAAATCAACAGAAAACACCAAAAAGACCAAACAAAAAAGGGACAAAACACAAACACCAAATAAAAAAAATCAAGATTGTCCCGCTGGGAAAATTCCAAACAAAGAAACCCATTTTGATTTCAATTCTGACATCGCCCGTACGGAGGGCGACATAAACACTTCCGGCCTTTCAACCCGGAAATCCTACAGCTGCAACCATCCTCAAAAACTCTCTCTTCCCCTCCCATCCTCCCACCTTCTTGCTCTCCACCGCTTTTTTTCATTCAAAATGTCTGGCCGCAACAACAACAACATCTACTCTTCTTCCAGCGCACTACCGTCGGCACCACTGTACCCGACGCCCTCGCGTTCTAGCACTGCATCGTCGAGCTCGGTACGTCAAAGTCACCTTTCTCTGTCCCCATCTTCCATCTCTCCCACTAACATCCCCCAGTCGCACACTCAATTTGCCGAGTCCTACGACATGCCTGCGTACAACTACACCTCCCGGTCGGCCAGCGACCCGCTGTACCGCACCGCCACGGCCTACGACGCACCCTCGTCGTCGACTGTGTCGTCGCTGTCGTCGGGAATGTACAATTCGGCCGACGCCGCAGCCGCTCGCGCAGGTGTTTACCGCACCTCGTCGAGCTCGACCTATTCGTCGTCGGCCCCGTCGTCGTATGCTTCGTCGTACACGTCGTCGCTAGCCTCGACGACATCTCTGCCGGCACAGTCTTCCATGTCGCCGCCCCTCCATTCGTCGGCTCGGTCGACCTACGCTGCTAGCACGGCCGGCAGCACTGCTGGAAACAGCAGCAAGAAGACCAACGTCAACGTCTATACCACCTGTGGCCGTCACAGCAACGAGTGGCTTTTCAGCGGCTGGCCGTCGCCGTTCCGCCGGCGAGACGGAAACAACTAGAGGATGAAGCTCTTATGGGGATAACAACCAAGAGCTAGCCTCTTCATCTTGTTTTCCCTTCTGTCCTCTCGCCGCCGGCGGCTACGACTTATGACACGATCATGATACACGACCGAGATATCCACAACGCCCATTAGAATAGATTTTTTATGATTTCTTTTCCATTTGCAAATCCTTTTTGGATTTCTTTTCATATTTTTGGATTTATTCTATTTAATGGGCTAATTTCTCTGTATTGATTTTATCTTTTATTTTTCATCTTACATCATTTACTTATACTTTGTTTTTGTTCTGTTTATCGACATACCCTTTTAGTTATTCTCGTTCTAGTTTTACAAAGAATAAGCAATGAACAAAAAAAAAAATACAAAAAAATCAGACAAAAAACTTAATAAACACAACCTTTTTCACACATATTTATCGTCGCAACATAAGGGTTTCCCTCAATATTGTTCCCTTTTGCTTCTCCAGATGTCTCAGTCGTTCCCCTCCATCTCACCCAAAGAGGAAGTGACCCACACGAGCTCTCCCGTTGAGCGATTTTTTGCCAAGACTTTGCCAAGTCTTTCTGGGCCTGCCGTCTCACTGGAAGGATGGGATTTTTGGTGAGAAAGGAAGGGCAATAGGCCAATTAAACATTGGCGAAAATTAAATGTGAAATTCCCCTCCTTGGTCCCTTCCTTCTCAATGCTCTCACACACATTTTTTAGTTCTTACGACTGCCCCTTTTTGCATTTTGGTGTCGCGAACGCGCCTGCCACCGCTTGTCGCCAACCGCCTCCCACCTGCCGCGATTCGCTCCAGCATACAGAGTAGTAGAAGAGCTCTCAGCTCTTTAGCTCTTTCCCACGTGAAAATCCACAACACAACGAGGCAACTCCCCCAACAAGTTTGACAACAGACAACAACAAAGTTTCTTGACCTATTGACCCTCACCTCTTTTTTTTGGACTCTGCCATTGCCGCTCACCTTTTTGGCATCAACAACCTATAATCATTTCTGACGTCCTCCTACAATCACCGTCTCAGCCTCTTGACTTTCATCTCCTCAACTTCCCCGAATTTCATCCCACAACTCCTCTTTTACCATGGCCAAGACCAAGGAAATCCCCGGCACTGGCCGCGTGGAACCATCGCAGGTCAAGCTCCTGTACCTGACGGCCTACAACTTTGCGTCGGCCGTCCTCTGGGCGACTGTGTTTGGCCGTACTGTGGGTGCCGCCTATCTGCGCGGGCCCGAGTACGTGCCGATTGCCGTGAGCTTCTTTGTGCGGTGGACACAGACGCTGGCGGTGCTCGAGGTTGTGCACGCTCTTCTGGGCGTTGTGCGGACGCCCGTGTTCACGACGGCCATGCAGGTGGCCAGCCGGCTGCTGCTGGTGTGGCTGGTGGTGTACCCGTTCCCCAACCAGACAACGTCGAGTCTGTTTTACACGTCGATGCTGCTTGCGTGGAGCACGACCGAGGTGATCCGGTACTTTTACTTTGCGCTGAGCCTGGCTCGTAGCATGGGCTCGGGCCCGTCCGGTAACGCCGCAGCCAACCCGCCTGTGCCCGACTGGTTCACGATCCTGCGGTACAGCACGTTCCTGGTTCTGTACCCGATCGGCATCTCGTCCGAGGTGCGCCTCGTGTACTTGGCAGCATCGACGCCCGGTGCCGCCGACAGCATCAGCCCGTACTACGCCTATGCTCTGTACGCGGCCATGTCGACGTATGTGCCCGGGTCGTATATTATGTACACGCACATGCTGTCGCAGCGCCGCAAGGTCCTCCGCCGCCTCAAGGGCGACTCAAAGAAGGCCCAGTAAGGGGGAGGATGACGATACAAAGAAGGGTTACGGACACGAGAATGGTGTCTGTGTGCACACGGCTGGAAGAATTGGTTAGTGGAGAGTACGAGGAGACGAAAAGAGATTGAGCCGTTGAGCAAACGAACATGCAGGAAAGGGAAAAAAGTATAATTATTGCAGGGGGTCCTCCAATGATGCATGGCTCGAGCATACGGATTTACACAGGTGTTATAGGGGATTGGAATCAGTTTTAAGGGGCTTAAACAAGGACGACACGGCATAGCGCAGTCCTCCAACAATAATAGGAATAGCAGCATGGTTAGTCTAATAGAGTAATATTAGTTATGGTTTTGAATTTCGTCGTGTAATTGGCATTGAATATGGTCTAATGTGGCCCCAACCTGGCCCAATCTGGCTTGTGTATCATCAATAATGTTTGGTCATTCCGTTCATATCAGTAGTTTGGCACGTTCTATGATGTCGTCCTTGAACCTGTTGTGACATGGCTGCCGGCGTACCATGCACTGCCTTCTGTCCACTGTACAATAAGCGTACTTGCATCCTTTAGCAGAGAACTGTAATTGGGGTTGTGTGGCGGGTCGAACATGCTCATGTGTGCCCCCGTCTCGTCCGTTGCCGCATCGTTGCGTGCCGGTTTCCAGATTCCTGCCGGCGTTTGCCCTGACGGTAGATTGCAAAACGTCCGCTCGCCTGCGGGCAGCAGTCCCTTCAACGGCGAGCTGCGTCCGCCATTGCTGCTGTCCAGACTTGCAGCCCTTCGCTGTGCATCTTGTGCCGCTTTTCCCAGCTGTGTGTACAGGTTGCCGAATCCAACACCCAGCTGCCGGTTGGCCTCGGTCATTCTTGCCATCCGCGCCCGCAGCACTTCGCCTCGTGCCAGGCAGTTGACAAACTCGAGATGTGACGTCGCCCACGTCCAGCCCTCGGTCAGCTGCTCACGGTTCTTGTAAGCCGCAGCCGCCGCTGCTGCCGCCGCTCCGCTGGCGATTGCTCCTGCACCAGCGTACATGGCAATTTTCCCCCATCCCCATGATGAAGACGCTGCACTTGCGGCCGCCGCAGCTCCTCCAACGGCCGCTGCTTCTGTTTTGCTCGTTTTAGATGCGTTTGCCGACGAGGAAGATGCTGGGGGGAGAGCTCGTGATGAACTGGCCTGTTGTTGCTGTTTCTTGTCGCCCTCGCTTCCCTTCTTGCCCCATAGAGCGTCTGTAATGGTCGTAATCTGTGTCAGCGCTGCCGACGCCGCCGCATATTGTCCTTCTGCTCCGTGGGCCACAACGCCAGGCGCAATTCCCAGATATGGCGTGTCGAATCCCAGCACGCCCTGCACGTAGGGGAACATCATGGCGTTCAGTTCGTTCTCCAGCTTTTCCTCCTCGTCGCCCACCCGCTTGTCGCCCGCCAGTCCCAGCAGTGCATCTGCCGCCACGATTCCGCCCATGGAATGCCCAATCAGCACACAATGCACCGACGGATCGACTGTGGGCGACGGTGTGCGGGCCGCCACTTCAATGTCGATGACCTGCTCGAGCAGCCACTCGGTAAACCGCGCAACGCACGCCGCCAGGTCGCCGCGGGTGTCGTAGGTCGGATAGACGGCAACGCGAACATCGACTTTGGGCAGTGCTTGGGCCACGCGCTGCCGCAGGTCGTGCGAGAACTGCGAGCGCGCGCCAAACGTGTCGGCGCCGCCCTTGAAGCCGTGCACAAAGCACAGCAACAGGGTCCGGCGCATCGGCGAGGGATGAGGAGAGGACATGAAAGGAGCGGAGACGAGGGGATGATGGCGAGAAAACAAGAGAACGAGAGAAGAGACAACTGTTCGATTTTGAGGTCGTGAGGGCAGGTCGATGTCGTCGAAGCGGCCGGTCGGGAACAGTAACAGCTGTGTAAAAGAGTGTTGATAGAGAGGGAAAACGAAAGGCCCAGGTCGGCAACAGGCCTGTATCGAAAAAGACGTTGATAGAGAGGGTCTGATTCCACGTTGTAGCCTGATGTCAAGTTCTAGGGAAGGCTGCGGCAAGGCCGGGCTGGCGGCGTAGCGGCGTAGCGGGCAGGTGCGGGGCTTCTAGCGCCTTTAGCGCATCTACGAACTCTACGGCGGTGTTGCCGTAAACAAGGCTCTAACAGGCTCGCTCTAACAGGCATCTAATAATGGCATGGCAAGTGTTTGCACCAAGTACGGATGGACTACATAAAATTTATGAAGGGCGATACCCTTCGTATTATCAAGGAAAAGCTACATATTGTAGGTATTTAGTTAAATTTAAAATCAACGATAAACATAATATCTGGGTTTATGTCCCGAGTAACGTCGTTACAAAGAAAGCCGGCATAAACCGCCAAAAACGACATGAACAACGACATTAGCAAGAGAGGAAAAGGCAAGAAACCAGGAATCACAAAGGTGCCAGATGCAAAACATTGGATGCATAGATGCGTGGATGCGTGAATAGAAAATATAATATTGGGACACCCAAAAGCCAAACGCCAATTCGAGTTGATCGCTCCTTCCGCCACCAAGAGCGATTCTCTGTTCGCTCTTGCCCTGGCCGCAATCAATCCTGTTGAAAGAAAGTAAGTAGAAAATAAGACAGTAAAACAATAAAACATAAACAGAAAGAAACACCCGTTTCAAAGTCCCATTTCTTTTTGCATTTAAATGCCCTTTGCTATGTTGTGTGTGTGTGTGTTTCCCAAGGCTTCTTCTCAAGCCCTCCAACTCCGCGTTCTCCCGCTTTCCTTGTATTTATTTCCATTTAAATAAAAACCAAAGTTAGAATGCTTTCGCCCTGAATTCTTTTGAAAAGTGTTGCCCTCCAAAGTCATTTCCATGTTAAAAAACAGGCCAAAAAAATATAAAGTAACAAAAATCAAAAAGAACGACAAGTAATAAAGTAAGAAATAAGACATAAAAAAGGCGAGTTAAAGAAAGCGTCGTTGACGGTTTCTGTCTGTCCATACATCGCCCAATAAAGAATAAAGAATAAAATAAATAGAGACAAGAAGGAAAAGTAAAAGTTAAAAAAAAGGTGGGGAAAGGAAGGGAGGTATAGTGGTAGAAGTAGACAAAAAAATAAGAGATAATAAGGAGGAAAACTGACAGACAGACTCGGTCTGGTGCCTGCCTCGCAAAACAAATGCCGTATCGGTGGGTATTATTGAATGACAAATCGTTGCGTCATGCTGAAGGGAAAGCCACCCTTTCCAGCATCGTCAGATATATTCAGTATTGTGAGCGCGTACATTGTTGCCGCGCTATTTTTTTTTCTCTTTGGTTCTTTGTACAATGTCGTGAGGCTGGTTCATGTCTTACTTCCTACTGCAAGTCGGTGTCCGAGGAGACTGTCACTTTAGTCGTCGATGTCGTCGTCGTCACCTTTTCGTCTGCATTTGCGACCATGGACGCCCCTGTCGGTCCAGCACTAACACTAGGAGGGTTGGAGCTCTCTGGGGTGTTGGGCGAGCGTGTGAGCGGCGGCGTCGACTCGGCGTTGTTCGTGTTGCCGTTCCGATGGGGCGAAACGGGCGTTGCCGAGCTTGTCGAGTTCAGCCCGGTGGACAGGCCAGTCTTGGCCACCTCGTCGATCAGGCGTTCAACGGCCGAGTTCTGGCGGACGGTGCCAGTCCGCTTAAAGGCGGCAAGGTGAGTCTCCATGGTTTCGACGAACAGGCGGCGTTCTTCGCCTTCGAGTAGCTTGAGCAGTCTCTCTGGTGTGGGGTTAGAAAATGACGCAAATACAAACGCATCGGATGAAAAGATGAAGATGAAGTAAAAAGAAAGATAAAGAGAAAAACAAAAGAGTGCCACTCACGGATCACATAGTTGCCGTATTGGTCTTTGATCATTTGGTGCAGAACGGGCACCCCGTCACTGCCAATCTTCTCAAGCTCCTTGCGCGCGCGGATGCGGTCGTCGACTGTGCCGTGCTGCATGCACTGCTCCACAACATTGGATGCAAACTTGTGCCGCGACATGGGCACCAGCTCGTCGAGCACTTTGTTGATCATCTTGGCCCGGTCCTCGGGGCCACCAAACTCAATTACGTGCTGCGCGACGTAGTTGCCGAACTGGTCCGTGATAAGGTCGCGCGCGTTCTCGTGCAGCTCCGCCAGGATGGCTGCCTTGTCCTCTTCCGAGCCGTGCTCAAGCATCCGTTGCACGACGCGGCAGCCATAGTTGTGCGATGACAGCTCCTTGACTTTGCCACGGAACGCGTCCATCACGAACCCAATGTGTTCGCGGGGCACAATCTCAATCACCTTTTGGATAACGTGGTTGCCGCTCGCGTCCTTGACAACACGCGTGACATCTACCTCAAGCTCCTTGACCAGGTAGACCTGCTGGTCCACGAGAATGTGCTCGAGTGCCTTTTGCACAACGCGGCAGGCGTACGGCTGCGTGGACAGCTCAACCATCTTGCCCCGCATCTGCTCGGCCAGGTACTTCTTCTGGACCTGGTTGCCATGCTCAAAGAACTTCTGCACGACGTAGTTGCCAAACACGTCACGCATCAGCACCAGGGCATTGGATGAGATCTCGCGGAAAATGTGCTCCTTGTCGTCGCTGTTGGCTGTCTCGAGCTTGCTTTGGATGAAACGCGAGCCGTGCTGGTCGCCGCTGAACTCCACAATGTAGCCGTAAATGTCCCTGAGCTCAAACCGCCGGGCCGTCCTCGACGCCCGGAAATCTTCCAGCACAGGGCTGCGCATCGACCGCGCGGGGTCGCGGTCACGCGGCGCTTGCAAGTGCGAGTTGGGGAGCATGTTATTGCTCATGGGCGAGCCCATCGGGATGCCCAGAGGAGACATCTGCATCTGAATAGGCGACCGGAAGGAGTTGAACAATGGATAGGATGTCAGGCTGCTTGGCAAGAAGTTGGGGTTGCCGCCATTGAAAGCGGCGGCGGCGGCGGCGGCCGAAAACTGCTGGTCGGGTAAAAAGTTTTGCAGTGGCTGGCGCTGGAGCAGGCTGCTCGCGCCGTTGATATTTCCATCTGACAAGTTTGACGTTCTCGGGTCGCGCGACTGCGGCCGGCTCCAGGGGCCAGCACCATTTGCTGGAGTCCCAAGGCCGCGCGGGCTGCCGTTCTGTTGGAAGACACCGCCAATCGGAGTGTTGCCCCGCTCAGCGGAACCGAAATGGCTGCGCGATGCGGAGAAGGCGGACGCAGCAGAAGAGTCCCTGCCCTGGCCGTACACGTCAAATCCCCGTACACCTGCATCCCATGGCTCTGAGATAGGATTAAACTGGAACTGGGCCTGAGCTTGAGCCTGGGCCTGGGCTTGTGCCTGGGCTTGGGCTTGGGCATACGCTGCCATGGTGCTAAAGTTGCCGCCGAGAGCGTTCATGGCAGAGTTGGATGCCCGCTCGTCCAGAGCCTGGGACTGGCGGAACATCTGGGCCATGGCAAGAGTGCTGGCATCCTCGGGCTGGGAGTTGCGGTGGTAGGCGGGCAGTGCGTGAGCTGGCGCGGCTGGGGAAGAATAGGCTGTCGAGGCATGGAGAGACGTCCGGTGAGAGTGGCCGTGGCTCGAAGTCTGGATGGCACCAAAGGTGCCAAAGGATGACAGGCCCGAGCCGTTGGTGCCATTGGTATTCGCCGTGCCATTTGCTGGCCCGGGCGCGGCAGACGTGGAGGATGTTGAACCTGCTACTGAGACAGCTGCAGAATTGGTCGGGAAGCCGTTCGAGGCTCCATGTGCAGCGCGTGTCCGAGACGGAAGCGCCTCACTGTCGAAGCCCAGGTTGGAGAAGGAGGCTGTGATGGTGTTGGCATCCGATGAATCGTCCCCTACGCTGTCGCGCAGTGGTGAGTACCGAAACGCGCTGGCATTGGCCTCGGAGGCCGTGCCGTTGGCTGCCTTGGAGCGGCTGTTTGCGTAGGCGCCATTCTGATTCTGGCCGATGGGATAGAGTGTTGAGGACGTAGTCGAGATGCCGTTCGACAGCTCGCCGTTCTGGCGCGCGGGCGATGGGCTGGATGATGTGCGCCGTATCGCGGCTGTGGCTTCGGCGTTGTTCCACGGCCCAGACTGAGATGTCCATACGCTGCTCGGTGCTGCTGAGCTTGTGGGGAAGGTGCTGGAGGTCGAGTGGCCGTTTGTGAAGGACTCTTCTTGTGCGCCTAGAGAGAGAAGTATAGTTAGCACATGTCTGCGATGGAAACGAAGCCCCCTGTCTCCCAGCTGCCGTTCGTTGGCCGTTGTTCTATTGTGTCATCAAATGTCCATCGCAACGTACCTCGCAGGCTGCTAGTCTCGCGGCTGTTGACTGAAGAGGGTATGTTTCCCCACACAGACTTTGGTTGCCAGTTGGACGCAAGAGGCTGGGATGACGGCTCCCTGGAGCTGGTGCCCCCGTAAGGGAAGCGATTCGACTGGCTCTGGATGCGCAAGGACATGTTAGCAAAGTAAAGCTGAAGTGGGTGCATTGTGAGAGATGGCATCGAGGCATGCGCAGGCCAATCTGAGGCACGAGACCCAGATTCCAAAAGCATGCGATACGAAGACGCAAGAAGACAAGAAGGGTAGCAACTTACCGCCATTGCAGTCGATGATGGATAGCTCTTGAAGTGATATCGATAAAGCTGTCGAGGTACGGGATAGAAGAGTCAAGAGACGGTGACAAAACGAGAGGAGGTCGAGTCGATGTGGCGATGGAGTTAGATCGAGGCGAGCGAACGGCGCGGCGATGGATGCTTGGCGACTAAAGCTCTTCGTCAACGAGCGAGATGGAAGAAAAGGCAAGACGAAAGACAATGCGAGCGGAAGCCAAGAAGGATGATCTGAGGAGGGAGAAAAAGGATATTAAGAAGTGAGAGAGAGGTAAGAGTTCGAAGAAGGGTCGGTAGGGTCTAGTGGATGTTGGTTTGTCGAAGAGATCTGACTAGAGACGAAGGCGGAGTCGATAGCGACCAACGAAAAAAAAGTAGAGGCTCTGCCACCAAAAAAAGATGATGAAAGAGGAAGAAATGGCGATGGAAGAGCAGTGGGTGTTTGGTAACGGGATGAAGCTGCGGATTGAACAATATGGCAAAAGGGCGTTGATCGCGTGCAAGCAAGATAGTCTTGCTGCAGCGAAGGGACGTGAGAGCAAGCGAGACGAGGCTCCCTTTCGTTGCGATTGTGACGGCGAGGTGTATTAAGATGTGATTTTTTAACAAGGGAAAACTGGGTGGACTATTTTGTTCTTAATAGGGTGGAGAAGGTGGCAGTCGAGTCGGGTGGGTATTAATTGTTGCGAGGGAGGGTTGACAGGGCTCTGATTTGCTACAGGCTGGCTGGTTGGCTGGTTGGCTCGTTGGGAAGGCGCAAAAGTGTGCTCCTGCTGCCTGAGAGGGCCTGGGCGGTGGGGGGGAAGAAGCGAAAGAAGGTGCGAACGGTGCGCGCTCAGCACTGCGTTTGGGGGGAAGGAACGAGCGAAGCGATGGGACGGCAGTGGCATAGTGCGGTGGAGAGCAGGTAGTGGGGATGCAGCGGTTGGATGCTCCGTATTCCGTAGCGCACCAGGGGTGGAGGCCCTTGGTCAGCCAGGCCAGACCAGCGGCAGATGTGAGATACAAGTCGAGAATACTGTCGTAATAGTGCGGGATAGCGCAAGGTAGGGTTGGTCTAGTGAGATGCTGCAAAACTACTTCGTAAGATACAGAGGCAAAATGCAGGCGCTGGCCGGTAAGGCTGAGCGGTCGATTGGCCAGGAAAGAGTAGGGCGATCACGAGGACAGGAGACGATAACGATGGGCACAACAGGGAAAGAACGCGGTCAAGAGTCGTCCGGGGAAGGAAAGAGCAAGCCACGAAGACAATGCGTTCACAGAGGAAAGTGGGATGAAAGGAAAGAGAGGTCAGCCCCAAGGGCGGCAGGTGCAAAATACGGATACTTGCGCAAGTACAGAGCAATCAGGACATGCACATACAGTATGACTTTCCTCACACGTACGTCGTATGCTAGCAATCAACAGTAAAAAAAAAAAAAAACCAGCAAACGATACAGTGTCCACAGCTAATAGACAAGTAAGCAGGAAGCCGGAAAACGCCCCTTCAAATTTCGTAAAATTGGCGGCCACGGTCTGTCTCGCGGCTGTCGACTCCGTCAGATAATACAAATACGGCAAAGAGCATGGCGGGGACGAGGAGACAAGGGAGAGAGGGCTGAAGCCAGGGTCGCCAGCAGCGATGCCAATCGAGGATCGGGTAACGGAACAGAAAGGCAAAGAAGGGAAAAAATGAGTTGTGAGCGCAGAACGACGAAATCGAGCCGGCAGAGGCCGCCCGTTTGCGCTGTGTAATTAAGATACAAAGCAAGTACGGAGTACGGAGCATCGTTTGTATTGTAGCAGTTTCAAGGGTTCCTTCTGATGCTGGGCGAAATAAGGTTTTTGTGGGTGGGGAAGGAAGGCGCAGACCGAAGCGAGCGCGATATGGAGGGAAGCCAGGCTCGCCAGGCAGAAAGAACCGAAAGACGGGGAAAGCACGTATGGTTGTCAATCCAGATCGCTCTTGCCTGCGCGTCAAGGCACTGACAAAATACAACAGCACACGGAAGCCGGAAGACGGAAAGAGGAGGAAAGAGCGGATGACGATGCGCCAGGTTGACAGCGATTACAGATCATCATAGGTGCCAGGACGAAACAGGATGGCTCACTGAAAAGAAGCTTTTGGCAGCGCACACCTGCCAAACTTAATTATTGAGATCGGCCCAGTGACCTGGGATGGGGTTGCCGGACGGGATGCTAAAAAACCGAAGCCAGCTGGCGGGACGATCAGGGGTGTGTGCCCTTGCCCAAGTGAGCAAGAATGAGCAAAGGCGCAAAGGGTGCAAAGGGTGCAAAGGGTAAGGGTGCAGTACGGAAGGAACGGTAGGAACGTGTTCGAAATAATTAGGCGATGGGGAGAAGGAGCAGACAAACAAAATATTGCGCCAAAAGGGCAATTACGCACGGGGAAATCGTGACTGACCTAACTGACAAGAAAGAGCCGTCCAAAATCACTCGATTTCTCCCCTTTCCTCCTTTCCATAGCCCATTGTCCAATGCTGAACTCCCGCAACCCACAAGTCATCATATTATCGTCAAGACTGAGTCGGGGGCATGCACAGAGCCATTCTGTTACAGAGACATACCCGCTTTCCCACCTCTAACGTTCTAGAACACGCGCTAGCGAGCCAACGACATGCACCCTGAAGAATAAGAACACGAAAGAGACAAATAAGGAGGGCCCGGGAGCGAAACAGGAGCAACAGGAGCACCCCATACGGAGCAAGCAGAGCCGACGGACGCACTGACAGGGGCACAGGAGACAGCCATCCCATCCATCCATCCATCCATCTGAACAGAAGAAACGATGAACGACAAATGATAACGCAACGGCTGCAGAATGGATGTTAACAACGGTATGGATGCCCTCACAGTACGACGTATTAACGAACACACCGCGGAGAAGGACAGACGGCCTGCTGCCCAGATATGCAGACGCGCAGCGTGGCCATAAATCCTTACAGGAAAAAGAAAAGAAACGACGGGAAACGAAATGAAGAGGCGTCTGCAAACCCTTCTTCTCAGCTGCAGAATTTGTTCGAAATGCTTGTCTCTGGACAAAAAGATGTACCAAAAAGGCACAGCGCGGACTGCTCGAGGCGAGGGCTGAGATGCAACGGAGGCAGCGCCGAAGCAAGGGACAGATACAAACATATTGGCCATGAAAGAGTCAATATTGCTTTTTCTTTCTGTCCTTTGATTCTTTTCACCATTTCCCTGTTCAACATTGCTTGATTCCTATTATCTTCTTTGTCTGTTACCTGCATTGAGCTAGAGCTCCAACAAACCTTCTGCCCTAGTTTTGATGCATTGTCTTTTCACGTTTTCTTTGTCGGCGTGCCTTTCTTCACTGTTTACTGACAGCCGATAGGATCACTGGCGGGCCGATGCTGCTCTTTTTGTGCTGGCCGAGAGGCTGGGAAGTTCTCGCAGACGGATCTTCTGAAACGAAACGTCTCTGTTCCCCCCGATCACGAGCCGTGTGATGCATGCTGTCGTTGGGTAGCACAAACACCCACACAAAAAGTAGACGAAAAGACAGGCCACCAGCAGGACAACCCCTTCCTTTTTCCCAGCCGTCAGTCTTCTGCCGTTGATTCCCAGCGGATTTAACTGGTTTTCGTCCCTGTTCGGCGTCTCGCCTCGCACAATAAGCAAGGAGAGGTCGTTTGCACTTGCCGTTACGCACGGCAGCCGTTGTTTTCTCCAACAGAGTAGTGCCCAGTGGCCATCGCAGCTTGTTTTCTCGTGTGCCAGCTGTCCAACTAGTTGGTGCTACATGAGCTGTCGAGTTGGGTTGAGACAGTTCGCATAGCATGCAAAGAAAAGAAGGGTGTGAGAGAAGGGACCAGAAGGTCTTATCTCTCACAAAGCCGGTGTATTACGTCTGTGAGGAAAGGCCACCACAGTTTTCGGTGCCAGCTCGCGCCGGACCTTCCCTTGTTCTTCTCGACATTTATTATCCTCTCAATATTGCCCAGGTCAGATGCGCCGAGGCGACGGCAGAAACCTTGATGGCTGTCTCTTTTTGAAGACCGTATCCGACACACTTTTCTCTTTTCAAGATAATGCTGCCAGGAGGATGACAAGATGTTGTCCAGTCACGATCCTGGCCGTCTCTTTTTGCTCGAGGTTCAATTGCTTTCCGCAAACCGACGGCCTACTGTTGTGCGCAAAAGGGATGTCGCAAGACGCGACGCCGCACATTGTGCGATGTATATATTCCCAGAAAGAGCCGGGTGCAGGATGGGGCTCAATGCTGTGCTGCTGTTTCCTCTTTTTTCCCCAGTCACGCATTCTCTCCTTTGCGGATCGCAGTGCGAGCTTCGCGTGTCTTGGGGGAGACAAAAGGGCAAGGAAAGAGCAGAAGTGACGTGTGACTTGGTCGTACCACTTGCCAGAAGAGGCATCTCTGTTCCCTCTTTTTTTTTTCACAGCTCGCAAAACATGATACGATCGTTGTTCTCTTCGCCCCTTTGCATGGGCCAAGCGGTCGTTTGTAAGTGAAAGTCATGAAGAACACAGACCATCCGAATCATCACATCGCCCCGTGGCCTGGGGATCTAGATTGGATGCAGCTGGCAATGCCGTACTACGGTTGAGATCTAGTAGGAAACAGTCACGAAGCCAAGCAGGCGTGGGGTTTTCACTTCGTATTGTGAATTTTTCTGTGTTGCTACCCGTTTGCCCAGCTCACTCGATGAAGATGTTGGGGGGGGGGGGGGGGGGGGGGGGGGGGGGGGGGGGGGGGGGGGGGGGGGGGGGGGGGGGGGGGGGGGGGGG
>WNYE01000084.1:0-186379 GCA_021396245.1 Sporothrix humicola | reverse complement strand
CCCCTCCGTCGGCCGCTTTTCCGCGGTTTGTCCTTTTTTTGCTTTTTTGTTGTGTGTTTTTTTTTTTTTTTTTTTGTTTTACCCTTTTTTTTTTTTTTTTTTTTTTTTTTTTTTTTTTTCGTTCCTGAAAAAATACAAACAGAAAATAAAAAGCGAGACAATACATCAATATTTGTAAGTAAAACACAGAAAAATAATTGTTATTTTAATATAACCCCAATAGCTTAATCTTTCATAATCTAGGGCCTAATAGAATATCAACGACAAACTCTAATATCTTTACAAAAACAGCCATGAGGGAATACACATTTTGAAGTTCGAGACGAGCTGAAGATTTGAAAATAGAAAATCTGACAGGAGTTGATAAAACAACAGGGGATCTCTGTGTTTGAAACAGACTCTCGCCTGCTCACGCCGATGCGATGTCTCGTTTAAGATGCAAACGTGCTCTGCTCTTTCTTGAGGCGTGGGAGACTGAGGACACCTGCCATCTCGCCTCGCACTGAGACAAATATGCGCATGCTGTCTTTACGATGTCTCTGTCTTGTGCTCTGGAACTCTCAAGATTGCACTGTAGAAAGATTCCTTGTGCTGATATCAAGTCCTAGAAGCACCAGTGACTCTGTTGACCAGAAAAGTGGTAGGGCTTTAGCGAGACTGTCTTGGATATCATTGTATGTTGTGATCTTCCTGACCGCGTGGTTGTTCCGAACATGACGATGAGCCGGATGGAAGGTCGTTGTTGGAGAAGTCGGTTGATTGTTGGTGACGGAGAGAAATGCAAAAAAATTCATGGTCGCAGCTGCCCGAATTCAAGACACCTCCAACCATGACGCGGCAGCCGAGTACCGAGAATCGGTTTGGCAGTCCAATTCAGAATCAGAGGAGTAGCGGATGCACAATCACACGACCGCCTTTTCGGTAGGCCTGCCTTGATGTTGGACATCTCGTGAGCACATACACGTCACCAGGGTCCTCAAAGCAGCGTCACGCCTGAACGGTGTATACCTTGTTCTGTTCCAAAGACATGGCGTCCGTGGAGATATCACAAAGAATACATATTCGTGAGCATCTGGGACTGTCGGTATGCGCTACGGGTGATAGAGTGACGCGCGGCAATGTATCTACATCTGAAGTAGTCGGTGTTCGTGGATCAGGTCGCTGTTACGATAACCTTCCAGTCTGATACAAGTCCGTGGCATCAAACTGAGTCTAGACTATAGCACCCCAAGGCTTGTCGCATCATTCATCTCCATCGTCCGTGCTTGCTTGATGTAACTTTTTTTTGTTGGTATTGCTTTTTTGGATTAGCCTACATATATACACAAAATGGTTTGCTCTGGCACCACATCACGCCGTCGGTGTGACTCCGTCCACCTCGAGGGCTGACGACGTATCCGGGAAAGAAGAGACCACAGTCGATGTTGTCCTGTGTCTCGTCTGCCCAATGCATCAATATCTCTCTCCTCGCATAAAAGACTTCCGTATGCCATGCTTAAGACGACGGCGCCGAGGCGGGTGCCGCATCCTCGCTCTTGGGTGGCACAAACACCTTGCCGGGCAGGTTGTAGTGTGCGTAGATTTGCTTTTCGCGCAGGTGGATCGGCGTGCCCTTGGCCGCGTCGGGGATCTTCTTCTCGAGGTTCTACACGTCGGATGTTAGTATTTAGAATAGTGTGGAGGGTACCATCTGGATGCTACGCAACGTACTAGGTTATCAAAAACACACTTGTTGAGCTTCCACTCGTCTGGCCGGCACTGCCACAGCTGCTGGTTGTTGTTCTCGAGGCACTGCCAGTGCTGGCGGAAGGACACGAGGCAGTGCTTGTTGATGTCGTCAATGACGCTGCGCGCACACCGCGTCACCCGCCGGCCCTCCTTGAGGCACTCAAACTCGCCGCGGCCGGGGTTGTCGTTCTTGCATTGCATGTAGTCGTCATTGTACGGCTGGCAGCGGGCGCCGATGAAAAAGGACGCCGACAGCAGAGGGGCCGAGCTGGCGCCAATCTCGCGGACCTTGGGGATGGAGTCGGGCAGCGGGGTGGTGTCGACCAGGACGTGCTGGTTAAACCTGGACTGTTAGCGGATGTGTCTATCAATGATTTCGAAGGCATCAATTGCAAGCGGTGGCGGAGCCTCGATACCGGGCATCGGGGTCGTGATCGGGATCGGGTCGAAGGAGGACGTACTGAGGTACCCGGCCGGACATGTTGGCGGCTGGGGCGGTGGCCGGTGAAAAGTCTAATCAATTGAAAAAACGGCGAATGGACGTCGTCGTGTCGTGTGTGTCGACGTGAGGGGGTGTCGTCGTGTCTTCGTGTCGTCGTGGATGTGGTTCGGAAGGACGGATTTTTGGCAGTGCAAAAGCTCCGGCTTTTTTTGGCCCGCATTTCCCTCTTCCCAGGCCTCTCACGGTGAACCACCAGCCAAAACCAGTCCGGCGACGGGTCAGCACCCAATTACGTGCGCTGATTGGCTGGCCCCACACCGAGTCAACCAAGCGGTGAACAGCCAATCAAATCGCGCTAGGCTGGAGCTCTCACCTGTGAGGAAAGCGTGCCTTGTGCCTGGCCGCGCCTGCCCGCCCTAAATTTATTTTTGCAGTAACTTTGGTCTGAAGCAGGTGTCAAGCTATCGCGTCCAGCCACACACGACGTCCAAACAATACAACGACCATCTTGATCTGAACTTCATCTCCAGCGACTGAGCGATTATTTGACAAACTCGAATTGCTGACCCCTTTTGTCGACGCGAGCAAGACACTCCGTGTTTTGTTGACGCGACGACGGGGCAACGACTCTGTTTGTTTCGACGATTCGTCGATACGATACGACGACTTCCTCACACTTTAATCACTCAGACACATAACAGTGCACACACACCCTCACAATGTCGCTGTTCGGTGCAAAGCCCGCGACAGGCGGCCTGTTCGGCAGCACCACGACGGCCGCCGCATCGCCCTTTGGCCAGGCCCAGCCGCAAGCACAGACGGGCGGTCTCTTTGGAGCTTCGACACAGACGGCACAGCAGCAGCAGCCAGCGGCGACGGGAGGCCTATTTGGTGCATCTACGACACAGCAGCAGCCGGCAACGGGCGGCTTGTTCGGTGCATCGACAGCCCAGCCTCAACAGCAGCAGCAGCAGCAGCAGACAGGATTCGGATCGAGCTTGTTTGGCGGCTCTGCGTTTGGCCAGACAGCCCAGCAGCAGCAGCAACAACAACAGCTCCAACAGCAGCAGCTTCTCCAGCAGCAACAGCAACAACAGCAGCAGCAGCAGCAGCAAATGCAGTCAAGTCTCTGGGGCACATCCGTATGGCAGCCAGGGCAGCCAGTAGCTCCTCGTAAGTCAAAGTGAGAGCTCCCCATCTATCTGCTACGCATACTGACTTTGTAGTCGAAAAACCCATCCCCGACCAGATCGCCACGCTCATTGGCAAGTGGAAGCCCGACAACCCAAACACCGTCTTCAAGGAGTACTTTTACAACAAGGTCGACGAGAACCGCGTCCCCTTTTTCCAGCCCCAGGCCCACGAGAACCCCCGCGAGTGGGAGGAGGCCCTCCAGAACAAGCCGGCGCCCGGCTACCTGCCCGTCCTGTGCACCGGCTTCGAGGGGCTGGCCACCCGCCTCCAGCTCCAGCGCCGCACCGTCGCCACCTTCAATGCGGGTCTCCACGAAATCAACACCAAGCTCGACGCCATCCTGTCGCAGCACGACCTGCAGACCAGCGTGCGCGCCCTGGCCGCCCGCCGCCGCCACAACGAGCTGAGCAAGCGCTGCCTGGCCTTGGCCGCCAAGACGCAGGTCCTGCGCAACCGCGGCTACGCGCTGTCGGGCGACGAGGACGACCTCAAGCAAAAGCTGGCCGCGCTCGAAAAGACCATGCAGGACCCGGCCCTCTCCGCGCGCATGGAGGAGCTCTGGAGCCGCCTGATTGTGCTGCGCAACTATGCGGACGCGCTGCGCGTCGAGGTCAACAAGCGCGGGATCAAGGAGGAGGAGGGTCTGGGCGAGGACATTGAGGCCAAGGCTAAGAAGGTGAGCACACACACGTCTTATTCTTTTGTTATTCACACACTAACAGTACAGATCGTCGAGGACTACGAGAAGCAGCTGCAGCACCTCAAGAAGGAGGTTGACCAGATCAACTCCGACTTTGACGCATGGCAGAAGGAGCAAAAGTATGCCAACTAGGCGTACGTACCGGGAGTAGGCAATGAGATAAAATGGAGGCAGGTTTGGAGAAGCGTTGACTGGAGATGCGGCCATGGCCTGCGTCTTGTGCTTTTGCATTTCATAATATTTCATTTCATTTCTTATGTTTTCATGTTTTCGTCTGGGAACCCATCTGTATTATACTTGGAGAATCTACACGTTTTTGTTTCATGGCACGCATGGTCTTCACAAATGATATTAGCAACTGATGCGCATATATGCCGTGATTGAAGAGAGAATTTCTTTATTTTGTTATCCTATCGCATGTGGGCTGTCTATCAATATCGTAGCCTGACTGCCTCACTATGGCCATGACCGCCTAGGCCATATCCCAATCTAGTTTCCCATTTTTCGTATATGTTTGCATATGTTGTGTTTGTGTCGTTTTCTTGGGCGTTATAAGTATCGTACATGGTGTCGTCAGAGAGTCGGAGGCTTGGGCAAGGCTGGCCGTCTTCGTTGCATAAACGGACTGCCGATGGCTAGGTGCGTTCAAAAGAGACTCTCAACGCCTGCCGCCATAACTGCCGACTCTCGCAAGCTTCATCGTATTGAATCTGTGGATTGGCGATGCCGAAATTTACAGCAGCTTCCAGATCGACTCGACGGCAAAGGGGGCTGGCAAGTTAGCAGGAGCTCACTCTGTATCTAACACCTGACAACGCACACCATGACTTACAAAGGTACATGAACACGGACGCGACAATAAATGACCGGACCGTGCTGCTGGCCTCCTCCTCGCCGCGGCGGATGTCCTCGTCAGAGTACTTGGGGGCTGTCCTGTTAGCGGGCGCAATGCGACGGATAATGGGTAATGGGCAATCGGTGACGGCGACTACATACGTGCTGCGAACATATTGACTGTGTGGTGGTAGGGTGTGATGAGGGGGTTGTCGTGGTGAGAGGTCGTGAAGTATGAGGTCGTGTGTTTTCGTCGTCGTGCTTCTGACGTCTTCACTACCAGATTTTTCGCTGGCGCAAGGTTTTGGTTGGTGTGTCCCGCCGTGTCCCGCCAATCGAGGTTCGCCTGCGAATTTTATTGTGGGTCCTCCGCCTCTTTAGTCCGTGCTGGGTCGAACAGCCGCGCAACTCCACACAAAGCCTCGCCAAATGCTTCTGTGATACTCGAACTCACAACTCTCATAAACAAAACGTCAAGTTACGGAAGAAATATATATATTGGTTATCTTATATAACCTACGATAGTGTTACTTGATTTACTCAGAAGGTCTTTGCCTTTGCCCTATGCTTCTGTCTTTTCATTACAGTTTCTCTAGCATGCTTTTCATTCGTAAGGACAATCTCTGAATGCCAGAGCAGCCTGATGTCTTTCTTCATCTTATTTGCTTGCAATATCAACTGCTGGCAATGGTCGATGTAGTATTCCATCCATGCGAGAAGAATTGCACCGAGAGACTCGCGGAGCCTCGTCTTCTCAACCTTGGGAAGAAAGTCTCGTCAGATCTAGTGGTATGTTTGGTCAAATTTACTTTCTACTTCTTAACATTATCTAGCATATAGCTGTCAAATCTGATTAAATTTTACAAACCGTCTGGATTGCACCTCAAATGCTCACCAAAAGGTTACCAAAGCCTCAGCCTTGCGAGTCATTCTTCCACCAGCTTTCTATCGCCACAGCATCGCTCTGGTGTGGCGGGGGAATCTAGCACCTGATTGGCCAATGCATTTGGTGTGCCAAATGCACTGTCCTACAGCGTCTCAAGGTGCTAGCGACCCGAGGGACCTTGCAAGCCGCTAAGCCGTCCGAGAATAGCCGGAGCACGACCTGACCACTTGCTGCTTGGAGTAAAAATGCCGTTTTAGGAAATAACTGCTGATGGGGATAAGAGACGCATCGGTCTGGCCCAGGGCGACCCAGTTAGTTGGGGACGTGTGGGGACAGATTTTAGATTTTAGAGGCAGGACATGTTGAGTTACGACATGAAGTGAAAATTGAAAACTATGACACGAGAGAGAATTGAAAATATGGAAGAATTAAAGTGAGGGGATTCTTAAAAGGCCGTGTAGAGAAATACTGCGAGAACAGGAAAGAACCTGGAAATGAAAACGAGGGGCAGGCGGCAGTTATCATAATGTAAGAGGTACTGGGAACCGGTGAGAATGTGAACCAAAGTGGAAGGAGCCAGCGAGTAGGAGGCCCGCTGCTCCCCGCAACTCACATTTTCGCATTTTCATTATCAAGGACATACAGAGGTGGATGGGCGGCTGGCGGCTCTTATCTGGCGGAGCACCGAATTGAAGGTGATACACCGTCCCTGAAGCCCTGCATTTTCCCAATCGTTGGGCTTTTGCGTTTTCGTGTGTCATTCTAGCCAAGGACGAAGGAAGAGCAGAGCACACTCAGCAATGGCCTGCGCGCCGATATTCTCGCCATCGCCTGCGCCTGCTGTTTGTGGAATGCGACGCGCCGCAACTGCCCATTTTATGTTGTTGTTTCGCTGCGTTCTCTGGCTTTTTTACGTCCTTTCTGCTCCTTCCGGTTTCCATTGCTAATTTATTCCTAGCTATTGGGTCATGAGCGCAGGTAGTGCCTGCCCAAATGCTCTTGGTCGTGCCTGCTCTCACCGTCTCCTCCCTGGTCCGCTGTCTCCTTCCCTCTCCGGCATCGTCGCCATGATCACGTTCCTATGCTGTGCTCTTCCCTCTTATGGCCATCTCAGTCTAATATGACCAACAGCCGCCGATTCTCGCTGGCATTTAACTCAAAGCCCTGTACCTGACCGTAGTTTTTGTCCGTCCAACACGTCGAGACGGCGACTTTGTCAAAGAGTGGCGAATCAGTGCTAGCACATGTCATAGTCGACCAGTCCAGTCCAGTCCCTGGTGTTCTTTTTCTTTTTACCCCTTCCTTAGTTTCTCCAATCTTTAGTCCTTGGCCGATTCTTTCCGCCTCCACAATTCTACTACACCCTGATAATATTTTTTTTTATCTTTTATCTCGGTGGCTCCTGCTGTTTTGGCGGTCGCAGTCCTCTATGACTTGCTCCTTCCCTTTTCCCCTCCATCTCTTTCCTTTTTTACTCCCTCCTTCCTTTTTTCTTGTATCTTCTCTTCTGGTGATCACATCTTGAGCTTCACCTTTCCTTTCGTTCACCTCTTCCACCCCCTGCCAGAGCGCGTCTACTCCAATTTTCTCTGCCCCTCCCCTCACGACCTGTCGCGCACCGCCCGCATACCACCACTTACAGCAGCACAATGCTGAGTCGGGGACTTGCCGCTTCGCGGCACTTACACCCCAGCCGCCTCGCACGGGCAGGCTCCAGACTTGCAACCCCGGCTCCCTCGTCTGCCACTTCTTCTTCTGCACTTTCTTCGACGAAATGGGCATGCCGGCAATGCGTCCGTAGCGTGTCGAGCTCCTCGTCGAGCTCGGCTGCCGTCTCGTGGGCCACTTCCAGCGCATTTGCCAAGAAGTACCAGGCCCTCGACACCTTCCAGCGCCGCCACATTGGCCCGGACCAGAGCGAGACCGACGTGATGCTCAAGGCGCTCTCGCCGCCCGCAAAGAGCCTCGACGAGTTTGTTGCCCAGGTTGTCCCCGCCGACATCCTGACGGAGCACCCGCTGTTCCCCAAGGCCCAGTCCGCACACGATGACCCCGTTACGCGTGCCGTCAACGAGCCCCTGGCCGAGCACACGGTCAAGTCGTACGCCGAGGCCGTCTCGTCCGAGAACGACACCAAGACCAAGAGCTTCATCGGCGCCGGCTACTACGACACGCTTGTACCAGAGGTCATCAAGGTCAACGTGCTCGAGAACCCCGCCTGGTACACCAGCTACACCCCCTACCAGCCCGAGATCAGCCAGGGCCGCCTCGAGTCCCTCCTCAACTTCCAGACCGTCGTCACCGACCTGACGGCCCTGCCCATTGCCAACGCCAGTCTGCTCGACGAGGGCACGGCTGCCGCCGAGGCCATGACTCTGTCGATGAACATGCTTTCTGCCTCGCGCGCCCGCCGCCCAGGAAAGACTTTTGTTGTGTCCCACCTGGTGCACCCCCAGACTCTAGCTGTTCTGCGTGGCCGCGCCGACGGCTTCGGCATCAAGGTTGTCACCGACGACGTGACGGCCGCTGGCTTCCCCGAGACGCTTGAGAAGCTCGGCGAGGACCTTGTGGGTGTGCTCGTCCAGTACCCCAACACCGAGGGCGGCGTGGAGAACTTCCGCGATCTGTCTGCCCAGGTGCACAAGCAGGGCGCTCTGCTGAGCTGCGCAACCGATCTGCTGGCTCTGACGGTGCTCACGCCGCCCGGCGAGTGGGGTGCCGACATTGCCTTTGGCAGCGCCCAGCGCCTGGGTGTGCCCATGGGCTTTGGTGGCCCGCACGCCGCCTTCTTTGCCGTCGCCGACAAGTACAAGCGCAAGATGCCCGGCCGCCTGATTGGTGTCTCCAAGGACCGTCTCGGCAACCGCGCCCTCCGCCTGTCACTCCAGACCCGTGAGCAGCACATTCGCCGCGAAAAGGCCACCAGCAACGTCTGCACGGCCCAGGCTCTGCTCGCCAACATGTCTGCCCTCTACTCCATCTACCACGGTCCCGAGGGTCTGCGCGCCATTGCCGAGCGCATCATGACCGGCACCCGCATCCTCGAGCGCGCTGCTTCCCAGCTTGGCCTCGAGGTCAAGGCCACCAACTCGCTCTTTGACACCTTTGTCGTCAAGACCCCTGCCGGCAAGGCCGACGTCTTGCTGCAGGCTGCTCTGGACCGCGGCATCAATCTGCGCAAGCTCAACGACAACGAGGTCGGCATCAGCAACGACGAGGCCAAGACCCACGAGGACCTGCTGGCCGTCATTGGCGCCTTCTACGAGGCTGCCCCTGCCATCAGCGGCGCCTCCACTGCCGAGAGCCTCGAGTCGTTCCTCCAGAGCCTGCTCAAGGAGGTCGAGGCCGGCGCCATCACCCAGACCGCCATCCCTGACGAGTTCCGCCGTACCTCCAAGTACCTGACCCACCCCGTCTTCAACACCCACCACTCCGAGACCGAGATGCTCCGCTACATCTACCACCTGCAGTCCAAGGACCTGTCGCTCGTCCACTCTATGATCCCGCTCGGCTCCTGCACCATGAAGCTGAACGGCTCCGTCGAGATGGCCACCCTGCGCATGCCCGGCTTCTCCCAGCTGCATCCCTACGTGCCGCGCGACCAGGCCACTGGCTACAAGCGCATCCTTGCCAGCCTGACGGACCAGCTCCGAGACATTACCGGCATGGATGCTGTCTCTCTGCAGCCCAACTCGGGTGCCCAGGGCGAGTTTGCCGGTCTGCGCGCCATTCGCCGGTACCACGAGCTCCGCGGCGACACCAAGCGCGATATTTGCCTGATCCCCGTGTCGGCCCACGGCACCAACCCCGCCTCGGCTGCCATGGCCGGCATGTCGGTTGTCCCCATCCGCTGCGACGCCAAGACGGGCAACCTGGACCTGGCTGATCTAGAGGACAAATGCAAGAAGTACGCCGACCGCCTGTCTGCCTTCATGGTCACCTACCCTAGCACTTTCGGTGTCTTTGAGCCCGGTGTCCGCCGCGCCTGCGAGCTTGTGCACGAGCACGGCGGCCAGGTCTACATGGACGGCGCCAACATGAACGCCCAGATAGGCCTGTGCTCGCCTGGCGAGATCGGCGCCGACGTGTGCCACCTGAACCTCCACAAGACCTTTTGTATCCCCCACGGTGGCGGTGGCCCGGGCATGGGCCCCATTTGCGTCAAGGAGCACCTCGAGAAGACCCTGCCGCCCGAGTCCGAGTACTTTGCCGCCGACGGCGACCGCCAGGCCTTTCCTCCTGTCAGCAGCGCGCCCTTTGGCAGCGCCAGCATCCTGCCCATCAGCTGGGCCTACAACCTGCTGATGGGCGCCGACGGCCTCAAGGAGGCCACCAAGATGACCCTGCTCAACGCCAACTATTTGCTGAGCCGCCTCAGCCCCCACTACCAGATCCTCTACACCAACGAGCACGGCCGCTGCGCGCACGAGTTTATTTTGGATGTCCGCCCCTTCCGCGAGTCGGCAGGCGTCGAGGCCATTGACATTGCCAAGCGCCTGCAGGACTACGGCTTCCACGCGCCCACCATGAGCTGGCCCGTCGCCAACACGCTCATGATCGAGCCCACCGAGAGCGAGAGCCAGGCCGAGCTCGACCGCTTTGTCGATGCTTTGGTCGGCATCCGCGAGGAGATCCGCGCCATCGAGGAGGGCCGCGCGCCCCGCGAGGGCAACGTCCTCAAGATGGCGCCGCACCCCGTGCACGACGTCATCGGCGACAGCGCCGACAAGACATGGGACCGCCCCTACACGCGCGAGCAGGCCGCGTACCCGCTGCACTGGCTGCGCGAGAAGAAGTTCTGGCCCGCCGTTGCCCGTGTCGATGACAGTAAGTCCCCACTCCCTCCATTCAGTTCTGTTTTGTCCACCGCTAACCTTTGTAGCCTACGGCGATCTGAACCTCTTCTGCACGTGCCCTCCGGTCGAGGACACCACCGGTGAGCAGTAAACACTGCTTGCCTCGCTTTAATTTTGCATATATTTGATTTGATTCATGGCGTTTTATCGGCTTTTGGTTTTCTGGTTCCAGCGAGGGTTTCAACAACATGATTCTATTTTTTTGATTTGCTCTAGATTTAGAACACAGCGAGTGATACTTGTCTCTGTTCTCTAGAGGCATTTTCGTCTTCTTTTGCTTTTCTTTTTACTTTTTTCAACACTTAATGCCCGATACAGGGCAGACGCATGGATTTTGATAGATTTTTCTTTTCTGAACAAAAAGGGGGCGTTCTCAACAACTTAACGTCAGCATAGCAAAAACGGGGGGGAAGGGAAATGGCGGGGACTTATTTAACTATTCCTTGTCTTCCCCCTTCAAATGATTTATTTCCATATTTACGACTTATTTCAACAAGACAAGCCTCAACGGCTACAAATATAAAATTACGATACGTTCACATACTCTTGCACCTTTGTTAGTGACCACGGCTCAGTGTGTGAAATCACAGTCCCATCCTGCCGTGGATGAGAAAGAGATATTTTACAGTTTTGTATTTTGGTGTTGTACATGGATGCTGTTTGTAGATGTGTAGGGTATGGTGTGATATATATACAGTAGAGACGCCCCCCTTTCGTCGCCAGTTTTTGTTTTGTTCCCAATGATTCCACGCTGGGCCGGGAGAACAAAATTTTCTTGTTTTCATCCGTCATCAGGCCAGTCCATATTGTGCCAAGTCTTCTTGGACTTGGGCACTCAGAAACCTGTCGTCGGCCAACGCGGTGGCTGTCCATTCGTAAAGTCGGCGATTGTCTATTTTTTTGTCCTCCGTTCGCTTATTCCTTCTTCTGCTGTGCCGGAGGCATGTGCTCCGGCAACGGCCCCAATGGCGGGAGGGGCTGCGGCCGCTTCTTCGGCTCCATGATGCCAACCTGTGTTACTTGTTAGTGAGGTTCGACAGAGTTTTCTTCTCCAAAGATTGAGGACGCACCATTGCCAATATCCGCCGTGCAGCATCCGTCGGCGTCGCGCCAACACCGACCCAGTACTTGGCCCGTGTCATATCCAGCTGGATGTTCTTGTGCGGTTTCGGCAGAGGGTCTGTCGGCTTCCGGGTGACCATTTCGTACGGGTCCCGCCGCGGCATCGGGTCGTAGGAGCCCAGCACCTCCATGGGCCGTGTGTAGTTGCCCGTCCGTGTCTGCGTCACAACAATGTTGAAGAGAGGGTCTCTTGTGCGCGTCAGGCGCACGAGGCGGATTGTGACGGGCATTTTTTGTTTTGTTTTGTTTTGTGGTGGTGTGTGGGTGGGCGTAAGAGGGGCAGGAGGATGGAGAAAGTTTGTCAATTGGCAATGAAGCCGTCGGAATTCGCCGAGGGTATCGCAATTGTGGCCGTTGTCGTCGTGGGTGTCGTGGGTTCGTCGGGTGTCGTTAACGAGATCGTCTGTTTTGGGGTTGTGTGATCAAAATCCCGATGCCACCAGAAAAATGCTGTGATGGAATTTTGGCGCTAAGACGTTAGTCATCCACCCATGATTAGTCATTCTGGCGTGAGTTGTGCAGCGTGCTAGAATGGCTAGAACCTGCCAAATCTGCAGGGCCTCTCAGTAGCGTGGGTTTAGTGGCCTGGCCTGGCCCTCAACTGCACGATGCTCCCTCTAGCGTCCCAATTCCCATCAATGATGTCAAGGTCTCCCGCCATATCTCCCAGTTCCTCTTTCCCTCCCAGCTCAACTTTGTGCAGGAGAGAAGGTGCATTCGAAATCCGGTTTAAGCAAGTCCGACTGCACGGCACAAGAAAGAGCCCAAGAAAGAGCCCAAGAAAGAGCCAAAACACTACACCTGCAGCACGTACAGTAAGCTGAAGGGTCGCAGTTGCCGGTAGTAGCTCCTTCCCCATCCTTGACCTAACCGAGACCAGAACGGACGGCTACCCACCCCCAAAGGAAAGAACGAGGGGACAAAAAAAAATGCGTCCATTACGTCGTTGGAGACGGAAAGTGTGTCTGGGGAGCTCCTTCTCGGTTTTACCCTCTTTCCTATTATTCCACTCGCCAGTTCTTTTACTCTGTTTTCCCCCTCCCCTGAACCTCTCTTTTCCCATTCTTGGATTTCTTCCTCCTTGTTTCTGTTTTCCCATCTTCTTCCCCCTTTTATCTTTTCGTCTAGGACAGAACCCACCGTCTACATCGACACCACGATACTCAATGGCTTTCAAGGTACGTGTAAGACGTCTCCGTGGCGGGTATTCCGGGAAGACTGCCATAGCTGGGAGCCACTCCTTGCTGGGAAGGCCCATGTTGCAGTCAAGTGGTCAGCCAGCATCTGCTTTCTTGACCAACCCCCGCACATTGATTCTTTTTGAACAACTTCATATGCTTGCACTTCTCTGGCCAAATAACTAACTCAATTTTCCCTGACAGACCATTTCTGCCAAGGCAGCTGCAGCTCTGGACAAGGAGCTAATGAGCAGCGGTGCCTTTTCCATTGACCAGCTCATGGAACTGGCAGGACTTTCGGTGTCACAAGCTAGTACGTGAGCTTCATTTTGTGACAATATGCGGCTGCCATTGATACCCAGACTCCCAGACTCCCTGACTCCTTGACTCCCTGCCTCTCTGATACCCGGATATCCTCGCGGCTCGCGTGTACTAGCTGCAACACTGCTATGCAAGTGCTGCCAAGTGCATGCAGATCTTTCTTGATTTTTGTACATGATTCTTGTCTTGGGGTCGTCTATTTTTAACAGGATATGGTTTATAGTATACCGCGTCCATCCTCCGAACAACGGCCGCCGTATTCTGGTTGCTTGCGGCCCCGGAAACAACGGTATGTCTACTTGTTTAGTGACACACCCTGCGCTTATCATATATGAAACTGGGCGGAAGGACTGACTTTCATTATCCTTCAAGGCGGCGATGGCCTCGTTGCAGCCAGGCACCTTTGCCATTACGGATACCAGCCGACCGTATACTACCCGAAACGAAGCAAAAACGAGCTTTATCAGGTAAGCCATTTATATTCCCCGCTCTCAGGAGGGCTTTTATCTTTGCATCTTCCCCGTCTTCCACCCCACCACCATCCCACAACGGATCACCTGCCTCAATGTTTCTTGTAATCGTGTTCGTCATGGATCTTGTTTATTTCGCATCCCTTATTGTTTTGTCTATCCCATGTTGGCATTCGTATGCATGTATGACGTTGAAGAGGGAAAAAAAATGACAAGCGTGTACTATCATCCGTTGGTATCGTTCCCCATTCCCATTCCCATCTCATATCTTCCCGTCCTTGTTTGTGCCATTGCGTGACCCTTGGTGTTGTTTCGTGTTTCTGCCATCATTGTCGTTCTCCGCTATGCCCATTATTGTTTTCAACACTGCCCCTCTCTCTTGTTGGTTGTGGCGCTCTTAGGATGTCTTGTGATAGTGGACCACGATGCTGACGGCCCCGTGTATAGCGTTTGTCGAAGCAGCTCGAGGATCTGAACATCCCCTTTACCGATGACTTCCCAGCGGCCCTCGGTTCGGCTGATCATATCGTGGACGCAATCTTTGGTAAGGAAGAACCCAGCTCCCATGAATGCGCAGTGTTGGCGAAGTTGACACAGTCGTTGCTGACGTCTCTGATTTCGACATGATCAGGCTTCAGTTTCTCCGGGGAGGTTCGAGAGCCCTTCCCAGCTGTCATCAAGGCTCTGGAAGAAACAAAGATTCCTGTGACCTCTGTTGATGCCCCGTCGTCGTGGAACATCGAGGATGGCCCTCCAGAGTCTGGTGTTGGAAGCAACTTCCACCCTGCGGTTCTTGTTAGCCTCACTGCCCCTAAGCCGCTCGTCAGGCACTTCAAGGGCCGTCACTTTATTGGAGGAAGGTAAGTACTGTTATGCTCACCGTGATTTTGTGTTGTTGTTGTCTCCTTGGAGAGGCAGGGTTTAGGCCGGAAGCGAAAGCCCGTTGTGAAAATGTACCCTCTCTTCACGGTGACCAGAGAGTCTGACGCACCTTCTCTCCAGATTCGTGGCGCCGTCCATTGCCCAGAAGTACGACTTTGATGTCCCTCGGTACGAAGGTATCGATCAAGTCGTCGAGGTGGGTAACTCTCCCTCTGAGGAGAGACTGTAGAATCCTGAACCGAACGACGACGAGACAACCCGACGACGACCATCCATTCGCCGATCATATTACCTGACAACCTCCGGATCGGCTGTTCGGACAGACAGGACTTGGACAGGCTCCCTCGGGCATCTCCGTCACATCGATCTCCTTGCCGATAGGACACTTCAACAGCGGAGGATGGTACTCATGGCAGAAAGCGATATAGATCAAGTACTGTTTCCCGCAGGCTGGACAGTCAGCGATGTGCTCCGTGCACATTTAAAGCTGTCTTGCGGCCCGGAGGAGAACCTGGCGAAGATAAGAGGATGGTGAAGGAATAGATGGTGGTGGCTGTCCAAGGTTAGTTGGCACCCTTGACGTTGAGACACCGCCTGTTGTCGCTGGCCCGCCGCTTCTCCTAGTTGAGATGATTTTCGTCGCCGGTTCCTGTCGTTCCCGTTGGCCTTTATCTGCTTGGTGTTCGATGGCTTGATGTTGTCGTGCTGGCGATGTTGACGATTCGGTGTGCTGTGTGGTTTTTTTCGTCTTTTTTTCGTCGTGCTGATTTCCAATCTGGCAGTATCCCCCTCAACGTCCTTGCGGGTGCTTATTTCCCTCTCCAAGTCGATACTTCGGAACCCGACCTTGCTGCCCGTTCTCCGTCGTGGGCCAAGCAGCCGGGCCCCTCGTTCGCTATAGACGAAGTCTCCTGAAATTGTTTTTATTTTTGTGAATAAAATAAAATCAGACGACAATAGAAAAGCTGGTTTTTTGTGTCGGATGCTGGGGAGAGATGAACATCAACGGACGTTTCTCTCCGGCCAGATTGTGGCTCGTTGCAGAGAAGAATGTGGCTCCTCCCCGGTTTTTCATCTGGCATTGTTTGTTTCCCCCGTCTTCTCTGTCCCTCCTCTTCCACCCTACTCCTCTTTTTTTTTTGCTGTCTCCTCTCTTTCTCTCTCCTTCTGGCCTGCCTTTTCTGATAGCAGCGCCCCTGCTGTGCTTGGCCGCCACTTAAGACAACCCACCTTTCCCTAGGCAGGGAATGCTCGAGTCTTGACGTCTGTCTACCTTGCAGTACAAGTACAGGCGACACGTGATCCTCGAGGGGCGTGGTTGGGGAGCGCTTGTTTTTGTGTTTTTGAGGTTGCTGGTGTTTTGTCTTGCTGCTGTTGGCTGCCGCGGCTTGTGTATGGTTGTTGCTTGCTCATCTGTTGTATCTTGTTTTGCTGGATGGATGGATGAGTGGTGGTGGGCTTCTGCCAGGCGTACTTGGCACCTCGTCTGTACAACGTCTGCCCGCTGTTAGCTTTTCACTACCGTCCGTCCCTTTCTTAACTACCTGACTACCTGGCGGCCTGGAGCCTGTCTGCTTTTTCTACTGCGATTGGGTGATCGGTGCTATAGTTGGCACCCAACCAAGATCGTCCGCGGCGCCGTTGGTGGAGAAGTGGTGGCAAGGGAGAGGCATACTTTGGGAGGGCAGACAAGTATATCTTGCAAGTGGTACGGAGTACAAGGTGCTGAGGTGGTGTGTATGTTTGAAGGAGTTGGGGAGCCTCGGAGGGTGCGGCCCAAGCATGGACAGGGCTGAAGATGACTGTACTGCCCGTCAAAGTTGTTTTAGTCTTCTAGGTTTTGAAGGTCGGGAAGGGGGGAGGGGCGAGTTTCTCCAGAACGTGAGGAATAACAAAGGAGTTCTATGGACATCAGGGACTCCAGGGACCCGGGACCCCCAAGTGCACCAACTGGCAAATACACCAAGACCAAAAAACACCGGATCCATTGTCTACATTACAAACACCCCTCCCTCCCCTCCCCTCTTGCGTCGACTATTGCATTCTACGTACTACGGGTACCTGGACGAGGCGGTATATATTCGGCAGCACGCAACGCCCGCCCCAACCGACCAGCTTCCCTTCTCTTCCCTCACTTTTTTTACGGGCCATTTTTATCGCTATGCTGTGTGCACCTCGCAGGCAGGAGGCAGGACCCGAGAAAGAGGGAAGAAAGAGGGACCCTCTGGCCATAACCCCCATTTTGATTTCCTACCCTGGAACAGCACAGGACGACCAGACCGGAGCAAATGCTCCTTCTGGGATCTGATAGGCTAGCCGCGGCTGGCGGCGCTGACAGGTTGGCTTGGTAGCGGGCCGGAGTACAGAAGGTTGCGCTTCTACGCACGTTCTAGATCGACACGAATCGGGATACCACTTGTTTTTCTGGAGATTTTCTGACCTTTTTGATCTTTTTTGGACCGTTTTTGTCTTGTCTGTCGGTCGGTGTCTTGCCGTGATTTTTTACTCACGTTTTCCTGGTCCACAAAATCATCAACGGCACTTTTATTATTTTATTATTTTGCCGAGATCATGGACGATAGAATTGCAGCTTGATTGGGAATGCCAAAATGACGGATACGGGTTTGCGGCTGCTTTTTGCAAGAAATACAAGAAAACCTGGTATCAGATCAAAGGCGGCGTCTTTGGATGCATTGTACCTACGGAATAGTCTGCGGCTCTTTTTGCATCGTTGCTATTTCCCTATTTCCTATTTCCACGACGTATTTTCTACATTTTTCCTACTGCAGCATGGTTTCTCTCGTTGCTCTCCCGCGGCCTTATGCAAATAAACTTGCAATAAAGCTCCACACCGCACGGCGGCCGGTTCGCAAATAGTCTCCTTTTTGCTTGGCCTGGGTCTTGCGTCTTGCGTGCCCGGTTTAGCTGTTTTTGGGGAGTTTTGGGGTGGGCAATGATCTGTGTCTGCGCGTAATGCACTGGTAATACTTTTTGGCCTTTTGGGCCTGCGCCTGGTCACGTAAGAGTAAGATACGCGCAAAAAGGCAAGAACGGTCGACGTAAGAACATAAGACCGCAGGAAACGAGCAACCTCCCGCATGTTCTTGAGCGGCCCGCAGGAGGCACGTCTGCAATGGTGTGCATTTGCATTTGCAGAAATGGGGTATCAAGCGAGCTATCCTCGGAATGATTGTTTTTTCCTTCTTTTTTTTTTTCGGAATTTATTCCTTTTCTTTTTACTGTCACTGCTGTCTTCGCGGCCTTCCGTGCAGCGCAGCCCGTCCGCCGTGCCTGCCGTGCACATGTGAGTTGCTCCTTCCTGTCTCTGCAGTTTGGCTCTTGCTTCTTTGCCCCTCGAACTTCGGGCTTTGGTGTCCCCACCTTCTGCCACTTTCTTTTTTTCACAGTGGAACCACTCACCAATCCTCTGGAGTCCACCTGCCCACTTGCCCACCAGATCGCACATCTGCACGCTATCAACAGTGAAGTGCAAAAAGGCAGTTTCCAAAGGTACATAGCCAAGCCTTCTACGCAAAACTGACAGCGCACCTTCCCGGATATCAGGCACAGGAATGTGTACGCGCAACGGCCAGCGGCCTCGGACCCCGAAACCAACAGAAACAGCAGCACCAACAGTCTCGGGGACGCTACGAGCCACTACGGGCATTAGGAAAAAAAAAAGGACCAGTCTTTGTTTTCTCTTTTAGCCCGTAGGCGCCGGCGCTGTGTCCGTTGACTTTTAACATGCCAGACCGCCTGCCCGCCGCCTGCCGATTTGCCTGGCTGCCCTGGCTGCCCTGGCTGCCCTGGATGCTCTGGGAGCCTACCGCCGAATACAGCAAAAGCTGCGAGCAAATCGAACTGCCAGACTTTTTGACAGGCGGTTGCCAAACTAAGTTGTACTGTGTAAGTGCTTGTTCGTATTATCCCTGAGGATCATCCCCCCTCCCGTAGTGTAAACAGTTGACTTGCAGAGACTTGGCACTCTCATTCGCTGTACTGTATCCGTTGCGAGTTCAGTGCTTGCCACTCACAATCGTCATTCGTCCGAGGGTTCGTTCACTTGACAACTCTACGGTTCGGCATCTCTTAACTCCTTTTTAAATCGAGATGCTGCACGCAGCGTGCTACTGAACGCTAAGCCGTTTCGGAGCACAACTAAATCGAATACGGATTTCAACACAGCGTGTTGTTTTTCTTTTTCTTGAACAAGAAGGAATATATACATGAATAGCAAAACCGTACGGAGTATATCATTCAAAAATAAACAGCGTATCATGTAGCACCGGGGGTCGCGTGCCATTGTTGGTCGTATGTTTCCCTTTCTGCTTTTTACCTTTTTCCCATTTTCCATGTTGCCCTTTTTTCCAGTTCGACGGGTTGAACCAGAGCCAAGCCCAGGGTTCCCGGGTAGCTGGGCCTTGAACCTACTATTTCTGAATCAGTATTATTGTGCGTGTAAGTAGGAGGGAGTCAGTGAGTCCCGGTAGCTTGCACACCGGTTCAGTCTTTGTCCATAGAAGAGAAGAGGAAAAAGTATGGAAACCACTCAACGGAGCCGGCCGTTGTTGAAAAAACATCAGTCGTTGTTCGTTACATCTCTGGCCGGATATTCTTTTAATTTTCATGTTTTGCCACACCTTGCAACGTCCACGTTTTTTATGGGACTAAGACCAGAAAAAGCAAGAAATTGAACTGCCAGTCTCAGCCCTCGGCCCCCAACATTGCAACATTCAACATTCAGCACGAGAGCACTCAGCACTTATACGACCTGCCATGTGGGATTTTTGCCTCTTGTGGCGCCTTGATATCCAAGGATGTGGCTGACCCAAAAATCAATAAATAGAAATGTAGTTTTTTTTTTTTTTTTTTTGAAAGAGTGAATGATGTGACAGAAGTGGACGGCTGCCTCAATTGAAAATCAGGGAAGAGGCAAAAACGGGGATGGAGAAATGCAATGCTGGACGTTACAATGCGTCGTAATTCAATCCTGTGCTGAGGACAATTTATTGGATTTTTAAAAAAAATCAAATATAATCGTAAGCAAATCAAACTGGACAAAACACGGGAATATATCACGAGATCCTCTTTAAAGATTGTGTGATTATACCGTTCTTTTTTGTGCTCTCTCCTTTTTCTTTTTCTTTTTCCATATCAAAAAGTCTGGTCTCGGCGTGGAGCCGTCTCGAGCCGTCTTCGCCGTCCATCGTCCTTTGAAGGAGGGTCCCAAAAGGTCCCAAAGCTGTCCCAAATGCTTGGGAAAGACGGGCTACGGGGACCTGGTTCGGGCTGGCCTGTCTGGTCTGGTCTGGGCTGGTCTGGGCTGGAGCTGGAGGGGCAAATCGAAACAAGCGCCGACCGCCGCTTACAACCGCCAGACCCATGTCGGCCACTACCTGTGTATTTCCAGAGGTACGACGTATCATAAACTTCAAGTTGTTCAACGACTTTACTTCCTGTTGGCTACAGCCGCAAAGCATGACTTCCTGTTGGCTGTTTTTATCAAAGTCCCAGTGGGGAGTTGTTTTATTGAATGAATGATACCCGCTTTTGGGAGAATTTTGCAGCCATGTCTAAAGAAACAAAAAAAAAAAAAAAGAGGCCTTTGACAGCACCAGATATCAAGAATATTAGACAAACATGGCATGAAACGGAAACATATGATGCACTCCAAAAAGGGTAATAAACACCGTTCAAAGAACGTGTCTGCACAAATACATCCACGTAGCCTCTGTTGTCATAAGGGTCTACTTCTCCCAGGTTTCCTGGACAGGCAATTCCGGTAGTTTTTTTACTAGAATTTGCCGCAACGCGGGGAAGACAATCTTTGACCAAGATTACTGTTCTCATCTCGTGCTATCTTTAATCATTATCATGTATCTTGTTGTCCTTGCTGCCTCAGAAAAGAGCTCGGCGTTTCCCTCTCGTGCTACCGGGAAATCGTTAAACGTTGGGAGCAGGTTGGGAGGCTAAGAAATTCAAAAAGGTCTGACCCTTTGGACCTTTCGACCCTTTGGATTTTGGACCAGCCCAACTGGCCGTGACGCCACATTTTGGCAGCCAACGAATGGGTTTGAATACTGAATTGGCAAATGGCCCCATCTCCCCTCCATTGGGTTGTCTGCAGTGTTTATTGTATCTCAGCTGCATTTTCCTATTCTGGGGCGTGTCGTAAGTACTATCGTAACTTGTCGTATGTTGCAATCGAGGATGCAAGCACAAATTGACGATGCAAGAGTGACGAGAAAAGAAAGCAAGAACAGTCGAGCCAAAGCCACACTAAAAGTCTGGACACATGTAGTCTGATTCTTAGGACCCCTTTTGTCTCAATTTTTTCATGCTGTCAAATCCACTAGCAGCGGAAGCAGAGCGTTCCGGCTCGCTACTGTTCCAATAGATTTTAATGGCAGCCTTGAAGAACTGGCGGATTTGAAGACTTGAGGACTGGACCGGCTTCTAGAACGCCGCCACCAAAACCATCTAGCGCCGAATAACGGTTGACGGCTGCCAGACTTCCGGGAGATGGGCCCTTTGTCTTTTGTTTTTACTTTCATGAAACATGAAACAATGGTTACTTTCTCAGAGGCTCTTGTCTTTGGGCGGAGGGGGCCGGTATGTCTTAAAGGCTGTGATGTGTTATGGCACATTGTATGTATCGATGTCTGTGCATATTATCCAAGCACATGTTGATGATGCATCCTGCAGAAGTGAAAGACAATGGCTTTTGCTACCTTTGGTACCTTGCATGAAAAAGAAAACAAAGGGGTAAATGGGGAAAACATATATACGGATATCTCAAGACGAGAACAGTAAATAGAAAAAAGGAAGGGAAAAAAGAAAAGAAAAAGGAAAAGAAGATCCGCCCGGATTGATTCGCTCTGCCTCTGCAGTACATTTTCCACAATAGCCGTCCTCTGCTCCCCGCGTGCCTGTCTATGACTTCCTCGTCTGGCTTGGCCGGTTCATCAGGCCCGCGAAAAAGGCCGTCATCGTTTCCGTGTCGACGTTCTCGGGCGCCAAGGGTGCACCGTCGACGGCGCTGCCAGCCGTCGAGCCAGCTGGGCCTACACCCGAGCCCACGGCCGATCCGTCGGGGCTCCCCGGTTCCGGCGATGCCGATCCATAATGGCGGTTCTAAAGATGTTAGTGGGAGCTTATCAACCTGCTTCGCCGGGTGTACTTACTTTGATCCGCTCCAGCATGTCATCGGCGTCGACCTGGATGCCGCCAATGTTGAACTGCACGGGCCCAATGTGGCTGCTGATGACCTCGGACGGGTCGTCGCCGGCAGGCGTAGAACCCGCTCCAGCACCCGTAGAGCTCTCCCTCCGCTTGGACTCTTTGGCCTCCTTGTCGCGCTTGGCCTCGTCCTTTTGGCGCAACTGGTCGAGCAGCTTGAGCTGGTCGCCCAGAAAGACTTGGACGTCCTCGGTCTCGACCTCGAGCTGCTGGCGCCGGCGGCGGCGCCTCTTTTGCGTGCCGTCGCCTTCTTCTTGTTCATCCTCCTCCTCGTCGAGATCGCCCCCTGCCAGTGCCAAGACGTCCATGCCCGGATCGCGGATGACCTTTTCGAATTGAGCGACGGCCGAGTTGGGGTCTTCATTCTCCTCTTCGTAGTAGTAGCCGTCGTCGTCGCCGTAGTTTTGGTTTCCACCACCGCTGTGGTTGTTGTTCTGTATCTTGCCGCTCTCGTCCAACCCTTCGCCCTCAAACGTCTGCTCGCCCGAGCCGTCGCCGTCCAATGGTGGCGATGCTGTCCGTGGCTGTGGTGTGCCGTTGCCATTGCCATTGCTCTGAGTGGTATGTGTTGTCTCCACAGCCGGAAACGGCCGGTTCAGGTCGACCGACCAGCCCGCGCTGACCTTGTCCACCTCGAACCCCTCGCGTACCACCAGGATCTTGGTCCACGAGTCCCAGTTGGACGGCACCACGACCTCGGTGCGCTTGATCACCTCGGGCTTGAGCGGCTGGCGCTTGAGGAGCGACGTCACGCCCAGGCACGCGTGAATTAGGGTGGGCAGCTGCGACGGCACGTTGGGCGTCGTGTAGATGAGCGACGCGCCGTGTTTCACCAGGACGGTGCGCATGTACTGCAGCACCAGGTCAAACTCGTCGTCCTTCCAGCCCTGTGTTTTCTCGAGCACATCTGTCTTTTCGGCGTTTTGGCACACGACGCACAGCGGCAGGCCCAGCGCGTCCTCCCACTCGCCAGGGCCGGCCGGCAGGGCGTCGCCGTCGCCGGCGCCGCCGCTGCCACCACTACCAGAAGCCCCGGTGCCTGCTCCTGTGCTTGTGCTGGCGGCCGTCGTCCCGTCCAGATTCCGCGCCCCGCCGCGGCCGCGCTCGCGCCACTGCTCCATCGTCTCCTCCAGGGCCTCAATGGCCGCCGGGCTCAGCGACAGCAGCACCGTCCGCAGCAGCAGAATCCACTCCCGCAGCTGCCGCAGCCACCGCCACGGCTGCGCCCAGTCGAGCAGGATCACAATCAGCGTGTTGGGGATCGTTTCCGGAGTGAGCAGCGGCCGCAGCAGCGAGCTGAAGGAGGGCGACGGTTTCGACAGCAGGTACAGCGAGATGCGCGCCAAAATGTCGCCGTCCTGGTCCGCGTCGAGCACGTCATAGTACGTGTACCCGAGGGCAAAGTTGTTGGCCACGGGCGCGTTGCCGGGCAGCTGTGGTTCGCCGTTCGCCCCAAGAGAGGATCGTCTGTCGCCCAAGGACGCCAGAAACTCACGCTGCGATTCGACCGTCCCACCAAGCACTAGCAGGTTCCGCTCCGGCAGCTTCTTGCCGCTCGCCACCGAGTCGAGCATCGAGTTCCACAGGTCCTTTTTCTGCCGGCTGCCGCCCGCGCCGCCTACACCGCTGGCGCCGTCGCCGCCGGGCCCGGCCGCCGACGCGGACACGCTCGCATTGTTGCCGGAGCCGGCCGACACGGACGTGTACGTCGAGAAGCGGTTCGTGTTGGCCATCGGGGTGTGGGGGGTAGTGTGTGTGTAGAGGAAGGAGAGAGTCGAGTGTATGCACGCCGTGTGCAGTCGTGTGCGTCGCGATGTAGGTCGTCGTCGTGAGACGCGTATCGTAAATGTCAAGATTGGATTGCACTGGACCGAATCTGGATCCAGGGGAGCTAGTCAGGAGAGGTGCCGGCTAGCGTGTCGCGGCAATGTCGATCAGGAACGGACAAACAGGTGCAAATACACTGTAGGGTCAGATGTCGAGACGCCGCCTCCGCGTCGTCGGTAGTTGGTGTCGACGTTAATGCAGGCGAAACTTTTCGAAAATGTGTACAGTCTGATTTGGCGTCACCGATTTACGGTTTTGCGGTTCATTGGTGCATTGGTGCACTAGCAAAGGGGCAGCAGCCAACGGCTGTGAACCGAACGGGGAAGGCACGGCTGTGGGTAGCCCCTGCAGCTCGAGTGGGGCACCTCTCTCAACATCAGGGGTCCACTTTTATTTCAAGATGAAGATGGGAGGCAACATCGGCAGCATCCAGCTAACAAAATCCACGATCATTGCCACGGCGTATATTAGGAACATAGCAAGGGAAAAAATAAAAAAAAAAGGTATCACTTGCATTATGCGTGCTTGGAAAAAAACTTTCCAAGGGCGTCCATCTCTTCTGGCTCCTTGATCCAGAGGCCTTCCTGTTCTGCTCCCTCGTACTCGTTCCACTCGACAGTGAATCCAACAGCTGTCAGAACTTGCCGGGCTTGCTGCCCGAGTTCAATATCCATATCCACATATGCATCATCCCGTCCATGTCCCACGAAAACAGGTGTCCCAAAGTTCAAGGCGGATGTGGATGATGCAGCGTCGGCAGTGGCTGTCTGCTGTTCCTTTTCTTTTTGTTGTTGCAAGCTTTGGTGAAGATGAAGAGGTGCCTCCCAAGACAAGGTGGGCATGGGCTTCACTGGTGGCAGCATAGCCAGCGGCCCGCAAAGTCTGGATCTCCTCGTCGATAATCTGCTCAACGTGCTGGACAGATGCCGTCAAGCCCGGCACCTGCAACTCTTGCCGCAACGTCGAGTCGGCCAGCGAATGTGCCTCAAACCATGCTGGCAGCCACTCCTCGAAGGTGGCGTTCCACGTCTTGAGCGATGAGGGAAAGACCCATCTCCACGTCGGTAGGCGGTCGGCGAGGCTGCACGGTTGTCCGTCTGGTCTTCCGTCTGGTCTTTGGTCCGACAAAGACGTATCAAAGAGCTCTTCTGCAAAATCTTCGCCGGTGCTGCCGCGACCGTGAAGGAGAACGGTGGTGTGGGTATGGGGATGCATAGACGAATAGAGATTGTCAACCCTCGGGCTGCTATAACGAAAAAGAAAAAAAGACGGAAAAGAAAAGTCGCAAATTGCGGGAAAAAGTAGTTGATTCTACAGAAGATCTAACAATGCTACCTCCCTTTTTTTCTTTCTCCTTTTGTTATTGTTTTCCCTTCTTGTTTACCTCTTTTCTTTTAGCCTCTCCATGGCAGGCGCGATCGGTGAAGCGGGTGACTGGAGGCAACAACGCCTCTGCCCACCCTACAAGATCTTGTTTAGAATGAAACATTATATGACTGAACTACGCTTCACGCCTGATACTACTACCATGCCCTAAGACGAAGCTGTTTTAGAATGGCCCAAAATAGGACATCCACTACCAACAAGCATATAATCGATTGAAACAAGCAAATACCATGGAATAGTATATGCGCTTATGGTAGCAAATTATGATTGGTGGCTTTTTCATGTGGTGTACTAATGCATGAACAGTATAGAGGTTGTGTAAGCTTTTATTTAATAAAAAAATTGCATTTGAAGAATAGATTTTAGGACATGATAAAAGCAAACACAAAAAACGTAAATGTCACCTGCAAAACCCGCCACGTGGGACTAGAAGCAACGAGGGCACCGTTTTGCTGCTTTGTAAAGAAATCTTGTGATGGGGATAATTTTTTCAGAATAATATGGGTATAATGAAGCATCATATGACTGAACCCCTTTCACCCAAGCCACCGGCCGATGAGGCTATCGAGGGCATACTCCACCGGCCACGCCCCAATCGCATCTGTTGGCATATATTCGGGCCAGTCGGCCAAGGGCCCGCGCGGCGCGGCATTGCACATGGCCTTGACATACTCCCAGTACGCCGGGTACCACCCGGCCATTTCCCAGTCGAGGATGCACGTAACGACGCATCTGCATCTTTTCCTTTTGCCCACGTCTGTCCACTCCGCCATGATATTCCGCGGGTGCAGATCTGCATGCGTCATGACGATGGCGTGGTCGTCGCGCATCGCAGGCCGCAGCATGCGGATGTGGGCTGGTGTGGATCGCCGCGGTGGCGCCGTCACGAGAAAGTCGTTGAATACGTCCTCGCGCAGGACGCTACTGCTGACACGCTGATCGCGCCGGGTGTCCTTGCAGACCGCCGACACGAAGCTGCCAATGTGGGTGCGAGGTTCTGGGGTGCGAGTGGCTCGAAGGGAGGCTCGAAGGTCGCGGAAGATTTGGTTCAGCTGGTCTTGGACGTCCCGTTTGTCGCTGACAGAAAGATCGGGCCACAGGGCCTCCAGCGTGACACCGCGTCCTCGGGTCATGAACACGTACGTACGCCGTCCGCAGGTGAACGCGCCCAATACTGCCGGGATGGGGATGCAGGGGACGTTCTCCTTGATGTATTCGAGGTTTGTGATGCCGTCTTCGTCGAGCGAGCTACCGATCTTGACGACCACGCCGGGGCCGAGGCCAACAACGGCTGTGTCAAAAAGTGTCCACAGGACCTGTCCATTGCGCAGCACCGTGTTCAGTCCGGCGGTAAACTGCTTTTCCGTGAGACCGTCCTCTGTCGGAAAGGACAGCGCTGTGAGCGCCTTATCATGCTGTATATCCGGCCACACAAGGTCGAGGATGCGTGCGTCGATGCCGCGGTCAACTCGGATATTGTTGTTGTCGTCTAGCAGAAAGTCCGGGCCGTCAGTCCCGCCGTCCGATCCAGAGTCCGAGGGCGGTGTTGGTGTTGTCAGACTTTGCCGGGCAACGGCGTACGCGCGCGCCTGGTCTTCGAAAAGTGCGGTCAGGTCGGCGGCCGGGTCTTGTCTGAGCGCTTCGTCGAGGGCGTCAACTAAACTCTTCTTCGCCTGTTGGTTTGCCTGCACGGCGTCCTCATCCTCGGCAGTGCCAGCCATTTTGATTCTGAATGAAGTTTGATAAAGTGTAAAGTGTGTAAAGTAAAGATGAAAGATTTCATCGTGCAGCATTCTCTTCTCATCCCAACATGCCTTATGTAAGCTCAAGTGTTGTTGGCGGCGAAATCCTGGCCTGCCATTGGCTGTTGGCCGTTGCACCAACCTCTACGACGTAATACGTCTGTTGTTTCAAGTTTGTACTCAACTGTCACCAAAGAGGAAGGAACAAAATATATCACTGTTGGTATATACTATAGTAGACATGGAGACAAGACGACAAGAAGACAAGATTAAAAAGAGTATTTCAACATGGCCCCACATCACCTTTGCCTCGCCACCAAATCAATACTGTACGATTCGATTATATCCCTTCCGCCCCACTACACCGCCGACTGTTCCGCGCGCCGCTCGGCCTGCTGGGCCACGGCAACGGCAGCGTCCTGGTCGCCGACGTTGACGGTAATGTTGACGCTCTTGGTGAGGAGGTGGTCGACATTCGGCGCGAAGATGGCCAAAATACTTCCAAGACCGGAGAAGGCGATCGTGGTCAGGAACACGGTCGAATACGCCGACGAGTTGGCCTCCTGGTAGGCGCGGATGCCGGCGGTCTTGATGGCGGGCGTCAAACCGACGACGGCGTCATAGGCGGCGGCAGTGCCGGCCTGGACGGCGGCGATAAAGTCGGCGACGCTCGACTCTGGGAGGCCGGCGGCGATGACAGCGGGCGGCACCTTGGCGGGGATGGTCTGGGCGAGGCGGTTGGAGAGGACGGTAGTGTAGATTGTCGAGCAGATTGTGCTAATCAAGGACCGCGACGAGCCGCCCGTGCCCGCATAAGTACCGATCTCGCGCTGGTCTTCAATACTAATAGTGGCCACCGTGGAGTTGAGGAGCTCGTTCCAGCCGATGAAGAACGACGCAAAGAAAATCAAGGCGGACGAGCGCACGACGGTGTCGGGCGTGCTGGTGGCCATGACACCCAACAAAACGCCGCCAATCGGGAACACGGCCATGATCTGCCAGTTGGTCTTTTTCTTGAAACCGGCCGCCACAAACTCGCCGGCCAAGATGCCGCAGCCGGGGATACACGACATCCAGCCGGCCCACATGGGGCTGTGTCCCTCCGAGTACAGCGCGCTGACCATGCTGGGCCACAGAATGGCATTCGCATAATAAATGGCGGCGCCCAGCGACCACAGGATAATGGTAATGTTCCAGCCGCGGTGCTTGAAGACGTGGATGGGCATCATGGGCTCCTTGAGGTTGCCGTACGTCTCCCAGAGCACAAACGCGACAATGATCACAAAGCCCACAACAATGGTCACAATGACGGCGGCACTCTTCCACGGGTGCAGCGAGCCGCCCCAGGAGATGCCCATCAAGAAGAGGAGAAGACCGAGCGTGACGAGGAAGATGCCCAGGTAGTCGAAATGCTTGATGAATTCCTTCTTGTTGGCCGAGGCGTGCTTCATCCGGAAGGTCGGCGGATGGTAGAAGAAATAAAACAAAACGGTCGTGATGGCGTTGAGGGCGATCAAAAAGTAAAAGATGCCGCGCCAGCCAGCCTTGGTCTGGTAGATGAACGCGTAGGAAATCGCCGGGGCCAGACCGCTGCCGGGGATGCCCCAGACAAATACGTAGGCCTGGGCCAGGAACCGCCATTGGAGGGGGACAATCTCGCCGACGGCAAACGCATACGACAGCTGCACCGACGCGCCAACGCCGATCAGCGTCTCGCCCGCAATCAGCGCCGGGATATTGGGCGCCACCGCACACACAATCGCGCCGAGTGTGCCGATCGCGTTGCCGCCGATAAACCACCAGCGGCGGCCAAAGATGTCGGTCACACGGCCGACGATAATTAGACCGATCGAGCTTGTAAGGAGGTAAGACATGGACACCCACGTCAGGTTCGGGTCCGGGCCAATGTCGGCGTTGACAATGCCCAGCACCGGCGCAATGAGAGAAAAGCCACCGACGCCGCAGCAAAAGGACATGCCAATACCCAGCATGGACCCCAGGAAATTCATGCTGCGGAAGTAGCCTGTGGGGAGCTCGTCGTCCGCCACCGCGAAATCCGCACCGACCACATTGTCGTCGACCGCGTGGCCCGTCTTTTCGTGCATGACGTCGTCGTGGAGAGTGTTGTCGTGATGTTGTTGTTGCTGGATCTCGCCTCCGCTGTCGTGCTCAACGTGCGCGACCACGTTGGTCTCCGACTTGTTGCCGGCACTCCCAGCAACGTCGGCCATTTTGTGAGGGGGGCGAGAAAGAAGGTGATGAAGAAGGTTGATGAGGAAGGATGAAGAAAAGAAAAGAAACAAGAAGAGGACAAAACTTGACAGTCAACAGACGACAGACGACAGAAGGAAAGGATCAGCAGAGGACGGAAAAAAGAAAACGGGGACGCGCTTTGCTTTTCTACGTGGAGTCGAGACGACAGAAATAATTGACAGGACAGTAGACTAGCATGATGTGCACACTGCATCTGCAGATACTCCGACATAGACTCCGACGAGACTGCTTAGACTGCTTAGACTGCCAACCAGTCATCCACCTCCAACCACCATTTCCCGTGGGAATGGTAAGCCACCGTGCAAGGTGGGCATGGCGGGCATGGCGGGCATGGTGGGCATGGTGGGCACGGCAGTGTAGATGGAGAGAAGGAGGACGCGCCATCACAAGGCCAAGAAGGGAATGGCAGAGAGCGTGGACAGCTCTACGACTGCCAGGGTCTAGATGCACGCTACTGGCAGTGGCTGGAGGGGTGTGTCTCGCTTTCCTTTCGACAGTTGTTTCCTTTTCAGGTTGCCATTGATGAGCACACAATTTATTTATTGATATGGAGCTGATATTGACTGAATTCAACGCATTTTGAAATCAATTGATTATCCTGGACACACTGGAAGTCACGGAAGAATACAGAAAAATACAGCAAAATTAACGGTAGAATGAAGGTGTTAGAATGACAGGTATGCTCTGGTAAGATACAGGTCGTATTGACGATTGTCCATGGGAGTGTTTGTGGTGATCGCCACTAACAGAGGAATTGGCACTATTACAGTCCTGCGTATCGTTTTCCGGGGAAAGAGAGGCGGAAGCCCCAGTAATTTTGGCGCTGTTTGGGGCTTTTGTCTGGGGAAGGCGCCCCAAAAGGGCCTTAACAAGACCAAGAAACGCCGGGTTGGGGGCCACTTTGAACTAGGGACGGATCCTGGCCGAAGGCCAAGTGGAGAAGAGGAGTGAGGACTGGAAAGGATAAAGAAAGGAATAAAGGAAATAAAGATAAGGCATGACTGGACAGAAAGGACATTAACAATGAAGCTTATCATTGAAGCGGGAGTCTGAAGATAAAAAAATGGATGAAAACCTGAAAGGCAGTTGGCAATGAATGTCAGTATTTGGACAAATCTCGAAAGATACAGGGAGTAATGGAGGAAGATAAAGTAATGGAGGAAGATCAAAAGAAGGATCACAAATAAACGTGACCACGCGTTGTGGAGAAGGGCGTAAAAAGTTAAGCGTGTTGGGGTCATTGCCGTGGAGATAGGGAAGGAAGAAAGTCTGGAGTATGGAGTCGAGTCTGGGGACTCCACGATCTCCTGCCCTATTTTGTGCGCCCCATTTTGTTAGCTGTGTCCACCCCCGAGGAAGGAATGACGTCCCGGACTTGGAATACCCGTGATGAGATTGGTCCATGCTTTTGTGTCGAGGGACAGGAAACAGAAAACGGGAGCTGTGTAAGCTATCAGAGGCTGGACAAGCTGGTCATTCTTGGGAATACCTGGACTTTTTGGGCTCTCTACTGTGTGCAACTTTGTTCTACAAGTTGTTTACAGCGCACGACTTGTACGAGTACGACGTAGCGCGTCTTGAGGCTGAAATCCTGCGACATGCGGAGAGTGCCAATACTCCGTCAGCCGAGACCCTATATGTAAAACGTGGCTGTCCACCATCTCGGGAGAGACAGAAGGAGAGGGGGAAAACAAGATCCAATTGAACAGGCTGGACAATAGCAAATCTCAAAGGAGAGAGGAGAGGAGGAGACTAGGAGATCTTGAATTATAGTGTCAAGAGGGTATTCGAGAGGGGAAACAAACACGAGTCAAGCAAAAAGGCAGTCGTTGATCACGAGATTGCAAACCCTTTATTGAAAAGAAAAGCTAAATAGAGGCCTAGATGGCGGCTGGGGAAGAGAAAGTCGTGGCTTGGAATTTTTAAATTCAATATTTTGACAGAAACTCTTGACTCCTGATCCAAGAGCCCAAGAGCCCAAGACGCCACAATATCATGAAAAGAGTCTAAAAGGTCTAGACAGTCAGCCAAAGAAAAGCACAGACCAAAAGCTGACCGTTGAAAAAACGATATACCGGCCCTGTCCCACTTCCCTCGACATCAGGTTCTCGTCTCCGTCTTCCTCTCTGCCATGGCCGACGCTCCCTCCGGATCCAAGTCGACCTCCGGGCCCGGGTTCGTCCCCGACCTCGCACCGTCCGACCCGTCGCCCGTCGACCACAAGTTCAGCCATCCCCACAAACTGGGCTACAACCGCCCCCCAAACCGCCAGCGCTACTACCGCATCAACATGTATTTCAATAAAAAGCCGGGCATCTCGGACGCCTACTTTACCAACCACTGGCACCACGTGCACGCGGACCTGGTAACGGGGATGCGCGCCTTCAACGAGCGCAATTTGTTGAGGTACAACCAGTTCTTCCAGGAAGCCGGGGCGCGCAAGGCGGCCGAGGCGATGGGCTACGGGCCGGTTCTGTCCTGGGACGCGTGCACCGAGTTCTGGGTGAAGAGTATCGAGGACTTTGTGGCGTTTACGAAAAGTCAAGAATACATTGACGCGACGCGTACGTACACATCCCCTGGTTTCGATTTTGATTGCCGCTAACCTGCAGCCGACATTCACAACTTTGTCAATGTGGAGGACGGCATCCGGATCATGGCCGGGTATGACAACCTCGTGTTTGGGGAGGCTGTGACGGGCTACGGCGAGGACGGGCTGTTGAAGAAGGAGCTTTGAGTGTAGCTGTGCTGCCACGTGGGGATCGCGACAAGGTTCTGCTGCATGCTTGACAGGCGGCTCCATGTACAATGTATGATGATAAAATTAATGATGTAAATAATGCAAACATTTTGGTAGAGAGTTGGTATCTGGAAATGCAACATCCAAAAGCAGGAACCAAAACACCCTTTCTGGGCATAAGCGAATCATTAACACGCAGCAAGGTGATTCATCTTGAATTGGCCAATGTGAATAACCAATGCAACCTTGATGTGGCAGTCTTGCATTCTCCTGCATTTTCTTACATAGTAGACAATTCACGGCAAAGCTTTCCAGAGCTTCCCCTCTTTTAACTCTCCTCTTCTCCTCTTCAGCCCCCCCCCCGTGCGGAGTAAACAAGCCACAACCATGAAAGGGGAAAAAGGAAAAAAGAACGGGGACCGTCTGCCGTTCAAAGCTGCTAGCTCGACTTTTTAGATCCCTGTGACAGGTTTCGGACGACGGGCCTAGAACAAGAACAGCCTAGGACCATGGCATATTGCGGAGTATCTCTAGGGTTGCTTTTGTGATGACGAGATACTCCGAGACTGTTTGACGAATGAAATGCCGACTGTTAGACTGTAACTTTGACCTTAGTTAGTAATACCCGTCTTGGTCATTTCTCCAGCCTCTTGTCGTGCCGGACCTCGTCTCTGCGCCGGCCCTGGTGCCGCCGGCCCTCTTCCCCGCCCATCGGCCAGTCGTCCGTGTCTTTCATGACCTGGTCCAGAATTTCTCGGGATAGCGACAGGTGGTGGGCACGGCCCTCGGACTTGGCCGCCGTCGCTACCACGGCCTGCATCGCCTGCTCTGCCGCTTCGGCCCACCACGAACTACGAATGTTGTTGCGGCGGCACATTCTGTGCTGAGCCGATTCGCAAGTGCGGGTCGACGAGCGACGGGGTCATCCAGCGGAGACGGCCGGCCCGAGTCTTGTCCTCGAGTCGGAACGGCAGGATGCGGCACTGCATAACACTCGGAAACGCCACCATGCAGCCCGCCGGCGCCAGAGAAACAGATCTGACCGGCTGATATTGATACTTGATGGCGGCCGCCTGTGATCGGTCAAGATACAAGTTGTCCTCCTCCATTTCGAGCAGCTCCGCCACGGCAAAGTTGGCGCGGTGTTTCGGTGTTTGCCAAGAGCGTGCGGCGGCAGCTTGTCAATGTCGTCATAGTTTCCGTCTGTTGGCTCCCTTGTCGTCTCGTTGTCCATGTCAAAGACAAACATGGCGCCAGCCACCACGTGTTCGCTCTCACACCAAGCCTGCTTCCAGCCGTCATTGTCGTAATCTCTTGAAACATTGTTTGTTGCAGTTGCCGTGTTGTTTTCGAGTGCAATCCGAAACCCTTCGGCCGCACATTCCGCCAGGTGTTCTTGGATGTGCCGCTTTGTCGTCCGCCTCTCTCTCCGCCTGCCGTTCTGCCAGCAGCAAACCCAATTTTCGTTGCCGTCGCTTCTTCCTTCTCACGGCGGTTTGCATGCCGTAGACGGCACTTGATGCTGCGCGGATGGTGGTGCCTTTTGCCTATGATGCCAATGATGGGCCGATTCGCGTGTGTGCCGGCCTTCCATTCCTTGTAGGCGAATGCCGCGCCAGGCTCTGGGTGCCGATGGCATTCCAGATCCTCCGCTTTATGTCGTAGCAACTTCTATATGTTTTCGTTCCTAATAATGTCGTCAAGTCTGCCCTGGAGTGAGATGGCGAGATGGTAAGACGTCGTTCATGTCTTGGACGGTTGAAATGGGTGGCAAACGCTGTAGTGTATTAGATAATACTCAGTACACAGTATCCCACCTGGTATTCCAGTGAAGCTCCTACTAACCGCCACTAAAGTTGGCGTAGTCTGGGGTGCATTAGTGAATCCGTAGGGCTGGGCTCATAGGTCGTTCTAAATTTTACATTATAACCTCTCGAGCTCTCGTTCGCCCCGTTCGCTTCATCCATTTCACTATCTACCATTCTTTTCATCGCACCACTTTCTCGATTCCGTTGATCCCGTCGATTCCGCCAGTCCATCTTCCTTCAGGCACCCTTTTACCTTTTACCTTTACCGAACAGAGGATGATCGACGTATCCTACCTCGGGCGCCGTCCCGTCGACTGGCTTCCGACGACGACAGGCACCATACCCATACGTGGCGACCCCCCCGCACCTTCGTCGTCGTCGCCATCATTGCAGAAAAAACCTGCTCTTGCGTCTCTTGCGTCACTATCGCAGAGCCAACTTCGCACCGACTTCATCGCATATCTCCAAGACCGCCTTGGTGACCTCAGCCACTCGAGAGTCCCCAGCAGTATTCGGCTCGCAATAAAGAAAAGGGAGCTTTGCTCCGCCCTGGTGGTGGCTCGCGACCCGGAAGCTTCTCTGCCCTTTCTCGACTGGCTCAAAAACGACAATATAAAACGGTGGGGCGGAAATGGAAACACAGACTTATTTTTTGATGACGTACTGGCATTGCTGTCGCGGCGTATTATGGAAATCGAAGAACTTTGGAGTGCGGTCTACGGAGACGACGAAGACGACGAAGACGACGCAGCCAGCAACAGCAAAGTCCCCCGGTGGTACGGCGGCCGTTGTTTGCTGAGTGGCGTGCCTCTCGCAGACGCCGCTCACATTGTTCCTGTGCGCATGACGCGACAAAAAGAAAAGGAAAAGGAAAAGGAAACGGATAACGACAACCTCAGCGACAACCTCGTCAGGCCATGGGATGCCCTCCGCCAGTTGTGGCCACTTTCTGAACTCGATGAGGAAGAGCGCCGCGTGGCGGACTTGGAGACCGCCAACATTAACATCCTGCCACTGAACGCGACGACCCGCCGGCAGTGGGATCGATACGACTTTGCACTGAGACCGATTGCCGTCCCCGTTGAAGACGAAGACGCTGTTGATCAGATAAATCCGGCCTGCAGCATCTACGTCCAAATGATCTGGTTGGACAACGAGGACTCTTTGGCGACGAACACGGATAACACGGACAACACGGATGTCACCGGACAGCGCAACCACCACCACCACCGCTGGGGCGGTCTTGTGGATCTTCGCCGCCCGGACGAGCACGGCCATTTTGTGGGCGTCGAGCACGGCGATGTCTACAAGATTACCACGACTAACCCAACGCGCTGGCCACTGCCTAGCTTCCGTCTCTTGGAGATGCAATATCGGGCGCACAAGCTACTGGGCGGTATACGCGCGGCGGGCGTCCTGCGCGACATTTTTGGCGGCGGACCGCCCGACGACGAAGACGAAGACGAAGACGAAGACGACGAAGACGATCGCTATTACGATGGCGATGGCGATGGCGATGTTGGCTCCGCCATTGACGACTTCTGCGACAACGACGTGCCAGACGACTGGCGTTGCCTGATTGAGGCCGCCGTCGACAAGGGCGTCCTCGACGCCGATGCCGCCCGCAAGTGGAAGGCTAGTGTAGTGGCCGAGCAAGAACGGGACCGCCGGGATCTGGTCCGTCGCGGCTTCATGTCTCCTCGACCGGCCAGAGAAAGCAAAAAAGACTAGAGCCAAGAACCCGAGTGGCGACGGCGAAGACGCTGCGCGGCAGCATTCGTGAGCGGTTTGCGCCGCCGCAGTAGTCCTAGTCCTAACAAAGGACAGCGTGCTGGCGGCCGGGTCTTGCCTGAGCGCTTCGTCGAGGGCGCCAACCATGATTTTCCGTGCGGTGTAGGTTTTACTTATAGGTTTGCCTGCACGGCATCCTCAGTAGCGGGTGTCATTATATCATTAAAAAGAAAGGAACAAATCAATTATTATTCAAATAACGCTACATATTTCTCATACTTTCTCCCCCGCCGCGCGCCGGCACGCCGCGGCGACGTCGTCGGGCCGGCTCAGGAACGGTGAGTGGCTCGCTTCAAGGCGCTCCACGTCGACGGGCCGCTGTGCGCCGTCAATCATGAGCTGCTGCACGGCCGCCGGGATGGCGTTGTCGCGGTCGCACAGCAGGTACGTGACGGGGATGTCGCGCCAGGCGGCGTACGTCAGCTTGCTCCAGAACGTGCTGTAGCTGTGGCATTTTAGGGTGCGTGCGGCGGCGGCCGCACCTTCCGGCGAGAGGTCGTTGTAGAAAATCTCCTCGGGACTCTCCGCGTGGACAAGGGTGTCGTCGTCCGACAGTGAGCACCACGGCGGCAGCGTGCCCTGCAGCATCTCCATGAGCGAGACGCCCTCGGTCAGGAGGAAGGCGGTGCAATACACCAAGCGCACAATGCCGCCCGTCTTGCCCTCCTTTCTCCGGCTCGCCGCGTCCAATCCCCGACAGGCCTCGGTGCCGGGGACGCCGCCGTAGCTGTGCATAAAGAGCACGACGTCTTCGCCGCGGTCGACGCACGACTGAATGGCTTGGCGGATCGCATTGACGTCCGGCCCAAAGTCGGCGAGCGCCGGGTTGGCGCCGTACGACGGCAGCTCGACGGGCACGGTCTTGTAGCCGGCGGCCGCGAGCCGGGCCGTGATCAGCTCAAAACTGGCGGCGGCGGGGTGCCACGCGCCGGGGACCAGGACAAACGTCGGCTTTTGCGTGGATGTAGCCATTTCGGAGAGCTGAGAGCCGAGAGACTAGGTAGAGGTAGATGGAAAAAAGAAGTAATGGACCTGGTCTGGTGAAGGCGCTGCCTTTCCAAGAAGAAGATTCAATTTTCTGTTGAAATGGGCGACCCTCGCATCTTTATATCAATTTACAGTCGAATGGGCAAACTCTTGGGCTTCGCCTGTGATACTCTACATGGCAACTTAGCTCTTGTAAACTCTTCGCCTGTTGATGCTCGATATGGAAACTAGCTCCATGCCCCCTGTCTTTTGTGGACCGGCCCACGTCACCAACACAGTAGCCCTGTGGCCTTTCAAGGTCAACCTATGTCAGGCATTCCTACGACGATCATCACGATGATGGGTGGGCCCTTTTAAAATATAAGTACTTCCCTTATGATATAGACCTTAGGAGCCTAACAGAAGTGAAGAAGTATAGAATGTACTATGGTAGGTAAGGTTGATTTTTTTTTCTGCCTTTCCCCATTTTGCCCAACTCCGTTTTTCCCTTTTCCTAATTCTGGGGTCATGAATCGGATGGGATCTAGAAGAAAGAGAAAAGACAGTCAAGCTCAACAACGACCAACGAGACTAATAGAGATGGAGATGGAGATGGAGATTAGACGAGGGAGAGAGGGAACGTGGGGACGAAAAGGATAAAACGGACGTAAAGAAATGTAAAAAGTAAATAGCACTACACAGTATTGTACTGGGGATTTGACTTTGCCTTGCCGTATTCCCATGTGGGCTGCGGTAATTGTGGGTTGTTTGTTGGTTGCTGGTAGTCGATGCTTGACAAAGTAATGACAAAGTATGTTGTCCTTTGAACTGACAGCAATTGGTTGACCGTACCCCATAGTCCCCATAATTCCCAATAAGCGCGACGTACTAAGTAATTTATTCTGGTATTCCTCTCTTCAACCCCTAACCCTTTCTCCACACTGCGTCGAGCCACGGTCCTCTGGACTACCTGACTACGTAATACGCCGTATGTCGTACATTTTTATACATATTACTGAAGACTGGAGTACTAGACTGGCGAGACTGGCTGGCACCAACCCCGAGATCCGATGTTTCTTCGGGTAGACTGCTAGTGTTTTTGTGCTCGTAGCTGGTGCACACAACTCCCGGAGCTCCCATCCGATATTGTCAAATTGTCGACGGCGCCTGGGACTACCGGCAACGGGCCCAATGACGGCCAATGGCGGCCAATGGGTAGCGCTCGCGTTCGCGATAAAGTCCAACATGACGTTTGGCCCGTTCTGTCCGTTTTGTCCGTTTTGTCCGAGTTTACTTTTACTGTTTTAATGTTTTTTGCTCGGTCATTTCCGCCTCGCAAGTCCGAATCCGCTGAACGTCCGAACGTCCTGAAAGCTTGAATATTATAACAAAGTTTCCCCTTTCTAAGAAGCTAAAAAGACCCTTAAATCCAAAGGCTTGGCCCGAGTTTACATTCTCGTCCATCCTGTCTCGCTAGCAGTCTTCTCCCTAAACCTTCTCGAACCCTTTGTCGGATCACAAAACAACGAACCACCTCGAAATACACCCTCAGAATACAAACACCAGCATGGCACCACCAGACGAGTTCTGCCGGCCGCTCACCAAAGACTTTGACGTCGCCGTCGTCGGCGGCGGCATCGCGGGCCTGACCTTGACTCTCCAACTGCTGCAACAGGGCGTCCCTGTCACGCTGTACGAGCAGGCGCGGCAGTTTGGCGAGATCGGGGCGGGGGTGTCGTTTGGGCCGAACGCGCTGCGGGCGATGTCGCTGATCTCGCCGCACGTGCGGGCGGCCTTCGAGGCGCAGGCGACGTTTAACCAGGCGGCGGCCAACAAAGGCGTGTGGTTTGATTATCGGTACGGCGAGGCCGCGGCGTCGGGTGACAAAAGCGAGCGAAGCGAGGAAAAGAACTTTATATATCGGCTGGAGTGCGACGGCGGCCAGACGAGCATCAAGCGGGCGCACTTTCTGGACGAGCTGGTCAAGCTGCTGCCGGACGGGATTGCGCAGTTCCGCAAGCGGTGCACAAACTACGAGGACGATGGAAGTGGCGTTCTCTTAAAGTTTGCCGACGGCACGACGGCGCGGCACGACGCGGTGGTTGCGTGCGACGGAATAAAGTCAAGGGTGCGGCGGGTGCTGCTGGGCGAGCACGACCCGGCGGCCCGGGCCGTGTTCTCGGGCAAGTGCGCGTACCGCGGCCTGATTCCGATCGACGAGGTCCGCGAGCTCCTCGGCGACGAGCTGGCCGGCAACGCGCAAATGTACCTAGGCCGCGGCGGGCACATCCTGACGTTTTCCGTGGCCAAGGGCGCGTTTATGAACGTTGTGGCGTTCCGCGCGCGCGACGACTGGACGTCGGACGACTGGGTCGTCTCGGTGGACCACAAAACTATGTTGTCCGACTTTGCCGGCTGGAGCGAGCAGACGCGGCAGATCATCTCCAAGATGCAGACGCCGGATGTCTGGGCGCTCTTCAACCACCCGCCGTGCCGCACCTACTTTGAAGGACGGGTGTGCCTGCTCGGCGACGCCGCCCACGCCTCGACGCCGCACATGGGCGCCGGCGCCGGCATGGCCATTGAGGATGCCTACGTTTTGGGGAATCTCCTCGGGTCGGTGACCGACCGCAGCCAAATCTCGCAGGCCTTCGCCGCCTACGACAGCGTCCGCAGGGAGCGGACACAGCACTTGGTCGAGGCCAGCCGCAGGCAGGGCCAGCTGTACGAGCTGGAGCTGGAGGGAAGCGACGACACCGCCTGGGTGGCCGACCGTCTGGCCAAGAGCATGGGCTGGGTCTGGAGCCACGACCTCAAGGCGGATCTCGAGAGAGCCAGGGAAATGTTGAAAACAGGGGCATAGTGTACTGAAATAAAGAAAATAATATAAATAATATAGTAGTAGTATATTATTCGCCTTTCTCAGTCAATCCTGACTATTGGCGTCTAGCTAGACAGAACCCTCTGGGGAATAAACTGTCACAGAACTAACTAACTGTTGTGTGCGAAATTTAGTAAGATACATAGTATGCCGTAGCAAATAGCCCCCTATTTCTATCCTTCCGAAATTCTCGTCATTAGTACCATTTCTCCCACTAAAGATCTGTTTGCGCTTAGCCCTTGGACCTGGACAGAGAAGCCCGACTTATCCTGCTGCGAAGGCGGGCCTCCAATCCGCCTTCACTAACACAGGGGCGACAGCATACTCGTCAATAGGCCGGGGTACGAATTTATTGGAATATTAACTTTATTAAGTAAAATAAAAAAAGTTTATTATTAATTATAATTATTAAAAAATTTAAATATTTATATTATTACTTTTAAAGTATATTACGATAATTAATAAACCTTAAATATAATTAATAAAAACATAGTATATTTTAACTCTCGTTTTAAATATATTAACATTTATAATATATAACTAAAATAAAAAATAATTACTAAACGTATTTAATATAACTATATCTTTAACGTTAATCAAAAAACAAATAACTTAATAAAAGTTTTATCGCTTATTAAACACCGTAAATTTTTATCTTAAATCTTTATAGTTTAAAAAAAAAAAAAAAAAAAAAGTATATTGTTTATTGTCCAGTTTTTATAAACTAGGGGGGTATGTTATGGAAGGAACCACTAAAGCCTGTATATTAGTATATTTCTTAACGTATCCTTAAGGGGATCAGATCCTAGACAATACAACCAATCCGTTACGTTTACCACGTTGCTTCCCAATTAAGGAGACAGACAAGACAAGACGTCTCTCAGACAAAACATTCTTCAACACCGCGTGCGACTCTCAATTCGCGCTTCATTTCGAAACCCCCTCCACCCACTCGAACAATGGCCGGCACCGTTTCTTCGATTGTCGACGGCGTGCGGTCGCTGCTCGACGGCTCGGGCGGCCGCCGCGGAGGCTACTACAACAACCGCTACTACGACTACGAACCCGTCTCGTCGCCGTCTTCAGCGACGGGATTTCTGAGCGACGACGAAGACGAGGATGAAAGCCAGGATGCGTTTGGCGACAGACGACACAGGAAGAGAGGCAGCGGCCGGCGGAGGAGGGAGCCGATGATGTTTGTGGACGCGGGGGACAGCGACAGCTTCCAGAATGGAGGGTATGGCAGCAGCAATCGAGGATACCGGAGCCGGTTCGACAGCGACTTCAAAGACGGCGTGTTTGACGGCGTGTGGGCTCGCGGGAACCGCCGTTTCTTGAAACTCACACTGCTGGCCGCCATGGCCGGCCTGATGCTGTATTTGGGGGCGATTGTCTCGCGCATTATTGCTGCCTCGAGAGTTGCCGGCCGAGGCGCTCCATCCTGCGACACAACCGACCACGGCTATCAGTGCTATCCGACCGTCGCCCAGTACTGGGGCCAGTACGCGCCGTTCTTCTCAGTGCCCTCGGAACTGTCCAACACGGGCACCAAGAAAAAGACACCACCACAACGCGCTGACTCTTCACCGTTTGCACCACCTCCACAACGCGACCAAGAAGAGCCATCGCCGTATCTGCCGCCAGGCTGCAAGTTCACGTTTGCCCAAGTGCTGTCGAGACACGGCGGACGCGACCCGACATCCGGCAAGTCGGCGGCCTACGCCGCCCTCATTTCCCGGATCATGGACACGGTCGACCACAAGCACTTTATCGACGACGGGCCCATCCGCAAGTTTGCCTTTCTCAACAACTACACCTACGAAATGGGCTCTGACGAGCTCACAAAGTTTGGCGAGCAGCAGCTCGTGCACTCGGGCGCGCACTTTTACGACCGGTACCGCACGCTGATCCAGTCGCTGGCCACCGACAAGACCCACGTCGACCCGTTTGTGCGCTCGGCTGACCAGCACCGCGTCGTCCTGTCGGCCATCAACTGGATCCAGGGCTTCCAGGCGGCCCGCCACAGCGATACCCAGAAAAAGAAGGGGCAGTCGAGCCACGACGAGGAGTCCGAGCACGCGCAGATTGTGCTGCTGCCCGAAGAGGCCGGGTTCAACAACACGCTGAGCTACAACGGGCTGTGCAAGCGGTTCACGTCGCGCCGGGGCTCCGAGGCCCAGCGGGCGTTTGCGGCGACGTTTGTGCCCTCCATCACGGGGCGCCTGAACCTGGCCTTGCCCGGGGCAAACCTCACCGATACCGAGACGATCTACCTGATGGACCTGTGTCCGTTTGAGACGATTGCCGACGACGAGGAGGAGCACGAAGACAAGGATGGCGAGATCGTCAAGAAGATTGTTGGCGGTGGCCGCCGCCTGTCACCCTTTTGCCACCTGTTTACGGAACCCGAGTGGCATGGCTACGACTACTACCAGACGCTCGGCAAGTGGTACGGCTTCGGCGACGGCAGCGAGCTCGGCGCGACCCAGGGCGTCGGCTTTGTCAACGAGCTGATTGCACGCCTGACAGAATCGCCCGTCGACGACCACACCAGCACAAACAGCACCATGGACGCCGACCCGGCCACCTTCCCGCTGGACGCCAAAGTCTATGCTGATTTCAGCCACGACAACGACATGGCCAACGTTTTTGCCGCTCTGGGGCTGTATAACTACACGGACGGCAACGACGCGCCGCTCGTGCCGTCCAACACCACACGCATGGACCCAGAAGACATGCGCGGCTACGCCGCCAGCTGGACCGTCCCCTTTGCAGCGCGCATGTACGTTGAAAAGATGGTGTGTCCGGCGGACAAGAACAGTAAGGATGGAGAAGACAACGAATACGTGCGCATCCTGATCAACGACCGCATCATGCCGCTCCAAAACTGCGGCGCCGACCAGCTGGGCCGCTGCCGCCTGAGCAAGTTTGTCGACAGCCTCGAGTTTGCGAGAAGGGGCGGCAACTGGAACGACTGCTTTGACTGAGGCGCCCATTCAGATGTTACGACGTTATGATCTTACAGCGAGTTCTTTTTCTTTGAACAGCAAGCAAAGTATTCAGTCGACTTCCAGTCTTGCATGTGAAAGGGCTGGGCCAATGCGATGTCAAATTGCCAGCTCGCGACAGAGGCTGAGGCAGAGCGACTGCAGTGTGCAGTGCACAGCCAGAGCCCGGTGAGACATGCATCACTAGGTCGTCAAGAAAGTGTGCAAAAAGCTGCACGTTTCTTGGCCGGCATTTACAGTCGGCGAATGACAAGAGGGTGTGTACCCAAGAATATCGGGCTGAGCAACTTGAGGATTTCTCCAAAAGACTGCCCTCCAGCCGACTGGCATGGCTACCACCCACACTTTACGTCACATACGATAGCATCCCACGCCCCCAAATTTCACCATCCCATTTTGATGCCCTCCAGCATGTGCTGTCGAGGTGCCTGGGAGACGGACGATTGCGCAGCCAAGATCACTGCCGCGCGAGGCGAAGGTCTTTTTGACAATAATTTTGATCATTATACAAAGCGTGCTTACACACACTCATGTTTATTTACATGTGCTTTCTTATGTTTAGCGGACTATTTGGCGTTACTTGATTTTATCTCACGAACATTTAATATATTATGCGACTTCAAACTTCCGACCATGTTTATCTCTAGATTTGCTCTTAATGTGAAAACCACAAGCTTATAAAATGAGGCTTGCATTGTGGCTGCTTCATGATACTCTTTATGGACAGCTGAAATGAAGCGAGGGAGAGAAATGTGTCAATGAGAATGAAATCGAAAATATCAATCCATGTGTCAATTCAAGACACGGGACAGTCTAACAAAGAGAACACCGTTTTCAATTAGAGACAATAATTCCGTGCCGTTGCAGCCGTCGCTACCACGTTTTTAGTTCTCGACACGGCTCGGAACATGATTGATTACCGCCTCTACAACTTTACTTTATCGCATTCTTTTGGGACCAGAGCATTTTGGATACTTGTTGGCCAAGAAAACAGACGACAATATGCCAAAACCGAGCGACTACTTTCTGTCCGACGCCGACAATGCTGCCATTTTCGAGGAGCAGATCCGGCCCGCCGAGTTTGGCGACAGTCCCAGCGATGGCTCACCGTCATTAACAGCAGCCGAACCATCGACAGATCAGACAGGCCACCGACCCATTTGCATTATTTTGGCCGGCCAGACGGGCGCCGGCAAGTCCCACGCAGCGCCTGCCCTGGCGGCCGCTCTAGCCAAGCTGCGATCAGCATCTTCGGAGAGAGGACCCTCTTACTGCCACCTTGTCGCCGACACGCACAAGCCGTATCACCCAGCTTACGCAGGACTTGTTGCCGATGCCGCCTCAGGTCGTGTCCCCCCCGGGCTAGCATCGGCCGCGACAGGGCATGATGCGCGCCGCTGGCTGGCAAGAGCGTGTGCTGTCGCGGCGTCGCGCGGGCTGCCGACCCTCGTCGAGTCGGCGAGCCGGTACCCGCAGGATGTGGTGGATATGGCGGGCATTTTCCACCGGCAAAACTACCGGGTGTGCCTGGTGTTGCTGGCAGCGCACCCTGTACAGTCTCGACTTGGACTGCTGGCACGATTCTTGGATGCAAAGAAGGAGACGCAGGAAGAGCAGACAACTGGGCAAGCGACGGCTAAAAAGGCCATGCCGGCCCGTCTGACACCGCGGCCGATCCACGACGAGAGCTATGTCGGACTGGCAGAGCTGGCGACGCTGCTCGATCAACAAGGATCTGCTGGGTCAGGCACACCGCTGGCAGACGCTGTCTTGATCCTGAGGCGAGGCAATCAGGTGGCTTACACAAACTATTGGGTCCAAGGTGACGACAGCGACGCAAGGAAATGGCAGACGACACCGCCAGGTGTGAGCCGTGCCTTGTCAACGGAGCGGGAAAAGAAGCACTGGAACACAAACGGTGCAACCGAGAACTCGCCGCTCGCTGTTGAATCGAGACTGTTCGCATCGGATGTTGTCCGTCTTCGGGAGACCCACCCGGGCCGGGCCGCTGAACTGGACACTTTGGCAGCCGAGTATGGGGAAGTCACGGATCATAGGGAAGTCGATGGGAAAGAGGTGTCGTACCACGTGCTGAATCCTGATGCACTGGTGGCACATCTGCAGAGCGAGTGTTAGGTTGGTCTTTTGGGAATCAAGGTCGATATATCGCAATTGGATAAGGACATAGCTGCGTCCAATGCATAGAGGAGATTACATTGAAAATCATTAAATAGTGAATGAGTTTGATCAATAGGGTATATTTCTCTTTCAACAGCCATGCTAGGTATGAATCCCATTACAAAGAGTTGCAAAAGGGTATTTGTGCAAGCACTTCCAGTATTGTCCAGCAAACGCCATTGTGAAAATGCCGCTCTGTCAAAGAATAGCAAACGTGCTAGCAAACACGCAGGCAGGAAAGGAGATGAAGAAACCAAAACGTAGAGGGGAGAAATGCGGGAGCAATAGCAAGCAGAAACTCGCAGCGGTTGCAAGAACTTGAATTTGTGGCCAATCTTTTGGTTGAGTAAACAAGCGCCAGTCCAGTGGACAGAACGCAAACAATGCTGGAAACAATAAAGCAATAATACATACTCAGCGGTAATAATGAAAAAAGTGACCAGTATCGAAATCATAGGAACTCCCTTTGTGCGGCCTCGTTGTTGTCCCACTGTCCGACCCTGTGGTGACCTCTGTGCCCATGCTGCCGAGCCCCGGATCTACCGTATCACGGAGTCCGTCCCAAGGCCTTGACTTGACCAATGATCGACCTTTGACCTTGCACCAAATGAACCAAGAGAGAACGAAAAGAGAGAGAAGAGTTGAGAAAGAAGAGAAAAAGAAATTCCATTTGGCAATTCATATCATCATGGCTAGGAAGAGAATAGCAAACGCCCCAAAATCAGCCAGATCCCACTTTGAGTGAAAAGAAAGAATATATGGCAAATAACAAACAGTATAAAGTATAAACACACGTCAAGAAAGGCCCAAACAGCTAGAAGAAACAAGAAGGAGAAAGAAAACGTATAAGAATAACACAAGTTGGCCGAAGAAGAAGAAAAAAGGACGCACTGCTCAGCAAGGGCCAAGAAGGCGGAGATATAAAGAAAAGAAGAAAGAGAAAAACACAAACGCCTGGTAATGAGACAACTGGCCAAGGGCCCTTTTGAATGTAAGGCCCCTCTTGTTATACGCCGTGTGAAAAGAAAAGTCGAAAAATGCAAATTCGCCAAAATTGAAGATTGGGGTTGGTTCTTTTTGTGTGCCTTGGAGCTTGTTGATGTTTTAGCTTTGTTTTTTTATGTCGTAGTTGGGTATATGGTAGTCGGAAAAGACTGTCGTCGATATTCGGCGATCAAGATGCATGGGACGGGACACTACGCGGCGTCACATCACCGCTGCGCCGACGGACGAGATCCTGGCGCTGCGCCGCCTTGGAGTGGCTCGAGATGAGATGTGCCTTCTTGCGGACCGCGTTCAGCCGTGTCTTGATCATGTTGATCATGAACTCGACCGTCTTCTGGTCCTCCATGTTGATGTCGCTGCTGTCGTCGTCCCGCATGGCCGACTTTTCGTCTTTGCCAGAAGCAGACGACCGACGACGCAGTGGTTCGTCGTCCGCGTCGAGAACGGCCTCGAGCATGCAGATCGCCGTCATGTACGACAGCTCGCAGCCCACCAGGTCGTCATTGGATATCTCGCCGATCGCGGCAGCCCGGCTCATCTCGACAGCGCGGTCGTACATGAGCTTTTCGGCACTGACACCGGCACTCAGGAACACACCGTCGGTGCCTGAGCCGGCAGTAGCGCCAACGCTGCCAACACCGCTGTTCTCGTCGTCGCGGCTGTGGTTGCTCGGGTGGCTGGGGTGATCTTCGGGCAGACGGCGCTGAACCTCGACCAGACGTTCGCGCGCAAAGTTGGCCTTTTCAAGCACTTCGTTGAACCGCGACCGGATCCACTGAACGGCTGCGTTGACACGTAGGCCCACTGGCGATTCCCGGACGTACAACTGATGGCTGGCGCTACCGTTTCCGGTCGAGTCGCCACGCATCTTGCTCTGCCACCACACGCTGGCAATGTCCATCGACTTGGCCAAGAGCGAGAGGGCCTTGACATAGAGGACAAGAGCCTCCTCAGACAGGACGACAATGGCGTCAATCGTCAGCTCATCCTCCTCGTCGGTGGGATCCTGAAGCTTCTCTGACACGGGCGCGCCGCTGAGATCGTGCTCGGCTGAGGGGGCAAGCGGCACAAGCTGCTTGTACTTGACTTCGGCAAAACCAAAAACGACATCACTACGGGTAGCGTAGTCCTCGATCAACTGTGCAACGCGAGCGTCACTGTCCGCTGGCGCGGCACTAACACCGTCACTCCCACTGATACGGCCGTCAGTAAGCAGACCGGCAGTAGGTGCGCTAGACGGCGTCGGATAGGCGGGGAACGGGCTGTAGAGCTGCGGAGGCGAGGCGCCCTTACCAATCAGGTTGACAGGGCTCTTGACACCGAGGAGGCGGAAACTGGCGTCGTGGATGGCTTTGGCAATGAACGAAGTCGCCGAGTTGGGGCTTGCCGACATTGATGACGGGCGCTCACCGCCACCATGGTACGGCCGAGACGCGGCTCCCTGGGCCACCTGCATAGCCCGAGACGAGTTTGGGGCGACGGCGCCCGTGGCCGATGTCGGATTGCCCTGCTGTGTGGCGCGACGAACAATGGCGTGGCCAGACTTGGGCGAAGTCTGGTACTGCGCAGCAAGGCGCGGGTTGGCAGCCATCTCGTCGGCAAAAGCGTTGACTTCAACATGCTTCTTCTCGACGAGAACGTAGTCGCGTTCAAAGGCGATGTCCTGGGCTGCCTTTTCTTGCTCTGCAGCAAGAGCGTTGGTCCGGGCATTGCTTCGGGCGTCTACAAGATCACCAACATCATTTACTGTTAGCTCATTGCGGAGGGATGACGTGGGTGAAGGCTCATCATAGGCTGCATGGGCTTGGTGCGGGTGCGGTGGTTGCTGTTGGGTCTGACCTTGGTTCTGGTACTGCTTCATCGATGCGTTCGACAGGCGGTGTTGCTGCTTGCGTTCGTCATACATGGCAGGCCGAGAGGGGGCGGACGTGGAAGGCTGCACACTAGGCCGGCGGATTCCGAGGCCCTCGTTCGGGTCGTGTGAGCCGTGCCGCGGCGACTGACTTGGCCGTTGACCAGTGCTATCCGCACGGCTAAGCCCGGACCGATCCCGCGGGGAGGAGGCAATGTTGGCGGCAGCTGCAGCAGCAAGAGCAGACTCCTTGTCTGACTCTTGAGGAGGCGTCGTGACGTTCTTGGGAATGTAGCGGTTAAACGATTGTCTACGCACGGCACCTTCACCAGGCGAGACGGCCGTGGTAGGCGACTGGGCTACATCATTAGCCTGCGGGGCTGATGATGGCGATGTGGAGGGCAGTGCTGTGGTGATACGCTGGTCACGGGATGCAGGCCGTTGCTCAGAAACACGCTCCATGGGCCGTGGGCGTTCAGTCTTGGGTAGGTCGTCCTCAACGAGGCCAGGGATGGGACCCTGTACGATGGCATGGCCGAAGAAGTTGTCGAAACTCAGACGCTCAATAGGGTTCCGCTTGAGGAGGGACCGAATAAAAGCCTTCATCTCTGCACTGACGATGGTGTCACGGGGGAATCGAATGAGGTCTTCTGCGGCCTCTATCTTACGCAGAAGTTCGACATGATTACTGGCCCGGAAAGGAGGACGACCGCAAACCATCTCGTAGACCACCGTTCCGACCGACCACAGGTCTGCCTTGGCATCGTACCGTTCGTAGCGCAGAATTTCGGGTGCCATGTACAGTGGCGAACCGCAAAGCGTTTCTGCGAGGGTTGTCGATGGCAGGACGCGTGCAAAGCCGAAATCAGCCAACTTAAGCATGGGCAGGGAGGTCAGGCCGGCTGCCGGTATTAACGAGTCCTGGCTACCAGTCATTATGGGGCGAGCGGCCTTGTTGGCGTCACGGTAGTTTTGTGATGGAAGGAGGAGGAGGTTTTGTGGTTTGACGTCGCGGTGGACAAAGTTCCCATCGCGGAGGAACTTGAGGGCACTCGTAAGCTGTTTGATGAAATGACGCGTGAGGACTTCGTTTAGGCCTGTATTTGGGCCGCTCGGGTACTTGCGAGCCATGTCGTGTGTGAGGGGGTTCGTGATGAGCTTTTCGCGCTTCTTGATGAACATGGACAGGTCGCCGAGTTCGCAGTACTCCATGATCAGGTTGATGTGTTGGCCGCTTTCGACGCAGTCGTGCAGGGCGACAATGTGTGGGTGTCGGAGATTCTTGAGTATCTTGATTTCCCCATAGAGGTTCTCTTTTAACTTTCTGTTGAGGCGAGCGAGATCGACGGATTTGACGGCAACGGCGGCACCGGAGATCTAGATTAGGGGGGGAAGAAAAGTTAGGCACACAGAAAATGACAAACGAATAACGACGACCGACAAAGAAAGCGTCAAAGAGGGACAGAAACAGTCTCGGGAGGACCGTCGAGTCTGGCACGAGAAGGGGACGTGAAACGAATCTACTTACCCTATGCTTGCCGAGGAAGACTTGGGCAAAGCTGCCCTTTCCGATCTCGCCGCCGATGACGAAATCGCCAACGAGGTCATCGTCCGTCGGACGACCGCCCCGGCGATGTGAGTTGCTTGACGCCATGGTAGGCGGTTGATGTGCGGTTGGAAACCCTCTCTGTGTGAAATGTCGATGTGTTGGGTGGAAGGGGCGAGAGGGAAGAGCGAGAGGAAGGAGGAAGAGAAGAGGTGGGGAGGTTGAAGAAGAGCGATGCCCAGATGGGCTCAAGGGGTTTGGGGAGCTCTAGTGGGCTTTGGTAGTCATAGATGGCTCTTTTTTGGTGAGATAGATAAGCCCGGTCGATAAGATGCAGGCACCAATTCGGGGTCCAGAGCGGCTGGCTGGCAGAAGGTCGATAGGCAACAACAGGGCGATAACACCGATAACCAGGCGATGGATAAGGCAGGAGGTGATGGTGTTGACAACAGTCCTGATGGATCAAGATGATGAAAGTAGGAAAACAAAAATTAAGAGAAGAGGAAAGAGAAGAGGAAAAGAAAACCAAAGCTCGGAAAAGAAACGAAACCCAGGAAACGAGGGAGTCAAACAAGACGGACGAATGAGGCGGCGAGCATCCGATAGGCTCCTGTGTAGCAAGGAGGCAGCTTCCTTGGGGCTCTGTTCCTGTTCTGCACGGAGCAGGCAGAAAAGCAATAAAGCAATAAAAGCAACAGAAGCAAGCTCAAGATTCTGCTGCAGACAGGGGAGGATCCGAAAAAGAAGCAGGGCCCTGGTCCAAGATGTGGGTGACTGGCACTGGCTTGTGGACTTTGCTCCGTCTTTTGCTTCGAGCCGTGGTGGAGACTCAAAGTGGAGTCGGTTTCGTTCTCTGGGTGGGTGCCGTGTTGCTCAGTCCTTGCGGTGTGTACCTATGTACTGTGTATGGTCTGCACGGAGTACGGTCTGGGTCTGGTGCGCCTTGAGAGAAATCGGGGGACGGGTTGATGGTGAGGCGAGGCGAGCTTGGGAACACAAAAGCGTGACCAGCTGCAGGTGGGTTGGGGCTGGGGTGATGCAGAGGAGAGGACGAGGAACGTTAAGGGAACGCAAGAAAGGCGACACAAGTCATGGAGCTCTCTTACGATGTGGAGAAGCTCGAAGATGGTCGAGATGCTTGATGGCCGAGGAGAGGAAGACGATGAACTGATCGATGTGGTGAAAGATAATAAAAAAAGAAAGAGAGAAAGAGAAAGGATTCCTGTAGAAAGGCAGAAAGCACGGTGTTAGTCTGCAAGAGTAAGGTACGCCAGGAATAACACCATAATCCATGGGAGTCAAGACAGTAGTCGCGCCTCGTTAGTCATAGATGGCGGCAGGGGTACTGTACTGTAGGAGTGGGCGGCGGATGCAGGGCGAGATGGCGGGCGGGGACAGGGTCAGAGGGTGTTGGCTGCAGCTGGGCGGATGATGGCGGTGGCGGTGGATGGTGGAGGAGTAGGACTAAGATGCGCTGTAGACCGTGCATAGATAGGGTGATGCACGGTGCGTAGGGATAAATTGTGCTTATTCTTTACAGTGCGACTTCTGCTGATTGTAGGGCGTACTGTGCAGGAGGCGCAACTTGCAAGGGCGTTCTCGACTTGACTTGCCTTTGTTTAAAGATGATTTGAATAGCACGGTAGTCAGGGTAGGTTTGGTAATCGTAGGGGTTTGCTTCCAAGTGCAAGCGAATGACTCAGAGCAAATATCGAAAAGACGAAGAAAACGTAGGATAACAGTGCCGGAAGAAGAGCTAGAAAGCCGTGGAAGAGGCCGGTGCTGAGGAATATCAAGAAGGGCGGAGGAGGATAGAGGACGGCTGGGGAGATGAAGCCGTAGGCGGCGATGTCGGTGGAAGATGGGAGAAAGAGAGGGAGAAAACAAAAAGAGATGACAAAAAGGAGAAAAGAAGAATCGAAAGCGAAGATGGACTCGAGAATAGGGGGACAGGAGATAAAGAAAGATGAAAAAGAATCAGAGCAGGAGCGACCAAGAGAAGCAAGACAAAAAGGGCAGTCCGTTTGCTTGTCAGTCGAGATAGGGGAGTTTGGGGAAAGAGCACGCGCGTGATGGGGAAAGAGCAAGCGGCGGCTGTCGCTGGCGGGAAGGTGGAGTCAGTCACAAGCTCTGATAATGCAAGACGACACGAAAGACCAACAAAGCAACTGGAGAATGGGCAAAGAGGGCAGAGAGCAACAGGACACAGACGAAGAGACGCAACCCGAGGCGCTGGGCGATAAGTGGGCTCGTGCTAGTGCATGGCGGAGGACGATACGGAGTGCCGTGTTAGCGCAAGTTGCGAAATGCAAACAGCGTGAGCCACCAAAAGCACGCTTGCACACGATGTCGATGGCGAGCGGCAGTGACGGGATTTGGCAGGCGTCTTTTGTCAGAGAGACCGACACACATGAAAGCACAGAAAGGGCAGGCACGGTCAGGACTCTACACTTGGCACTGTCCAGCCAGACCATTCATGCCTTCCTTCCTCTCCTGCCTTCTGATGCATATCAGCCAGATCCCTGGCAGGAGCGACTGGGTGCAATCCTTGGGTCAGACCATTCACACACAACGCAGTCCTACAGTGCGCAAAACAGCGGGGACCTCCTTCCCAGAATAAGTGAGTGAGTGACAAAATAGAAAGGGCGGCGTCCGCGTGTATCTGACGCAGCGTTTCACTGTGACGGTGTACTCGGGCAGACTAGCGCCTCTATGACGAACAACCAGTCATTCACTCAAGACGGACTGAAGAACCTCAGACAAACACACAGCCTGAGCCAGGAGCGGCCGGGCGGCAACCCCACGCTTTCGATTTCATCCAATACACTGGCTCAACTGGTCGTTTGCGGTGTCTGGTTCTTCTCTTGACGTCTTGTGGACCTGCTGGGTGACCTGTGCCGTGTCTGCATTTGTGCATCTTTTTGAGGGGGGAAAGGCGCTCGTGATCACACATTTTAGTGCCAAAACGGGGCAAAGAAGAGCCCCCAAACCCCAGAAATCCAGGGAGGCAAGAAAGCGCTCCAAAAAAGCAAGACAAACAAGAGAGGAACAGGCTATGCTAAGCTCATTTCGACATTATGAAGCCAGTGCCGAGATGAGGACAAAGGCGCATTGCAAGGACAATGAAAGAAACAATGATGACGACAATATCCAAATCCCCAAGGGTATGGCAAAGGGTAAAGGTAAACGATAAAGGGCAAAGGGTCGGGGTCATGATAATATCAAGTGGAAAATGGGAGTTGGCGTCTGTACTGTGCTAGCGACTAATGCGCACAGTGGGTGTGCGACAGTGGCTCGAGACGCTGCCCAGGTGGTCAGTCGCTGTTTCGGGCAGATTTATAGTGGCATCTCAGACCGCTGGAGAAATTATTACAGCGGTTATGAGAGACACACAGTTTACCCAACATCCATCCCATTCAATAACCCTTTCCCAACGGCATCTTCTGTCTTGACAATCGGAAAAGGAGATATACTAATTGTCGAAAAACTGTCTGACCGTTCTTACCTTTCCATCAATCATTTTGCGTGCTTGCTTGGCGGACAAATTGTTGAACTACGTCTCTATTTATTGATTGCTAGCGGAATTGGCGAATCGATTTCATTACGAATTAGTGAATGGGGGACACAGATTAGCGCATTCACTGACCTCCTGCCAATCGGCAATGCACTGAAACTCGCCGGCATCAGGGCCGAGGGCCTGGCCGATAGCACTTTATCGCCCTGGGCAGTTGCACCGATCTGGCGCAGCACACATAAAGTCGTGTTGTGTTTTGTGTGATTTTGTGCGCTGGCACTTCGGCTTTCAGTTTTAGTTTTCGTGTTCATCGAATTGTATTCTCTTTTGTTGTGTTTTGTCTCTTTATTCTACATTGCAATCAATAAATGTATGCTGTGCAACTGACGGTTACAACTCTGCAGCAGAGGCCTGTAATAAATGCGACCAGCTCTTTCCCCTTTTCACTACGTCGTACTCTCCGCTCCTTCCTTGATTTGTGTCCCGGTGTTCGGCCACCGCTCGCGATCGCCTTGCTCCTGCCCCGTCCGGGAAAAGAAACAAAAAAGTCATGACGACTGGTCTCGCCTTGCCTTGCTCCTTCCCTGCCAGTGTCGTGAGCCGCAGTCCAACCGCCCAGCCACCGAATCGAATCAGGAAAGATCAAGTGCAAGAACACCGGGCACGGAGAAGGTGGCCATGGGCAGCCTACTACAACCAGGAACTGCATCATGGACGCACCTTCCCTCAACAGCTCGCCAACAAAACAAGTAGGGAAACTGCACAGACATGTCCATTCACAGTCTCGAGCTTGAGAGCATCGAGACGAGAACATCTTTTTAGTATCAAATTCGTCCAGACCCACCTCCCCGACCTGCTTGATTCCAATCCCGACAAGTAGCCAGACCAATGCCACGGCATTCATCCTGACCTTTGCCCTTTACACCTATACTCTGGCCATTCATAATTTATCCCAAAATAACCCTTAGCGACGGGATGCCAACAAGTTCAAATTTTGACTCTCCGTCTCCTGTCCTTCTTATCTCTATTGTCCTGTCCCTTTTCTCCTTTGCACTCACCCCCTTTCCCATGCCTTTCGTTGACTTTTGTCTACCCTCGAACACAAACTAGAGGACTAGACCAGGAGAACTTTGGCCGTTCGGCAGAAGGTCAAACAGTCCAAAATAGGGACGAACTGACGTGGTCCTTTTCCTGGGTCCTTTTTTCTTCTTTTCTGACATGCCCCCTTTCCCGTCCGTAGTGCCCGTTCAGCCTATGTTTTTAATGTCGTTCCACTCGTCTTGTCGCCCGTCCTCGTCTTGTCAACCGTTTGGCACCTCCTTTCCTATTCGGGCAACAAGTAAAGAACTATGCAGGCCGCGTTGACACAAGCGTCCGACCTGCATGTCCATCTATCTCGGTTTCCCATCTGGTCTGCCGTCTCTCCCTTCTTAGTTTAAAATCGAGTTTCTTTTCGGAGCATCTACATGTGCGAGAGCGGACTAGACGGCCTCAAGAGAATAAGCCGTATCTCAGCTTCAACACACCTTTTTTTGCTTAGTTTTCCCCCGATCTCCCAGGGACAAGACATGGCATCTTACTCCCGGGGAAATGCTCGTAAGATGGTTCTTACTATTCAATTGACAAGACACACCAGGGGTTCTGACAGCTTTGTCTCCACGGCAGGCGATGGAGGGCCACGACAAGAGACAACAAGAGCTGTTTATGAGCATAAGACTTATGAGAACATAAGAATATCGGAACATAACGACATAAGAGTGTAAGAATTTACGAGCAAAATAAGCTCGCACGGTGTCCATCAAATGGCAAAAAGACGCATAGAAGAGAGCGCGATTTGTATTCCTGCTTGCTGAGTACTCCGTACGAACACTCGTATCCTATTCTTACATCATGTATCTTAATACTCCGAATAGTGTGAACAGTGCGTCCCACCTTTGTTTGAGACGCTCGATGGATGCCGACTGGCCCGTCCTGCCCTTGTTCCTGTGCTCGTCTTCCACGTTATGGCAATGTACACAGTATTCGACGGCGCAAGATACATGTATCTCTTCTCAAACGTCCGCTCGTTCGGTGAGGCCGGCCGTAGGACTTTGGAGGCTGGCACACTTTGAGACGACAATCGCTCCATCTCACGGCTGTTGACCCCGTCTCTTTACTCTTATTTTTGGTGCTGAGTCTACCTCGACCACCTCGACCCGCTGAGGAAGGTGTGCTTGCGCTTGTGGCTGCCCTGTTTGGCCTGGCACCAAAAAGTGTTGGCATTATCATCCCAGTCGAGGGCCAGTGCCCCATCCAATAAGTCCAGAAGCCGTCTAGAACGAAACAGAAGACATATTTCTTCCTCCAGTCTTCCCTAACAAGAAAAGAGTCAGAAACAAGTCCACTCGCCAAATCCTAGGCGGTCTACGACGTCCTTGCGCCGAGTGCAACGGTGTGTGATACATACGGGCGCCTGTGCTTGTGTTAGGTCTTTCTTTTCTTCTTTTTGACTTTCCACATTCGGAGCTCACTGTGTGCCCCTGAATGCATTGTGCCTAGCTGAAGGGACAGGCTACAGCAAGCCTCCTAGGCTTCGACAGGAGGATTTAGCGAGTTGCAGCTGTTGCCTTGACCGTTGTGGATATGATAAGACAATCAGGACAGATGAAGATGAACGACAAGAGATGAAAAGAACACGATATCACAGATGCCTACGAAGTACGAACCTACGGAGCATTTTTCTCGTTAATCGTCAATCTGGACAAGGGACAAAGGGACGTCAGATTGGGGGCCTGTTTTTGGCCCCATCCGAATCCTCAAAGTCACAAAAGGTCTCCATCTCTCCATCTTAAAAATATTATCCACAGCACTTTTTTTTTTGTTCTTTTACTGGAACCAGAACGGAGAGGAAACTGGGGCACACGCGCTTCGTCCCCGCCCGGCTTCTCTTTCCTAGCGCACGATAGAGAGAAAGGCTGGAAACAGACCCGCATTCAGCGTGTCTCTCTTCCCAGTCACTGTCACAAGTAGTCATATCTCCTTCACCTTAATCAACCAGTCTTTCAAAAACAGGGCGAGCGTGAAGGCTATCACTGTATCATTCGGAGTTGCAAACGCACGTCGTGCAGCTGAGGAACCTGCACAGCTGCACAGTTTTGACCTCTTGACCACGAGCCCCAAACGAACGACGCAAGGCCAACGCAAGGGGGTGGAGTTTCTGCAGTTGCAGCACGCTGTCTGGTTAACTGCTTGTTTATGACCTGGAGTTTATCGACTTTCCTCCACCGCCTTGGACAAGAGACAGTTCTACGGCCAACAGCGGTCACACCGCCTTGAAACGAAGGGAAAATGCAGTCGCCCTTGGAAGTGATCGTAGACCAGAGATAGGCTGATAGAGAGAGAATGTCTATCCTATGAACTATGGCTACATGGCCGCCTTGCTTTTGTATCAGTGGAGTGGAGACCGAACGTGCATTGAAAATAGGGAAAATAGGGAGAAATGGCGGCCAGCCACAGGCGTACAAGGGGCCTGGCCTTCATGCAGGTGCGTCTCTCCATGATTCTATTTTCTTTCCTTTTTTTTTCTGCCGTTCTTATTCTGCCTCCCGAGCGGACATGCCCAGATTGGGTGTTTGTGGGTGAAAAAAGGCGACCTCATCTGATGCACGACACGAAATGCATAAGTGCAAAAATACACCAGCAAGAACAATACTGTCACATAGGTAAAAGGTGTGTGTGGATTATCTGCAGGCTGTGTGGGGGACGGGAATAATAACCAGAGAGAGCAAAGAGAGGAAGAGACGAGTCAAAATGGCCAGAGCGAGAAAGACGAGGAGGATGAGTCGAAGAAGCAAAGAACGCCGACTGGTCTGTGAAAAGACGTGGCAGCCTCACATGCCCAGAGTTTACAATGTCAAGGCCAAAAGGGATAAAGATGAAGGTGGACGTGGAGGTGGCAGAGATAGATGGGGGCCTCAATCACACTCGCATTCACACCCTCACATTGGTCGTTGGTCTGTTCTCCGTTGGCGATGGAGTGTTGTATTGGATGCCTGTTGGTGCGGTTCGTGGGTTGAGTGAAGAGCAAAAGAGAGCGCGTGGGAGAAGAAAGGATCGTGGGTGGGTGAGAGAGAGAGGGAGAAAGCGAACACCGAAAGTGGATGTGGCAGCCTGAGATCGAGAAAATGAACCAAATAAAGAGCAAAAGAGGGGAGAGAGAAGAATAGGCCACCGAGAATCAAAACAGGCAGATGTCGTGAAAGAAAGTGATCGCCAGATCCGACGGTCAATCTGGAGAAGCAGGCAAATCCCAAAAGAAAATCAATATCCAAAACCCAAAACCCAAAACTCAGCCGGCCAGAAATCACGGCATGAAGCGATAGGAAAGACGAGAAACGGACAGGAAACACGGCCTAGCTCAACCTCTTTGACCACATGGGATGAGGCCAAACAAGTCAGGGACCATATGGCTGTCATGTCAAAAAAAAGTACGTAACCTAAGTTCCAGGGTCCATCTGCTATTGACGAGTCGGTTGCTCGAAAATCGAACATTTCGTCACATCTCTGTAATAGTGTAAAAATATATGAGGTTGCCGGCGTTTGAATATGCCTGCGCTTGCTTGGCCATGCTGCTGGCATTTGCACTGCGTCCCCTCTTTCGCCAAAACCACTTCTACCGTGCCGTGCCGCAGGGCATTTTCTCCTAAAGGGTCTTCTCGCATTCACTTTCTGGGCGACTGTGGTGTCTGTAAGACACCTCACTTGAATGGCTGGGAGAGTGAGTAAGAGATCCGCAAAGAGGGTGTGCACACTTCTCTCTTCGTCACGTCGTTCGTGTCGGCAAGAGAAAGACAGACGAGGGCTGTTTGGATATTGAACGTGACAATGTAGTAGAATTAAATATGAAATAAAACTTGAAGTGTTGAATTTTTATTTTATTTGAAAATGAAAAATGTGAAATTTTAATCATGATTATGGGGGAATAAACCATAACAATTAATTAAACAAATACATCGTAAATAAACACCAAACCATCTTTCTCTCGTTGCCGAGTGTGTTCTACAGAATCTCTCATAAGCCATGTATAAGTGAGCGCCTTGTGACCTTGTATCGCCGTCTTCCTAGCCCAAACGGCTCAATCAATAGCTGTTCATATGTCGTCTTTTGTCATTTGTTTTAACTTTTTAATGCAGTCTGGTTTATCCTAACCTTGTTCCCAATAATAACAAATTCCCACGTGATGCCCACGATGTATGTGAATCGCCGTCAACCTATCGAATGCATGCTTTTTTTTTGTTCTTTGTGTTAACCATCCATCTACTCAGACGCCGTATTAGTGGGCCTCGGCCTTGGCAGCGGTCGGCAGCTCCTTGAGCGCCTCGCCAATGACGGCCAGCGCCTTCTGCATCTCCTCGTCGGTGATGACCAGCGGCGGCGCAAAGCGGATAATGTTGCCGTGCGTCGGCTTGGCCAGGACGCCCTTGTCCTTGAGCAGCAGGCACAGGTCCCATGCCGAGCGGCCGTTGGCCTTGCTCTCGTCAATGACGACGGCGTTGAGCAGACCCTTGCCGCGGATGGTCTGGACGACGGGCGAGTTGAACGAGGCCACGCCGTCGCGGAAGACCTTGCCGAGCTTCTCGGCCTGGGCAACCATGTCGTGCTCCTCGACAAGCTCGAGCGCGCGGATCGACACGGCACAGCCCAGGGGGTTGCCGCCGTAGGTCGAGCCGTGGGTGCCGGGCTCAACAACCAGCATGATGTCGCTGGAGGCGAGGACGGCGCTCACAGGGTACATGCCACCCGAAATGGCCTTGCCGAGGGTGATCATGTCGGGCTTGATGTTAGCCCACTGGCTGCAGAGCATGCGGCCTGTCCGCGCAATGCCGGTCTGGATCTCGTCGCAAATGAGCAGGACGTTGTGCTTCTTGCAGAGCTCCTGCACGCGGGGCAGGTAGTCGTCGTCGGGAACGACCACGCCGGCCTCGCCCTGGATGGGCTCCACAATAAACGCAGCAGTGTCCTTGCCGTGGGCCTCGAAGCAGGCCTCGAGGTCCTCGACGTTGTTGTAGCGGATGGGCTTGCCGGTGGACGGCACAACGGCGCTGACGTTGGGCACGTAGGGGCCGTAGTTGTCGCGGGACTCGGGGTCTGTCGAGAGTGAGATGGCGGTCATCTGGGAGAGGGAACGAAGAGTTAGCATTTGATCATGGGCGTCTTTACTGATTGAGGAACATTGGGGGGACTCACCGTCCGGCCGTGGAAGTTGTCTGCGGCACCAAAGACCAGGGCCTTGCCCTGCTCCACCTTCTTGACGCGGTACGCCCACTTGCGCGCGATCTTGACGGCAGTCTCGACGGCCTCGGCGCCCGTGTTCATCGGCAGCACCATGTCGTAGCCGAAAGTCGACCGGATCTTCTCAGCCCACACGGGGAAGACATCGTTGTGGAAGGCGCGCGAGCTCAGCGTCAGGCGGCCGGCCTGCTCCGTCAGCGCCTTGACGAGTTCCGGGTGGCAGTGGCCCTGGTTGACGGCGCTGTAGGCCGACAGGAAGTCGAGGTAGTGCTTGCCCTCGGGGTCCCAGACATTGACGCCCTGGGCCTTGGCAAAGACGACCGGGATCGGGTGGTAATTGTGGGCGGCGCACTTCTCCTCGGTGGCAATGGCCTGCTTGGTCGAGGAGGAGTGGAAGCGGCTGTTGGCGCCGGAGCCAGCCGAGCTGGTGTTGTCTGCGTGGGGAGCCATTGTGAAGGGAGAGGGGAGTAAATTGAAGTAAATGAGGAGGCTTGGCAAGAAATGAAGCTCAAAGTGGTTGTGGAAGTGTGTGCAGCTGTTATCGCAAGGATTGACCTGACTGATTGATTGCGGGGTATAGGATGACGTTGAAGATTGACGTTGTACACGGGCAATGGCAAATTGGGTATCTTGGTTCCAAAACGGAGGAGTAAAATGAAGATCAAAGAAAGGGAGGAAAAAAAGAGAAGCAGCCAAGAATGTTCCACGGTGAGGAGGGGAAATGGCGATAGTATAAATAGGGAGAGCCAGGAAGTTAGACAAGGAGGCAAGAGCGACCGAGACCAAAAGAACCAAGAGCAAGAGCACCAACAAGAGCCGAAGCGGGCCACAAGGCCACGAGACAGAACAGGAAACCACGAAAATGGGTAAGCTGCTCGTTTGTTGGTGGCTTGTTGACACACAGAAACACCGCGACCACGGAGGCTATCTGTGCACTAGTCACACCGTACTCCGCAGCCAAACTTTATCTAAACCCCTAAGTGCAGGTGCATCCGGTCTGGATGGAGTCGATGTCGCTCAGCACCGGCGAATGGGCGAATAGCAATGCAGGTATCTGCAAAAAGTGCAAATGCAGGCTGGGTAAAAAAAGTAATAAAAAATGATCAGAGGCAGGGTCGTTCTTTCCTCGCAAAAAAGACACACACCAATGTGCAAGTCGTGCCTTCCCTCCAATTGCTGCGTGCCTTGCATTCGTGCATTCCTGCCTCCCCAGGATTAGGATACGTCACCTAGCGCCAATGCCGAAGGAAAGCGGCCGGTGGGCGGAGAGACACTGTAGAATGGACAATTAAAACACAAAAGAGGCCTGGTCACAAGGCTAGTTGCTCGAATTAGTAGGCTGAGCAGTGCAAATACGGGTGTGCAAGCTATCTGATAGCGCTCACGCGCCTTTGTGAATGGGATTTGGGTCTCTTTTTTGCTATCCATTACGGTTATCGTCGTATGGTTTCTTTGCATAAATCACAATAATTTCTATGCCGCTGCTGCCTCGCCGTATGCCGTTGCAACGGCCGCCGGAAGGTGCGACCGGAGACGTAAATGCCCCGCCACTGTGCGCCCACCGTGCCGACTGCGGACAGCGTCAGTATTACAGCCCAACTGATAAAATGGATGATGACTAACCAGGGCCATCACTAAACAGTGCAAAAGATGGCACACTGTATTTAGCACGGCCCAAAAACTAGTACGTTAGGGGCACCTTGGAGCTTCATCTCGCCCTATCGATTGTGCCACGTTCTGGAGCTTCACCAGCTGTGGAGCATCGACAACGCGACCAGCTGTCAACAACGACAATCAAAACTGCACTGGCTGCTGTTGACGAATTTTCTTCTCAGTCCACGCCCAGCTACAAAAGATATGGAGTAGCACCTTGTCGCGTGTCTTCTTGGCTTTTCTTGGAGCTTTTCTAGAGCTGCATTCTCCTTTCTCTTTTCGACAACCCACCAAAGCTCAACGACACACTTCTCATATCGATTGCACAATGGCACCTGCGACACGGCAGACACCCGCTGCCGACAGCGGCAGTAGCTCGGCGCGGCCCGCTGCCAAGACCAAAACCGCGAGCGAAAACGTGCAGATTCCGTCCCAAGAGCAGCTCGAGGCCAACTACCGAATCGCTGCAGCCGCGGCCGCCGGCACGCTTCACCATGAAGTAGCCGATGCGCAGTCGACAGACATTCTGTGGATTCTGGTGGGGCTACGCTGGGCGTGTGCCTTTATTGTGCGCACGTTCTTCCAGCCGGACGAGTATTTCCAGGCGCTGGAGCCGGCATGGCAGCTTGCCCACGGCCCGGCGAGCGGAGCCTGGATTACCTGGGAATGGAAGCACCAGCTGCGGTCGTCGCTGCACCCCGTGCTTTTTGCGGGCGTCTACGCGGCCATTGACCTCGTGCTCGACCTGATCCATCTTGTTGGGCCTCTACGGGCCTATGTCGTCGTGGCGGCGCCTGGTCTTGTGCAGGCTTCGTTCACAGCTATTACGGACTTTTATGTCTGGCGTCTCGCCGGCCAGATCTACGGCCGCGGCCACAATGCCACGTGGGCGGCGTTCTGGCTCACCGTCGTCAGCCCATGGCAGTTTTACTGCGGAGCGCGCACCTTTTCCAACGGCCTCGAGACGACGCTGACGATTGCCGCTCTGTCGTTTTGGCCTTGGCAGTTGCTGGCCGGCAATGTTAGTGACAAGTCATCCAGTGTCCTGTTTGCCAACAGTGGCATTCGCCGTCTGCGCCTATCTCTCATCTTTGCTGCGACTGCCGTTATCTTCCGGCCGACCAACATCCTCATCTGGCTGGCCTTGATCACGGTCACAGTTACCCGTCTGACTTTGGACGGCGACTCTTCGTTCTTGAACGCCGGCCTGGTCACCCGTTTGGCCGTCGAGGCATTGGGTTGTGGCAGCTTCGTGCTGGGCGTGTCGGCTCTGTCGGATCGCCTCTTCTACGGTGTCTGGACGTTTCCGCCGTACACGTTCCTCAACATCAACCTGACCCAGGACATTGCAATCTTCTACGGCAGCCACCCCTGGCATTATTACCTGTCGCAGGGTTTGCCTCTTCTGACGACGACCGCCCTTCCATTTGCTGTTATCGGGCTCTTTGCTTCGCTCGGTTCGAGCCCCGAATCTACACCGGCCCGGACCGAGGCCACCAAGACCGCCGATGGTACCACGCTCGACCCTGTTCAACAGTCCAACTCGAGAAAGGTCCTTGCGTTTACTGTCTTTTCTACGATCATCTCGCTCTCCACCATTGCCCACAAGGAGGTGCGCTTCATCTACCCGCTGCTGCCCATCCTCCTGGTGCTGGCAGCACCGCACGCTGCTGCCTTCTACACCAAGATTGTTACGACCACGCCCAAGTCCGCCGCCGAGTCTACCCAAGCTACGGTCTTGCGCCACAAGCGTGTATTGTGGGCGGCCCTCGCCGTCAACATCTTGCTTGCTGGCTTCTTGTCGGTCCTCCACCAACCTGCGCCCTTGTCTGTCCTCACCTTCTTGCGCACCGAGTACGAGCGCATCCACCACGACTGGCTCGAGATTCCGGCCGCTCAGCTGCCGTCGTACGACGTGTACCCAGATTCGTTATTGACCGCAAACGCCAAGACGACCGCGTCCGACGGCGACGGCGACGAGCTGTTTGCCCTATTCCTGACGCCCTGCCACACCACGCCCTGGCGGTCGCACCTCGTGTACCCCGGCCTGCGTGCGCGCGCCCTCACTTGCGAACCCCCACTGGACACGCCGCCCAAGTCGGCCGCGCGCGCCGCGTACCTGGACGAGGCGGACCGGTTCTATGCGCCCATGAAGGTGGAGGGCGCTACTTTGGGGGACAAGAGCGCGTTCTTGTCGAAGGAGCTGTGGCCGCTCAAGGAGGGCAAGGAGGGCCTCAAGGGTGGTCGTCGTGGCGAGGTCCCGCGCTATATTGTCGGGTTCGAGGGCATCGAGGACATGCTGAACCACTTCTTCGCATCTACCGACCTGATCGCCGGCGGCTCGGGCCTGGGCGTGAAGGTGCCGCTGCACCGGGCATGGGTCGGCTGGAATGGCTTCTTTAACGAGGACTCGCGGCGGTCTGGCAAGCTGATTGTCTGGGATACGGGTGTGTTCAGCAACGCGAGCCATCCCGATGCTGAGCGGACATACGACGAGATGTACCGCAAGCAGAAGCTGGTGTAGGTATATAAAACTGGCGCAGTAATGTAAGATCCGTGACATAATATATAGCACACATATGGTATGTAAATAATACGACATTTATAGAACGGATCACACCGTCAAAACTCAAAGTATTGTAACCTGGTTCTTTTGTTTATATTTATAACGTTAACTTAACTTCTCTTTCCCCAACTCTAAAAGTAGGCGGGTCTCAAATCAGACAGACCTACCACCATCTCATCTCTCTCCTACTCCCAAAAGGGTATCATTGTTTTTTGTCGTGATTAACCAAGATAATATCCATACAAAAATTAAACTTTTTTCTTCCACTTTCCACTTTCCCTTACAGCATGTAGCGGAAGTCGGGGTTCAGGTCGCCGAGCTCCGTCTTCTCGTACTCGGTCATGCCGACATCACGCACGGCCTTCTCGCGACGGCGGTTCTCCATAACCAGAGCGGCAAAGTACAGGCAGCACGAAATGGCGCTGATTAGCACGAAACCAATGCAGATGGCGTAGCCCTTGGTGAACTTGGGCGCGTCGGTTGAGATGAAGCAGTAGGTGGCAATGATGCCGCCAATGTTGCCGAAACCTATCTGCCAGGCGACACCAATGGCGCGACGGTGGTGGCCAGCCAAGTTCATGCTGAACCAGCACACAATGACGGGCATGGCCGAGTAGGTACCGGCGCAGATCAGGAACAGGGCGGCGTACTCGGCATGCAGGTTGTCGTGGATGGCGAGGAGCATCGAGAAACCGGCAATGGGCAGGCAGATGGGGCCGATGGTGAACAGGAAGCGGTGGCGGGTCTTGTCGGAGAAGTAGGCGACGATCATGGAGAAACCGAAAGCGGTAGCCCACGGCGGCACGGAGTGCAGCTGGGTCTGGATGGTGCCGTAGTGGTAGGTGCCGATAATGGTCGGGCTGAAGAAGGCGTAACTGTAGGCAGGTACAATGAGACCAAAGTACATGAAGCCGCCAAGGATGATCTTGTAGTCACGCAAAACGGTGAAGATATCGCGGAAAGTAACCTTGCGCTCAGCAGCGTTGTTGCCCTGGTCGGCGCGGAGGCGAGCCTTGATGTACTCGCGCTCGTCCTCACGCAACCACTTGGCCTGCTCGGGGAAGGAAGGGAAGGTGAACAGGAAGATGAAGCAGATGACGAACGAAGCGCTGCCCTCAAGGATGAAGATCCAGCGCCAGCCTCTGTAGCCCTGGAGCTTATCCATCTTGCCAATGGCCGAGGCCAGGAGACCACCAAAGGCACCAGCCAGCGAGGTGGACGAGAAGAAGAAGGAGTAGCGGCGCTGGGCGTCCTCACGACGGTACCACATGCCCAGGAGGTAGAAGCAGCCCGGGAACATGCCGCACTCAAAGAGACCGAGGAAGAAGCGAGTAGCCAGCAGACCGCCGTAGTTCTGAACAAGGCCCTGGAAGACGGTGACGGCAGCAAAGCCCATGCCACAGCAGCTGAGCCAGATGCGCGGCGAGAAACGCTTCAGCAGAATGTTGGAGGCAAGCTCGAAGACGACGTAGGGCACGAAGAAGATGGTCAGGGCGGTGTTGTACTGGACACCAGTGAGATTGAGGTCATCGGCCAGGTAAAAGACCTTAGCATTGGCGATGTTGATACGGTCCAGGAATGCAACGAGGTACAGCAGGGCCAGGAAAGGCACAACGCGGAGATCGATGCGGCGCATTAGCTTGGCGTGCGTGGTGTGCGGCGGAATAGGAACGTTGAACTCGTCTCTGGTGCGGCCATCGGCATCAGGGCTGGCGTCACGGATGGCGCCGTTCTCGATAGCACCAATGTTGTCGCCATGCAGGACGGCGTTGTTGTCGGTGACAAAGGCGCTGGCGCCCTCTTTGCCATAGCCGATGTCTTCCGGCGTAGACGGGGGTGCTGTTGTGTGCTGTTAGACTGGATTTCTGCTTTGTGTTAAAACAATGGAGAGGAACTAGATCACTTACACTTCTTGAAGAACCCCATTGTGACAGCTCTCGAACAATGACGTTGTTCTTCTTGCTGTTTGTTGCAGATGTACAAGAAACGCCAGCGAGGGATTGGCTGAAGAAGGATGGAAGGAAGATCGAAGGAGAAAAGAAAAAAGAATGGGAGGACGGGGTAATAAAAGGGAAGGAACAGAAAAAAAGAGAAAAATAAGAAATGAGTAGCACGGGGATAGGCCAGAAGCTACCAGTGATCGACGTTACTCCAAAAACCAAAAAAGACGGCTTGTGAAGCGAACCCGTCGACGGGGGCGGGCGTTGCAATATATGGAGTTAATTAAGGTGCTTCCGTAGCACAGGAGAATTAATAACCCAAGTGTCCACCCACACACGATGCGCGTGTGTTCCCTGGTTGCCGGTGGGGAGGGGTGGATGAAGGATAGACGATGTTTGACGAAAAGAGGAGAAGAAGAAAAATAGAAGAGTAGAATGTGGAAAATGAAGGAGGTCTAGAAAAGATGGGAGAGACAGAATGTTAGACACGGACGACTCAGAAATGTATATAAAGGAAGGTATGGGGCGGCGACGAGGAGAAGTGGAAAGAGCGCGACATTAAAACATAAACAAGGCAGTGACCAAAGAAGGAAGCCACAAGGCCACGAGACTGTTTCCGCCAGACAAAAGAGTGAAAGGTGAAGACAAAGTTTGCTGGGGATGATGGGGATGGTAGGGAAAGAACGAGGGGAGGAGTGTTGACAAGGAAGGAGGCAAAGATGGTCGCCGGCAAGGAGTAATGCGGAGGTGGGCGATGTGGAGAGCAAGAGGCGGAGATGTGCGGGCAAGAAAGGAAGGAGGCAAGAGTTCAGGCAGGTTCGGGTCCAAGACCAGGAACGAGGTACGAAGTACAAGGAAGGTTCAGAATAGGAAGGGACGATGCGCCGCCCAAACAGGAAAGGGAACTAAGAAAGAAAAGTACTGCAAGAGCTAAAATGCGACACTGCCAAATGCATGTAGCTTATGCAGGGCAGCAAAGGTGGCAATGGACAAGCGGTGATGACAGCGGAAACATTGATGTCTGGACGGAACGGACGGCGGATGGCGGATATCCAAGGGGCATGCGCGTACTGTTGGGTGCATCCGGGGGAGGGGATCGAACAGGACTATGGAGAGGAAGAAAACGTACGAGATGTTCTTTGGCGAAAGCCCAGCCTTGAAAGTGTGTTTGGGCTAGTTCGTGACCCTGTGGCCAAAACGGCGACCGCGTACTTGCCAGACAGAGAAAGAGCTGGTGTCGATCGGAGGAGGGCGAGGGAGGCGCGTGGAGAAGGAAAACACACAAAGATGCCGAGGATGCGAGTATGGGGGGAGAGGGGGAAGGAGATGGGAGAAATAAGAAGAGGAGATGGAAGGACCAAGTTGGTAATGTATCAAGATTTATGGAAAGAGCCAAGAGACAACAATGATATGAAAAGGAAAGAGCAGATGGCGGAGTTGAAAAAGGAGTCAGGACGGGGCAGGAGTTAAAAAAGTAAAAGGTGAAAAATGGGCAAGAGCGGACGGCGAACGAGGAGCCGCCTAATAAGACTGGAAAGAGGGCCACGAGTTCTCTGAAATGCCGATCACCAAAACAAGCGCCTGGTGGACTCGATTGTCAGAATGCGATGGCATAAGAATGCAGTCAGACATAAAAATGGGACAAGTGTGGCGGGCAGGGTCCTCGTTCACGATCGTCTCGTCATAATACGCCGTATATTTTGTCCGTGTGTTCCTAGATTGATGGGACGATCACGGATCTTCCGTTGAGTCTTTTTTTTCCTTGAATATAGCTGACAGACACCTCGAACTTCTACGATGCCTTCCAATACTGATATCTCGGCCCGGCTCTCTTCAATATTGGCACTGCGGATGAGTCAAAAGTCGAGATTATCTGTTTTCATGCGAGATCGGGGCAGCTTGCGGAGCCTCTTGATAGCTTTTCCTTTTGCCTTTCGTCTGGTGTTGTTATTCCCACGCGCCGTTCCCCATAATGTGCGCCAAATGTACAACGTGCTCGGTGGCTCTTGCCTCTTTGCCCCGGGGCCGCAACAACAAAATACAAGTAGGTCGCTCCTTCCATCTCGAACTTTTTGAGCCCTTGCCATTTTTTCTTCGTTATGCTCGTCGTCCCATCCGTTGGTCCTCTCCCTCTTTTGCTCCTACCATCTCTGCGTTCTCACATGTTGCCACCCCTGCTATTGGCCATTTGGCGCATCGCACTTGCACCTTTCCCCACACGGCACGCAGGTCACAACCACAAAACAGCCTGCCGACCGTGGGCTGGACTTTCCCTCCTTTGCCTACCGCGGCGACTGGAGGTCCATCGTATCCACAATTGCGGAGACGTGCAGATTCGGGAGACTAGCCAGACAGCGAGATGGTTGGAAAAAAGTCGCAGAAGAGGAAAAGAAGCCAAGTGCCAGAAGCCAAAGTAAAAGAAGCCAGCATCGGAGCGCATCGTGTTGGTGTCTGGGCAAAGGCGACGGACTGGGCCCAAGGGCGAGACCGAGGGCGAAAGGCGAAGGCGAAGTGGCTAACAGAAAAATAAGAAAAAAAAATGCAAAAATAGCGGCAAACCACAGGCCGAGAAAAGGACAAGACGAGACAAGACACACAAGAAAGATGCCAAAGGACGCCAAAGGTCACTGGTGCACTTTTTGTCCCCTTTCGAATTGTTCTTTTGCTTCCATGCCTTCTTGGCTCCTTGGCTCTTCTGGCTCCTGCCTATTTCGCCGCTGGGAGGGTCAGAGCCTCCGGTGTTCGGGGAAAGAGCTCTCCAGGTCCAGTCTTTTCTGTTCGCGGTCAAACCTATTTTGTAAAATGCTTTCGAGTCTGTTGGCTGCTTCTTTTTTGGATTGTCGTATCTGCCAAATCCTTCGCCGATCTTGTGCATTTTCCTTGCTCTAACTGGGCTTCTGGTCCGGGTTTATCACATCATAACGGCTCCGAATATCCGGACTAGAAAATTCAGGGGTTTCCGTTTCCGTGTCATTTTGATTTTCTTGTCTTTTTTCCTTCTTTTTTACAGGTATCTTCAGTCCCTTGTTTGTCGATATTCCCGTCGCATGCAACCTTCGTATCTCGTCACCGTGTGTTCCCGTCTGACAACAGCCTCAACCCCAGATGTTGTGACGTGGACAGGTTGTCTTTTTTCGTGTTTGTAAGAGTGGACAAAATGCGGCGAAAGTCTTTGCAACCTTGCGGCGCATTTTCCTGGTTGATGTCCCCTGTGATCACATAATAAATTCTGCATGTTTTTGCCGCAAAAATGCTTAAATGCGACAGCCGCCTTGGTCTCTTCTTGGCTTCAGCTTGGCTAGCAGTCATCGTGGGTCAAATCTCATCAATTCTGCGATTTTTCGTTGTCTTTGAGGAGAGTTATTATGTCCGCTTACTACTCCGTACTATCGATTTCAATAAGGGCATTTTGGGCGAGTCTAGTTTCTCACCTACCCTGCAAGAAACATCGTACGGAGCACAGAGTAATACGTAATGTTCAGCAGCTAAAACTACGGAGTATGGCACTTTTTTGCGGGAGTCCCGCCGGCCGAACCGAATACGCCCGTCTCACTTTCTCACTCTCATCTCTATTTTGTCGTCGTCAATCGTCTCAATACCGAGATGCGTGTAAGATTGCGATCCCCCAAAGTTAGCGACCAACGACCAATACTACACGAGTTACGACGTCCCTATCGTTAATATGTACCGTTTCTTGAAAATGCTCGCATTCGCACCACACCTTTTCTGCTGGCACATTTGTTTTCTTCCCCTCACCCATGTTTTCCTATTGGCTAGTCAGAATCTCCAATCCAACGATTTTCTGGTCTTGTCATTCAAAATCTTGAACGCCTCCAAAATTTTAAAGGTGTCTGTCTGCAACTCTGTGGCTTGCCCGTAGCCCTCTTCCGGAGTAGCTTCTTGGCCTTATTGCCCTTTTCTCACTGGCTTTGTCGGCATGGCGGCATCTGTTTGAGCCTCACAATTTCACTTTAAATTATTTTTGAGCTTAATTTGAGTTTTATGGACTTCAAACTCCGTTCTCCGCACAGGGCTTCATGAACCTCGTATCGCTTTTTTAACCACCAAAGACAACATGCCGTAAAAGGCAAACAGTAGCCTGGTCCCAACTCAAACAAAACACGGCACAGGCCGTGCAGACAAGGTCCCCTTCGGACCCGTCGAGCATTAAAAGGGCCGTAAAAGGCAGCTCTCATGCATACACATGCATTGGCCGTATACGCAAGCCGGCAGTTGGCAAAGACTGGGATATCATATTTGATAAAGGAATAGCATGCGGCAGTTCTAGATTAAAGTATAAAAAATATCATGACAATTTTCACATGTAAGTGTTTAGGACTACTGGGTAATGCTCAAAATGTTCACTCGTAAATCCTCGTAAAGGGACGCAGCGTGCCTTGATTGGTGTCAGAATGAAGCTGCATCTTTGCAGCATAAAGGTAAATAAAATGGCCAATGCATAAGTAACGTATACCCCGCTTACCATAATAAGAAGGTAAAGTTACTGTTTGACGGATGTTACAGTTAAAGCATTGCATGTGACGTATAGCTGTAAGTAGTGTTGACCACAGTTCTCTTTGATGCAAGTAAATAAACACATAAAGTTCATCAACATTGTGGATTCGCACAAACACGACTATATAATTGGGGTTCAACAACAGACGTTGCAAGTCAAATGAGGGGTTCGTTCGAGGCCAACGGCAGATCTTCCTGCAAAACAAGAGCCGCAACGTGGGAAAACGGGACGGGATCGGATCGTAGATCCAGGAACAAGGACAGAAGCCGACATGCCAAGATGTGGTGCAGGGTGTTGGGGTTAGACTGGGAATATTCTGGAACGACAAGGTGCGTGGGAAGGAAAAGAAAGGGGAGAAGAAAGGGAAAGAGATGAGGGGAATTCCCAAAAGAGAAGAATGGCAAGTATGAACGAGACTGGGGAAGATGGCGTCTTCCTTCGTCCGTAGATCGACGGACGAGATCCCGGGAAGGACAGACAAATTGTACGTTGCAATAAGCTTAATTCTCGGGAATGGCAAGTCAAAATAGAAATCCCGGGGAAGACGGGGAAGGGGAATAGGGCAAAAAAAGGAAAACGGGAGACGAAAATGGCGTGCGCCCCTGCATTGACATGTTATCTCGATGGTAGGAGAAAATAGGAGGAAAAAAGTGGCGATGCCGTGGGTAGCCGACACAACCCGCACGGAAAGTCCCCGAGGGCTCTTAAGCCGCGCCGGGAACAGACATCCTGTGACCGGGCGGAAATTTGAGACTGTGAATAAAAGGAGGAGTGTGCCCTCGTCCTTTATTCGATTGATTTCTCTTTCCTCCTTTTTTGAACTTCTTGGCCGAATTGTGGTCGAAAATGGCATTACAGGTCGAAGTCGTGGATAGCACGATGCCCACCCACTCTGTCACGTTTCTTACTGTCTTCTCTTCTCGAGGCCATTGTATATGGTAAGACTACATTTCTGTTGAAAATAAATGGCTGGATTGGCTATGGGATATGGAAATAGTAAAAAAGAAGAAAGACGCTGATGCCATGAAAACAAAAAGTGGCAAAGTAAACAAATAAATACAGGAAAAGAAACAACCGGCTTGGAGAAAACAACGTAGAAATCAAAAGAATACAACCAACTCCCGACACACACAGCTCTCCTCCTCTCCTATGATTAAAGGTATATAACAAAGGATGTTACTCACGCGAGAACAACACCCATCTCCCAGTCCGTTTTCTGTATTTTTTTCAGGGGCGTATTTAACGTCAGCCGTCGTGGTCGACCATCAAGGGCAAGCCCGTCTGCCCTTGTGACATGTTGTTTTCTTTTTCTTTTTCTCGTCTCGCTTTCACAGTCTCAACCCCGCTGAATAAATGGCTGAGCTGCATCCAGCTCCCCCGACGCTGACTCGCCCCGTCACCGGTACTCGGGCTGGTTGTTGGACTGGTGTTGTTGTGGGTTGTGCTGGTCGTACTGGTTTTCGGTCGGTAGCTCGATCGGCGGTGTCCAAGACTGCTGGCCCGGCGCTTCGACCATGGGCGTCGAGACTCCGGCGGCATAGTAGTACTTTTGTTGGTGTTCGGGGTTGGGCGAGGTCGAGACGGCGGTGTAGGCGACGCCCGACGAGCCGGGGCTGCCAATCGAGGAGCCGACGCCCAGGTAGCCGTTCTCGCCGGCAGCACCACCCGGACCACCAGCACCGGGCGGCGCGTTGCCCATTGCAGACAAGCCGCCAGCAGCAGCGGCCTTGCGGCGGTGGCGCATAATCAGCCAGACGGCCAGGCCAATAGCAGCGAGCGCGGCGACGGCAATGCCGATACCGATGCCAGCCTTGGCGCCCGAGGAGAGGCCCGATGACGTGCTGGTGCCGTTGTTGTCGCTGCCGCTTGTGCCGGTCTCGCCGCTGCTCGCACCGCTCTTGGTGCCCGTGGCCTTGGACGATGTAGACGAAGATGATTCGAGAGACGAAGTAGAGGACGGGAAATCGGTTGAGTGGTAGCGGATTTGGACGCCAAACGCGTTGAGGCCCTCGGCGTCGGTGACCGTCGACACGACCTGGCCGGCGCCGATGGTGCTCGTCGTGAACACGAAGACTTGCGCCGTCTCCATGACAAATGTGCACAAATCAGTCGAGTACCACGGCCAGTCGGTGGCCGTCTGGCATTTGTAGCCGCTGCAGAGCACGATGTTAGTTTTCAAACAAGTCTCGAACAAGTATCGCGATGCGTTCTGCCTGCTACGCCGGGTATTTACCTTGGACAGCATGTTGCGCGCGTTTCTTCACCGACGGTGCTGGAACAGGCTTCCGTGTAGCCCTGCGGGCAGATACCGGGCGAAAAGTACTGCGTGGACGTCTCGCTCCATCCGGACGGGAAACATTTAGAAGAAGAGCTGTCGACGCCGAGATGGTAAAAGTAGCAGGGCACCAGGCTCGTGCCGACGGCGCATGTGATGCCTGGGTATTGCAGTTTGTAGAGATCGATTGTGCACGACGACGCCGGCGTGAACGTCGTCGTGAGCGACGGAACGGCCGCCATGTTGCTTTGTGGGGGTTGTTGCCGTCGATGTTGCCGTTGTAGTTGTACTCGTAGTTTTCGTTCCGTTGATTCTTATTCTTAATGCTCCTTTTCAATCCTTTTCTGTAGGAGTCGGTCGTTAATGTCCACGCTGGTCTGTGACTGCACTGTGTCTCGTATATATCGTATGGCTCCGATTGAAGAGTGAGTGTCGATGTCGTCGTTTGTGTCGTTTGTGAAAATCAAATGTCGTCGAAAGCCGATGCAAGTAAACAACCAAAGTGTCGGAAGAATATGAATCTAGACGCAGCGCTAAGTCCCTCGATGCCGGTATACTTGTGGAGAGAAAATAACGAAATGAATAGACAGAAAAAAAGAGAAAATAGGAGACAAAAGAAACGCAAAGGATCCCAGGAAATTGGCTGTCAAAAGGGGAGGGATCGTCTTCGTTTGGGTTTGGGTCGCCGTCAAAATTCAAAACGAGTGACAGAAGACAGGAACAGACAGACAGCAGAAGAGAAGAACGCGGGAAGGGGGGAACAGACCACAGACTTGACACAAAACCAGGGACTGGCCGTTTTTCTGCTGATCCTTCGACCAGACTTTGGTCTCGCGTTTTTTCCTCTTGTCTCTCTTTTTCTCTCTTTTTCCTCTCATTTGTCTGCGGCTCAACCTCAAGCATAGCCTCCTTGACGAGGACGACCCTGGTCGCCCCAATTTGCTATCACTCGATACACTTCCATATTCCCGCCATTCTCGTGCTCGCAGAGCAAACTGCCTCAGCCCCTATGTTGTATCCTGCATGGGCTTGGGTCCGCAAAGTTGTATCGAACATGATCCTTCGCTTCTCGTGCCAAGCCGAATGCAGACTGCGCGCGCTCTTTCCCTGCGTGTCGTCGTCCTATCATACACGAAGGAAGGTGCAAACCACTCCACTCGAGCACTGCACGACCCACGTGACACTCAAATACACTGCAAAATTGAAGAAGGATTGCCAAAGTCCGTCTTGAAGAGGCAAGGTGAGCAGGCATGGGACTTTGTACTTTTTCCGGCTGTGTTTGGTGTGTTTGGCTGTTGACTTTGATTTCGCGTATTTTCTGGGTGGGTTTCCAGTGTATTTTAAGGTTTATTTTCAGCCCATTTTTCAAGTCCTTCTCAGTTATGCCCCCTGCTACTTTCTGCATTTTCACACTTTTCATGAGAAATACTTGCAGCCGCAAAGCCAAGCTATGGCCCAAAGAGGCTTTTGATGGTCGTTTGGCAGTAATCACTAATCAAGACCAAGGGTCACTAAAAGCATCACGAAGAAAACAAAAAGACAGTAAGCAGTAGGAACGTCGGAGCCAAATTGGGCAGGATTAAAATAGACAGCCAGACAGCATCGCCTCGCTCCAAGACTTGAGGAGGATAAGACGAGGTCAACCCCACGACTGTAAGGCTCAGAATGAGGAGTTAAAAGAGGCGTAAAGTTCTTGTCTCGGGCTGACCCAAAACTTTCAATTCTCCGTCTGGGAATTCATGCAAAGGACCTTTGCCAAGGCGTGTCAAGTGACAGATCACGTGAGTCTGTCGTGTAATTATGTAAGCGTAAAATTTAGTATCATTTGCCTCTGACCTCAGTCAACACCGAAGGAGCATCAAAGCACATTTTCATCAACGTTTTATTTTATTTCCGCACAGGACGTCAGCATGTCCCTCTATCATGAGGCAGCGGCAGCGCTGACGGCGCCCGCATCGGACGGCGGCAACCTCAAGACGCGCATCTTTGGCCCGCGCAGCAAAGACGCCAAGGAGGTCCAGGCGGCGCGAGGCAAAGAGGCCGAGAAGGCCGGACGCACTCCAAAAAAGACGAGCGTGATCCCTCCCGCTCAAATCTACGCACTGGCCGCCGAGTCGTGCAAGTGGAGCGGGGTGCTGAGCGAGGTGATTGACCGGGCGGGCCTGCTGGAGCAGGAGCGAAAGTCACTGACCCCGATTCTGTCGGTGCTTCTTGTGCACGACCTGCTGGTGGCCAAGAACGGCGCGGGGCACGTCCAGCTGCCCGAGAACCACGGGCTGAGGGCGGCGGTGGAGCGGCACAAGGCGCGGCTGTCGGCGGAGCTGACACGGGCACGGCTGCGAAGGGGCGCGCAGACTTTGGCCAGTCTCCGAGAGCAGGTCGAGCGCGAGGCGGCGGCGTCCGTGTCGACGACGTCCTCACTGGCAGCGGCAACGCGCTGGGTGCGGGTCAACACGCTGAAGAGCACTCTCGAACAGCAGCTGGCGACGACGTTTGCGGGCTACGAGCGCGTGTCGACCGTGGCTGACCTATTTGCAACGGATGCAGAGGGGCCGCGACTGTACGTGGACGAGCACGTGCCGAACCTGGTGGCTGTTCCTTTGGTGACGGTGCCATCTTCTTCATCTTCTTCTTCTTTGGTGCAGTCCGACCTCACAAAGTGCGAGGCTTACAAGCGCGGCGCCATCATCTTCCAGGACAAGGCGTCGTGTTTCCCGGCGTACTTGCTGGACCCGGCATCGATTCCCGGCGGAGGCCACGTGATTGACGCCTGTGCTGCGCCCGGCAACAAGACGAGCCACCTGGCGGCGCTGTTGGGGGAGGCGGCCAGTACAACCGAAGGGACTGACCGCCGCGTGTTTGCTTTTGAAAAGGACAAGTACCGGAGCAAGACGCTACAGAACATGCTGCAGAAGGCCGGGGCTCTGCAAGAAGGCGACGAACAGAAGACCAGCATCGCCACGGTCGACGCCAGCCAGGACTTTTTAAAGGTTGATCCTCTGTCAGACCGATTCCGCGACGTGCGGGCTCTCCTGCTGGATCCCAGCTGTTCCGGCAGTGGCATTGTCGGCCGGGATGCCATGCCGGAGCTGCACCTCCCAAAAGCGGCGAAGCCTGTCGTCCAGAAGGCGAGCAGCAACAAAACTGTCGGCAAGAACAACAAGAACAAGCGGAAACGCGAGGAAGAGCCCAAGACGGAAGAGCCGGCCGCCGTCGTCGACATTGATGACCTCCAGAGCAAGGACGACCCGAAAGCACGGCTGGCGGCCCTCGCCTCCTTCCAGCTTGCGTTGCTGATGCACGCCTTTTCGTTCCCCTCGGCACAGCGCGTGACCTACTCGACCTGCTCTATCCACGCCGTGGAGAACGAGCAGGTTGTTGTCAGAGCTTTACGGGCACTGAGACGAAACCCGGCAACAGCAAATGCTGGGTGGCGGCTGTTGCGACGCGACGAGCAAGTGGCGGGGATGCAGGCGTGGCCCGTCCGTGGTGATCCCAAGGGGGCTGAGAACGTGCCAAAGGACGACGAGGATGATGTGGATGAAGAGGATGCCTCTGCCGTGGCTGACGCTTGCATCCGGTCGTATGCCAACGACGACCGGGGCGTGATGGGCTTCTTTGTGGCGGCGTTTGTCAGAGATGAGGGAGGTGAGGCGACGAAAACAAAAATAAATGGAACGGCGACTACAGACAAGCCGCGACAGGCCAATGGCGAGGCTGCCAAGAAGGCGTCGAAGAAGAATAAGAAGAAGAAGAAGGCGAAGACTGCGGCAGCATCAGCTCAGCCTGCTCTGGAAGAGAGCAAAGACGAGTCGGACGATGACTGGGGCGGTTTTGACGATTAGCTGAGGCGGAGACAACTGTACGCATATTCTTGTACATGTACACATATTTCATAGATTCTAGCACATCATATTTGCATAGCGGGATAGACAAAAATTGTTTAAGGGTAAACAAGCCCCTTTTTTGAAAAGAGAAATGAAATTTTGAATAATGACTAAATAATGACATGAAAGAATTGAATATAAAAAGAAACCAAGTGAAATGAATGCCACATGTATCCAACTATAAAAGGTCGTGAATCGTGGAGATGTAAATAATACAGAAAAAGAAGAGAAGAGAAGAAGAAGAAAGAAGAAGGACCGTCAAAAGTAGAGTGCCCCCCGCTTAATGCCGCCGAGCATGAGCGTGGCGGTGCATGTGCTCGCTGCGCTTGGCGGCGCCAATGGCCGAAGCGGTCGTCGTCGGGAAGGGCGCCTTCTCGGTGACGTAGATTGTCGACGTCGTCTTGGAGTAGACGGTGACGGGGACGGTGACGACGGTCGTGGAGACGTCGGTCGGGGCCGGGCAGGCCGACGACTGGCCTGCGCCCTCGGCTTCGGCCGTAGCAGAGGTTGTCGCCGCCGGAGGAGGAGGAGGAGGAGCGGCAGACGAAGAAGCGGGAGTCACGACCAGAGACGAAGGAGGGGCGGGGATGGAAGAAGGAGAAGACGACGGCGAGGCAGCCTCCTCAACGGCAGACGACGAAGAAGTGGGCGAGGCAGCACTGACGACGACGACAGGCGACGACGAGGATGAGACAGCGGCCGAGATGGCGTCGGCCTTGGTCGAAGCCACCGACGGAGAAGAAGAGGGAGAGGAAGGAGAGTCGGTCTTGGGGTTGGAGGCCGACTTGGCCGGAGAAGAAGCAGCACCAGCGGCGGTGGTCGTGGTTCCAGACGAGCCCGAACCCGAGCCAGAACCAGAGCCAGTGGTGGAGCCGCCCGTCGACGAGCCAGCACCGTATTGCCAGCCAAACAGCGGGTTGTTGCCCGGCAGAGCGGCCATGACGCCCGTCACCGTCTCCGGCGTCGGGTTGTCGACGTGGCAGTTGCCTTCCAGGACTGTCTCGACGCCCGCGCACTTGTCCATGCCAATGTCGCCCTCGTTGCACGTGTCGATAATGTGCTGTAGCACCTCCGTGTCCCAGGCGGCCATGAAGTCGCCGTGCAGACTGAACCCGGCCGCGTCGCCGTTGGACAGCACAAACGGCTGGCTGTCGGCCGTCGAGGGATCCCAGCGGTCGGCAAACAGCGGCGTGTTCCAGTACATTTCGTAGAAAATGTGCGGCATGTGCAGCCAGCCCTCGGGGCAGTCGGCCTTGCCGCTGCCGGCGTCCGTCGGGAACGCCGTGTTGCTCTTGTAGTCGGTCAGATCTTTGGACGGGTCGTAGCACGAGGGGAAGTGCAGGTCGGCACGCAGCGGCGAGGCATAGCCGTCGCACTCGGCAAAGGGGAAACCGGCACCGGCGCCCTTGTTGCCCGTGTCCTGGATGCCGGCCATCGAGCCGTCCGAGTTGGCCGGGTACGAGGGCGGATCGTAGCTCGAGCGCGGGCAGGTGAACTGGGCCGGCTGGATCGGGCCCTTGGACGGATCCAGCTGGTCATTGCCCGTGGCAGGCGCCGAGCGGGCCATGGCGTTGCCGCTGACCATCTGCAGGCCGACGGGGAACGCTGTGATGTCGTCGTTGGTGGCCTCGAAGAAGTAGTAGACGTTCATGTAGAACAGGGGAACCGGCTCAAACGACCCGTTCTTGGGATCTTTGAAAAAGACCTGCGGCATCCAGTACGCGCTCTTGTCGCCCGCAATGTTGGCCGTGCTGCACGTCGAGTCCTTGAGCAATGACTCGCCCGTCGCCGAGTTGCTGAAGCCGTTGCTGCCCTGGACAACATGGACGTGCGACGACGGGCCGCCGGGGCTGACAATCGGATCTGTGCGGCCAATCGTGAGGGGACCGTCGCCGTGGAAGCGTAGAACGGCAAACGTGCGCTCGTCCTTGGCGGCAGCCGGCGTGATCGAAGCCAGGGCGGCCACGAGGGTCGCGATGGACGTGAGAGAAAGGGAGGAGAACATTGTGCAGGTCGAGAATGTATCGAAAAGGTTGATGACGATAAAAGTCGCTAGGACTAGTTGAAAAATATGTGCTGTTCCGGAAGCACAAAATTTAGAAAGAGGATGTTGATGGCGGTCGAGATGATCGAGATAATCGAGATGGTGCAAAGAAAAATCGATGAATGGTAACCAGGCTGGTCTGTGAAATGCGTCAAGCTTGAAAGAGAATGTACTGTGGAATATCACAAAAAAGTTTGAGGATTCAAAAAGAAAAGAAGGACGTCGTTCCGTCAAGAAAGAACGTAAGTGTTTCGAAGAAACAGTATGAAGGTAACGAAAGTAAAGATCAAAAGAGAGTGTAAAGACAGAGAAAAGAATGTAAGTTTGAACAAAGAACGAAAGGACGACGAAGACGAGATAAAGACAAAAGATGAAAAGAAAGGTGGTGAGAGGAAGAAACAAAACAAAAGAAAGGAGAAGAAGACGGCGATGCACTTATAAACACTCTTGATAGAAAAGACCGAAACGACGAAAAGAAATTCCCCGTCGGCCAAACACACGCTGACCAGTCTCCGCCAAGGGGCCGGGCCCTGGTCTGATGCTGGTCGATGCTGGTCGACAGGCACGGTGGTTTTCACCTTTTCATTTTTATTCTCACCCTGGACACGCACATAGACCCAAACAGAAAGAGTCGAGGGGCTTGTGGGGTTTCCCGATGTGGGCGTTTGCATTTTACTCAGGACATGCATTTTTATTTTTACGTTTAAACGGTTGTCCATTATCGTTCTTTTGAATTTGCAATCCGAACGAGAATCGTGAATGCAAAGACGACACAATGATATATTAAGGGGCATGTCGGCCATGCCAGGCACGAGAATAACATATGCAGCATCGTGGTCGTTCTGCACTGCGATAATTGAATTTTGAATCGGAAGTTGAACACAGACAGCTGCCAGCGGCAGGCTGCAGAGATAGACGCCCGCCAAGCCGAACCGCCCAAAAATAAGAAGAGTGAAGATGCTGGCGTCTGCTACGAATTCACGATAACCAGTCGTTCTGTGGCGTCCATAATCGTGAGAATTGAGTGAGAAAAGAATCATCCATACGGTTTGTTAGTTGTTTGGAAATGTTTGTTTGCTGTCGTCAAAACCTTCCCCTCCTTTTCTCCTGTCCTCCCTGCAATTTAAAGATCGACACAAAACAGCCCAAGAAGACGGTCCCCAAAGAAAGGCCCAGAAAACAGCCCCTGGGGTGAGAGGCCAAGCCTAAAAAGGACGATAAACAGCAGGGTTCAGTCGGTCGGGGGTGAATCACAGTCTACAGAAAAAGGCCCCGAAAATCCGCTGACAGTTGTTTGCAAGATGCTGGTAAGCTGGTGTTCCCCTATTCTGCCTTTTTGGTGGCGGTTTTGCCTCTTTTGCGCTGGCGCCGTTTCAAAACGTGGTTGTTGGGTCTGGGTGCGGGCGGGCCCTGCCCCTTACAGATAGCTTGCAGGGGTGTTTTGATGTGTATTTTGGTGGTCATCTTTTTCGCAGCAAGCGCCAGATGATCAAAAGGATGAAAAAGGCGAGGAACAGGCTTCAGGGTCCAGAATGTTCCAATGTTTGGATTCTAGCCAAGCTTTTGAGGGGGAAGAAGGAAGAGAGAAAATGCAGATATCTCTTGCCCAGAAAAAGGCAGAGTCGCAGCAGGACAAATAAGGTTTGCTCTTTGGAATCTTCGCTTGTGCAGACCCTCGGACATTTTTACTCCTCTGGCTCTGGCGACCAGGGAGAGCATAAATGTTCATCTGGTGTTCAACGGGGATTTTAATGAACGAATACAAAAGTACTGCCTTTGACACGGTCCTTCTTTGATATATCTCTTTGACAGATCGGTCAAATGTCAGTTGACGTTGACAGCCTTCAGTCTTTAATCCATCTGTTTCACTTGTTGCATCTTCAATATACCCTCTACACATATGCAATCCTTTTGTGCCTCCCCATCCCTAGAAGGATCCCACAGTTGGTATTTTCCACGTACGACAAATCGATGTTCACTAATGTGCATGTTCATCGGCATCCTCTGTCAACGTGGCATGCATCTTACACTTTATCCCAGGCTCATGGGAATCCAGCGGGGGGAAGAGTTGTAAAGCTCCAAGTCTGTGATATCTTTCGCCCCTGGCTGCCCCTTTTGGCTTTGAATTCAAATGTCACCGAATCACAAAAGATGTCCCCACACTCAACCCATTGCAGAAGGCGAAAGAAGCTGACAGGAGAACAAGAATCACCAGCGCGTTTCATCGTAGGGTCGTACGAAGATGGAGACGGACGAGCACGGGGATAACGCCTCTTGAAAATTAAGCTCATGACATGACATTCGCTTTTTCGCGATCCGGGCTCGGCTGGGCATGCCAGTTGCAGTCTGTGAGCTTATCAATGAACCTTTCCGCCATTCCCCTTCCACGTTGCATTTTGTTAAAGAACAAAAATTATGTGAAAGCTGTACTCCGTACTCCGTACTCCGTACAGTTTACCTGTCCCTGTTGTCGGAGAAGTAAATGTGCTATGTTTCTCGTCTTCTTTTCTAAATAAAAAAGTAAGTTGCCACAGAAGATGGAAAGCTTGTCTTCTTCTGTGTGGAAGTGAAAATAACTTGCAATAAAAAAGTCAACAATACAAGGTAAAGTACGACGTACGAAGTACACCACATGACTGGACGAAAGTTGAGAAGGACGGTGATTGGCCTTCCACTTATTGGGGGCCAATACCACACAAGGAAAAAAAACCTTTAAGATATCACGAACAAAAAAAGGGGGTTTTCTTTTCTTTCCAAAAAGAAAAATTTAACATCACCAAAATCGACAAAAAAACGTACAGCAGCGGGTATTCGCTGGTCGTCACCGACCCAACTACTAATCCGCCGATTACTGGTTTGACTAGGGGAGAGCGGACGGGATCCCGTATTTTCCAGTATCTATGGCCGTACGTGGAAGAAGTGGCTACTAGTGTGGACTATATGTTTAGTTCCGCGCTTTCTCGAATTTCAACCTCTCACTTCATCGACAGTTGCCATCGCCGATATATTGTTACTTTACGATATCTTATATTTGTTTCACTTTTACTTATTCTTAGGTTATCCAAGTTATTGTTAATTGGGTTTTCTTCCTTAGTCTTTTTTTTTATAATTTTTTTCTCGTTGAGAACAGTTTTCTTGAAATAAATTCATTTGATAAATTATGACAAAAATATAAACCGGTAACAAAAATAGAGTTTCAAGGATCGAATACGAACCTCACAACAGCCTGAATATATTAATATACATTAGCCCATCCCGCACCGCCATACAGCAGATAAACCCAAAAGCAATAAATTGATAAATGCGAGATAAGCCCAAGGATTCTGCATCCTCTCACCAATCGTACGAATGGGGATATCGTGACACCATGCAGCATATTGCCTCAATTGAGGAATCCTTGGAACCTGTCTCAATCTATCCCCTACATAATAGGTCCTATCAATTGCCTATCAAGACAGTTCTTTCCATAAGCGAAATCCTTCACCACTGGGAAGAGCCGTTGCTCAAGACATACTCAGATACGACCGTTTGGCGGCAAGACCCTTGTTACACAGTAGCTGTTCAACCATTATCCTGCACAGATCGATCGATCGATCAATAGCTTATTTTGTGCCTTTCTATGAGACGAATACGGACATTCCATCTAGCGCTTATTGTCATCTCTCTCTCGATTTCACATCATGGCTTTTTGCTTCACCTTAAACCCAGATCTTCGAACAACTTTATAAATGTCGATAATATGAACGCCCGACCAACAGTCCAACACTACAATCAGCATGCAACTCGAAACTCAAATTGATTGCTGCCTGCTGCGCCGTTCAGTGGAAGTTTTCTCTCAGTTTTGTATGGTTTTTTGGACCCCAAGAATGCAGAAAATAGAAGAAAAACTTACCAAACCCACCAACAGCACGCCCTGGCCTTTCCTTTTTGGGTGTTAATGTGCCGTGTACTCCACCCAAGCCACTGGAACATGGGATAGAAAAAGACGTCAAAACTGCCCCGGAGCCAAAAAAGTTTAATTGAGCCGACCGCGAGAATGCGCGTGTTTTCTCCAGAGAGACAACGCGATTATCCACTAGAATCAGCAGAATGGCACTAACAGGGCCTGAAGAAACTCGACATAACGTGCTGACCTGCTGGTCTTCAGTGGACATCTGAGATGAGAATGCGACAGTTTGGAAGGAACCACCCGTATCTGACCAAGAAGCTAATTTCCGCCCTGTGGCCCTGCCTCGCCTGCCTCTTTCTCTTTCGCAATGCAGTCGCTTCCTGCCAAGTGGGACCACCAAGACTTTTTTGTTCGCTTCTAGTGGTTCCTGCCTTTCCCCCCTGGTCGCCTTTTGTTCTGTCATGTTCCTCGCGCATTCTTGGGGAGACGCCCCCTATTTTTCTTCGTAGTGCGTAGGGCCGTATCACGAAACGTCTTTTCTACCGTTCGTCAGGTGCAACCTTCCTGCCTCTCTTTTACCTCTTTCCCTTCTTTCCCATTCCCTTTCAGCGAAGTATCTCCTCCCTTTTTTGGCGATGCTTGCCTGACCCCTTTGTTTTTGTTTTCTTGTCTGTTCTCGTCTTTCTTGTCTCTCCTTGATTCTCTTTCGCCATCACCTCCCTTTCCCATGCTCTTCCGTCTCAGCTGCAGCTTTCTTGGTTAAGCTGCCATCGAGCATTCAAGGGCTTCTTGGGACCAAGCCTTTTTGCTTATTCCTTTTCTCTTCCTCTCATCACTCTATCTGGGCAGCTGTCTTGTTCTCGACTTCTTTTTCTCGGCTTCTTTTCGGCTCCTCCAACCATGATGTTCTTCCGCAAGGCTGGCACGGTCTTCTCCAGCCGTCGAGGCCCCGAATCCTTCTCGTCCATCGCCCGCTTCGCCTTCATCGCAGGCATCGTCACCCTCGCCGCCACCAGCTTCCTCCTGTTCGAGTACCACCCCGACAAGGTCCGCAATGTCACCTCCAAGATCCCCAAGATCCCGCATCTGAGCGCGAACCCCGACACCGAGGCTACCGAGGCCACCGCCGAGTACGACCGCTTTGTCCGCAACGTTTCCGACAGCGAGCTGCACGCCATCGACCGCCTGATCGCCGACTCCCGCAAATACCACGAAACCCTCCTGGCGAAGCAGTCGCATGATCTCGGAACCGCTGCCGCCAAGTACCGCGAGCGCCGCGGCCGCCACCCGCCTCCCGGCTTTGACAAATGGATGGAGTACGCCGTGGCCCACGACGCGATCGTCGTCGAGGACTTTTTCGACCGCATCTACCACGACCTGAACCCCTTTTGGGGCCTCGAGCCCAACCAGCTGGCAGGCCGCGCCGCTGCATGGCACCACGTTGTTCGCGTACGCAACGGCAAGGCCGAGGGCGTCGGTGACATTACGGGCCGCGTGCCGTGGCTGAAGCTGTGGACGGACCTGGTCAAGGAGGCCGCGCCGCATCTGCCGGACGTCGATCTGCCAATCAACTACATGGACGAGTCACGGCTGCTGGTCAAGTGGGAGGAGATTACGGCTCTGGTCCAAAAGGGCGAGGCTGCCCGCGAGATGGTTGATCCCAAGCAGGCAGTCGACAAGTACCGCGGCCTGGCGTACATTGACGAGGCCAAGGGCGCCAACGAGACCAAGGCCTACGACCCGGAGTGGATTCACAACAACTCGCCCCAGTACTGGGACCTGTCGCGCGCCGCCTGTGCGCCCGGAAGCCCGAGTCGCGACATCCCGGCCCTCAAGGACTTCTCTCGCTCGCCGACTATCCCCTCGGACTGGCACCCCAAGTTCTCATCTGAAGGCTACGTCAAGAACTTTACCGCATCCGCCGACACGTGCACCCAGCCGCACCTTCGCTCGCTGCACGGCACATTTATCGAACCCCTGTCCATCTCCACCTCGACAGAGCTGATCCCGCTCTTCAGCGGCTGTAAGCTGACCACGAACAACGACATTCTGATCCCCGGTGCAATGTACCTGACCAGCGACCCCTTTTATTCTGGCGGCAACGGCCACGGCCCCCAGTGGTCCCAGAAGAAGACGGGTATCATCTGGCGTGGCGTAGCCTCGGGCGGCCGCAACAAGAAGGAGAACTGGTCGCACTTCCAGCGCCACCGGCTGCTCGAAATGCTCAACGGCACCACGGTCTCCCAGCTCGAGCACGATGGCGCCCGCGCCATGACCTTTGACATGGCCCCGCTGTCCATGTACGACTACAAGCGCCGCCGCAACCTGTCGGTCGGCGATTTCCTGACCGAGTTTGCCGATGCCGGCTTTACTGACCTGCTGTGCTTCCCGGCCGGCGAGTGCGACTACATCAACCCCCACTTCCAGGCCCTGCCCAGCAAGCCCATGGCCGAGCAGTACGTCAACAAGTTTATCCCCGACGCCGACGGCAACAGCTTCAGTGCCCGCTTCCGCGGCCTGCTGCTGTCCACCAGCCTGCCGCTCAAGGCCACTATCTACGCCGAGTGGCACGACGACCGTCTTGCGCCCTGGGTCCACTTTGCGCCCCTGGACAACACCTTCCAGGACCTGCACGCCGTGCTCGACTACTTTACCAGCTCGGCCAAGGGCGACGCCGCGGCCCGCATGCTGGCCTCGGTCGGCAAGCGCTGGGGCGAGAAGGTGCTGCGCCGCGACGACATGCTGCTATACACATGGCGGCTGCTGCTCGAGTTTGCGCGTGTCTGCGACGAGAACCGTCTGAAGCTCGGCTACACTGCCGATCTCATTCCCGCCACCGAGGGAGCTGCATAGTCTTTTGCCTCTTTTTGTTTTGTCCTTTATTTGGGCCACTGTTCTTGTATACCTTTTGATTCTTTGTATATCTTTTTCTTGGTCATTTTGCGTTGGCGTTCTTGGGCATTACGGTTTTTTAAGGCGCGGTTTCTCATATATACTGGGTGGTGTTTGTTTCATTTCCAAAAGAAGAGGGTATTCGCATCACCCTCCTTACCATATTCAATAGTAATTAATAGATGAATCAGATCAAATGCTTGGGACCACACATAAAATATGAAGAGATGTGGGTCCGTCGCGATGCGCGAAATGGATATAAGCAATTTACGATAAGACTTTTGGTGTGAGCTTATCGCCACGTGAACCAGCTTTACATAAGCACACGTGACGGATCTTTTTCTGTAGGGCTTTCTAACCCTTCTGTTCTTGGACGCCCCGCTTTGTCACTTTTTAGCGGAGCCTTTTCTGTTTGGCGTCCTTTCATTGGCCACTTGTCCACTCAGGCTTGCTCTTGGGGGCATGAGTGCCCCAAAAGGAAAAAAGTGAACGGGAAAACTAGTCTTGAATTTTTTTGCACTACCCGCAATTTTTTTTCTCCTGCCCACTCTGTGCCCTCTCGCTCGCACGCTGCACTCTGAGCCCACTCCACCAAACCAGTCTCTTACTCTTGCTGCCGGATTTTCACAGTCGCTTCGCTTTTTCGCACGAGTCCCTCCCTCCTCTTTTTTGTTGTTCAACCATCACGACGACAACAATCGACAACACCTCATCTTTTCCCCAGGTGAATCGACAACACAGACACAATGGTACGCTCCCGTCACGATACTCTTTTATTGTTCCCGTCACCGTTATCGACATACTAACGTTATTCTCTACAGGCGATCAAGCACAACAACCAGATCCCCAACAACCGTTCGTCGAGCCCTTTCCCCTTTCCTTGAGCACACGAGATTTCGATCAACCGACGACAAATCTGAGATACAATACGGAATCGAAGGAACAATGGACTGACAGGATTTCAACAGACTTCCGCAAGGATTGGCAGCGCCGCGTCCGGACGCACTTTGACCAGGTACGACATTGTCTTTTGGCGAAGAGGAAGATGGATGAGGGAAGGATGGAAGAAGGAGACTGGATCGACTACGACGACATCTACGGCACTCACGGAATTCACGGCACTCACAACATTGACATCGACGACAACCGGCCAGCATTTTGACGGATGAAGAAATTTTCGAGATTCGACACTGGATCCCACATTGGACGAAACGACAACCAACGACAACCCGCCATGTCGAAATGCTGTCCGGCTGTCGAGTCGACGAGATGATCCGTGGAGGGTGTGAGGAGAGAAGGAGAGAAGGAAATTGGAGATTGTATTGACCGTGTGGTTGTACGTCCACGTCAAGAATGATTGCTAACTCACTTCACAAAAGGCCGGCAAGAAGCACAGCCGCCGTGTCGCGCGCCAGACCAAGGCTGCCGCCATCGCCCCCCGCCCCGTCGACCGTCTCCGCCCGATTGTCCGCTGCCCCAGCATCAAGTACAACCGGAAAGTCCGTGCCGGCCGTGGTTTCACCCTGGCTGAGCTGAAGGTGCGTCCCACCCTGCGTAGAGGCAGATTCTTCCTACCCGTGTATCATGTTCATTCTCTAACCCTCTCTAGGCCGCCGGTGTCCCCCGTCTGTTTGCCCCCACCATCGGCATCTCCGTCGACCACCGCCGCCAGAACCTGTCCGAGGAGTCGCTGGCCGCCAACGTTGCCCGCCTCAAGGCCTACAAGGCCCGCCTGCTCGTCTTCCCCACCAAGGGCGCCAAGCCCAAGGTCCCTGCCGGCCAGGCCGCCACCCAGATCTCCGCCGCCCTCCCCATCGTCAGCAGCAACGCCGGCGTCTCCGAGATCAAGACCAGCGAGCTGCCCTCGAACCTCGAGGCCGGTGCCTACGCCACCCTGCGCAAGGCGCGGTCAGACGCCAAGCTGGTTGGCAAGCGCGAGAAGCGGGCCAAGGACAAGGCCGAGGCCGAGGCCAACAAGAAATAGATTATTCGTCTTTCTGTCTGAATGGAAAGAAAGAAGATGTAGTAATTTATGGACTGTTGTTTCTGTTTTTCGACTTGACTTTGATTTCGCTTTCGCTTTCGACGTTAACTATGACTATGGGCTGTGTGTGGCGTCGTCTCAACATGGGCATCATCATTGTGTTGGGAAGGATGTTGTGAACCCAAGGAAGAGGACAAAAAAATACATGGGGAAAAAAGGGAACAGAGAAAAGCAAAAAAGGAAAAAGGGGTAGTCGGGGAGACCTCGACCTCGAACAGATTCCGAGCGGCGTGTCCCCTCGAACATCGAAGTGAAGACCCTCACCCGGCCGCATACAAAAAGGGTGTTTACACCGGTATTTTCTTGTTTTGTCTTTTTTTCTTGGGTCGTTTCATTTTATTTTGTTATCCTTTTATTTCACTCAAACGGTGGGAGTCATGATTCAACCAAATACAAAAAAAGAGATAAAAGACTACTCCATGTGGGAATGCGTGATGAATATGTGAGACAAATGACAAGACTAACAAAATGGCAAGACCAATATTGTATGCGTCATAGTTTATAAAGTATATTTGGTATATTCTTATTCTTATCTGAGGGTTCTATCTAGATGCATCGCTATTCTGAAAAGAAATTACTTTTGGTATATGATTTTTTCTTTATTTTGCTTTTGAAGACGTCATCGTTCCATCTCACATGGCATTCTCGGACCGCGCACTCACGACAAGTGCACCGCCCGTCTGGAGCAGCTGCTCAAAGACGCCACGACGGAACGGCGGCAAGAAGTGGGCGTAGCTCTTCATGATCTCGGCGATCAGGACAAGGCCATTCTCGCGGTCAATGCGGGCCATGCTGGCGACCTGGGCCGGGTCAACTTGCTGGGGCTCCAGGCCGAGGCCGTCGATACCAGGTCCCGACGAGGACGGCGTCTCGGCAACGATGTTATCCACACCCTCGCTCGGTTTGCCCTGTTCTGATGCAGACGGCAGGGAGACGGGTGCACCCGTGGCGTCAGTCATTGTCAGAAGCTCATCGTCCGACAATAAGGAAGCACCGCCGGGCAGACGATGACCCTCGACCAGATCCCGACCGGACACGGCCTCCACGAGGGCACGGCATGCTTCGAAGGGTTGAAGAGCGCGCATGACCAGGTGGGCACCGTCTGTCGACCGACTGAGCACGGCGGACACGAACCACGTCTCAGAGCGCAGGACGGGGAACCGTGTCTGTGTCACCAGATAGGTCAAACAGTCGGACATGTCCATGTGGGCGGCGTAGAAGCGGGCTCGCCGTAAGAGGGCCGAGCTGTCCGGGAGGGCCGACACGTCTGGCACGACCGTGTCTTCTTTGCTGTCAACCGACGCCGACGCTGGCACGCTGGACGCGTCGTTGGGGGACGGCTCCGAGGACTCGAAGCCGCCGCTGTTGTTGGTCTGGATGGAGCCGGTAAAGGGAGACGACTCATCGCTGGGCTCCCAATCCTCGGGCAGGACGTCTTCTGAGTCAGACGACGTGTGCAGCACACGACAGACGGCGGCAATGGCGCGGGCCGCTTCTGTTTTCGTGTTCTCGGCCTCTGTTCGCTTGAAGAGAGAGATGAGCACGTGCAGGTTGCTCCGGTCGTGGGCTGGCGACGCTGGATCGGGCGAGAGCGGCGCGCAAATACGTCTCACATTGGCGGGGCATGAGGTGATGAGCAGGCGCGTTAGAGAGACGGCGGCAAACTGGACCTGCGGTTGCGAATCTGTGCTCGCCCACAGGCGAGGGAGTATGTTGGCAGGCGGGTCAAGAAGAGTGCCCAGGATGGGCTTGTTGACGGTAGGGATGGCGAGGTTTTTGAGGTAGGAGAGGACGGAGTAGATGAGCTGAGAGCTGGGAGAGATGCCTTCGGTGCCGGCATCTGATGAGAGGTCCAGAAGGCTGGCGTAGGGTTTTGACAGGAGCTGAATGAGAGGGATGTGGATCTTGAGATCCTGCACAAAGTAGGTGCTGGACTGGTCGGAACGGGCCAAGTTGCCGAGAGCAATACATCCTGCCGTCTTGAGGTGGACATTTGTGTACGTATTAGAGACCCACGACCGCAGCATCTGGACGGGGATCGAGTTGAGTGTGTAGTGAGTCTCAAATGACGGCTGGGCGACGAAATCGGCGATAATGTGCATGAAGCGGTTGCCGAGCGCCTTGTAGTCGGCGGCATCCTCTGGATCCATCTGGGCGACATCGTACTTGGTGTAGGAGTCGGAGAAGGCGGTCAGGAGCGCCTGGACGCTATTTTGGCGGATAAGCTCCTCCTGGAAGGGTTCGTAGGTGAGATAGGCGAGCGCGACCGACACGAGGACACTAAACTCCTCGATATCGAGGGCATTCTCGGGGCTTGTGGCGAGTTGTAAGAGGTAGGCCGGCGTAGCTGGATCGGCAAACTGCACTTCCTGATCGTTCGCGACGAGCAGGCCGAGCAGCTTGCAAATGATATTCAAAAACGCTCGGCACTGGACGAGGCGCGGCCCTGACATGATGGAGACCAGTCCTCTGCTCAGATTTGCCTGGATGGCTTGCAGTTGTGCGGGCTCTGGGTGAGATGGTCAGCAGGAGCGCAACATTGAGGTGAGAAAGATGGAAACAAAGTAACATAGTATGAACATAACATGACAAGAAATCACGGGAAGAACGTACCGTAGTCAACACAAATGTTGTAGAGCACTGGGATGACAAAGGCTAGGATTGAGTCATCTCCCAGCAGAGACACGATGCGGCCGAGCTGGTTGCCGGCCACAACACGGGCGCGGTTCTCATCTGTCCTGTTAACAAAATGGTTGTGACAGCATATCTTCCTTCCCCCGAGAACGAGACTCACCTTCGTCGGCGCACGAGTTGCCAATGAGGCGCAGGGTGTGGATTTTCAGGGGTTGTCGGAGACCGTCAACGGCCAGGATGCCGAGAAAGAAGTCGAGCAGGCCGGACTCGCCTATTGGTATCCGCCAGGTGGCTACACCGGGTTAGTATGAGATATGTTTGATCGAGGAGGAGGGTAGTGCTCACCATCTCGGCTGCCATCGCCGAGAATCTCAGCGGCCAGGTCCATGCTCGGCGACCCGGCGACCCAGTAGTGCTGCACGGCGAGCAGGACCTGCTGCAGACTGGCCACGCGCTGTGCTTTTTCGGCGGCGGACAGTTCGCCGGACACGTCCGGAGACACGGCAGAGCCATTCTGGCCGGGGAAGCCGGCGCCGGCGGGTTGGCTTGTTCGTTCGAACAGGAGCTGGATATCGGTGGGCCGCATTGTGATCGTGGACGGAGAGAGGAGTTCGGAAGGAGGGGTAGGTTGTAAGAAACCGGCGGTTCGGGGCCGAGAGCGGGACCCAGCCAGGCGGGTAGGGTCGGAGGTCGAGATCCGGTGGGAGGTGAGGAGGGACAAGGAGCCCCAGCAGCGGGCAGAGAGATATAGATCAGACGCTTAGAAGAAGGCAAGAGCTGCACGAGGGCATAGGGTCGAGCATTGGAAGGGCTCGTCTCTATCTGTGGCTGTAATAGAGGGCTTCGCTTAGAAATGGGTTATGGCTGGGATGTGCACCCGGTTGTCGAGGTTGAAGGCGATATTGAGATTGAGGTCAATGTTGACGTCGGGAGAAAGGAGGGGGAAGGGAGGCGGGACAGAAAGTCAGGAAGACGAGACGTGAGGCGTAAGAAGGGTAGCCCTACCAGCAGGAGGTAAGAAACGGCGGGATGAAGAGCCGTATGTTACGGAGCAAAAGCCTTTGGTTGGCGCAAATGCTGAGACCGAAGCAGAAAGGCTCGCAAGGTTATCGGTCGTGGGTCCCGAGTCCTGGCTACTGGTGGGTTGAAGTGGGCTGGTCGTCTGAATTTCTGATTCATTCAGTTCAGAATTGGGGGGAAAGGAAAAGGTGGGAAAGGTTGACAGCAGCACTGAACTGACGGGGCGCCCGTTGTAACCTGTTTGGGACGGATAGGACTTGTGCGAGGCCGGCGACTTTTTTAGTTGGTGCGCGGTGCGGGCGGTCGGGAGCCGTAGTTTTGGGGTGCCCTGAATTGAATTTGGTCGTTTGTTGGTGGCGTGTCACTGTCAGATTGGCGATTGAAGAAGAAAGAAGACAGGAACATGAGGAGGATATATAAACAAAAGAATCATGAGAAGACAGGAAACAGCAAGCACGCAGCCGGAGACGGATAGGTCCTGCCGGTGTTTCTCTTGATTAATTCCAGATTGGAAAGAACTTCTTCCAGCGATCATTAAGAGAAAGAGCGTGTCCGTTACAGCACTCGCAGCATGCAGTAAACGACGCAAAGCCATTTTGGGGGCGGGATTGGCAATGAAGCTCTGCTGGGGAGCTTCCCAAAAGCTGTATTTTTTGGTGGGGGAGGGGCAATGCTGCCTTGTTCCTTCCCCCAACACTGAGCCAGTAAGATATGCCATCACATCCCATCCCGCCCGCCCTATCGCACAAAGGAAGGAGCGAACAACACAGAAAGAGAATGCGAGGTTTCAAAACCCTCGGGGTTTAGCACAAGTGCTTTACCTATTCACTTGAACTGGTTCATCCGAGCAAAGCTTTTCGCAGAGTAAAATGTCAGAAAAAGCACACGAAACGGGAACGTAAAGTCGGGTAAGCTGCTTGCTTAACTCCCCGTTTGCTGCCGCCCATATATTCGCTGCAACTGCCATATTAAAATGTGAATAGGCGATAGCGATGGAATGCTGGGGAAGAGCAATCGAACGTGGAAAACGGACGAGAAAAGGCAGGTACGCACTGCGTACTCGGTATACCGGGAAAGAGCAATTGCCCGTTCTTGCCTGGAGAGTTTGATAAGCAGTTGGGGTTCGTAAAAGGCAGCAGCAAGAGTTCAGGATGAAGGGAAAGTGCAGAGGGCGAGCGCGGGATTGGCGAAACCCTGAATCCCGTAGGGATTCAACAAAAGGAAAACACGAAGTAAAAGAGGCGGAGAGTCGATGAGTTGAGAACAAAGAAAAGAGACAAAAAGAAGGGGAAAAGAAAAGGACAATAGGAATCCCCGAATGTAGAAGAACTCCATGTCCCTTTTATGAAAACTCTCGTCTGGCACCGGAGCCAAAATACATGACAGAGGACAATAATAGATGGGACGAAACTGTTGCAAGTGGGCGGAACCAGCACGACACGGCAGGTGCCGGTCGGGGTGTCGGCGCTCGCTTTCTAGTAGTTTCCGACATCTCTTGGTGTGGAAAAACGAAATAGGGTGGGTTGGAAACACACTTAACCCACGATGTCAAGCAGCACACAAAAGCCTCTTGTAATTTGCATTTTTTCTCCATGTGACAATGCGTATCATATCTCTATCAAAATAGGTATGCTATGCTTCCTGTGGTTTACGAGACAACATTGAAGCTCGCGAGTCTGTTGGAGGTGGACACAAAAGAAGTCATGATCCAAGCATCCCTAACACAAAAGCCTTTGTCTTTTCATGTTCTTCCCCTCTTCTACCAATCACTTCTATTTCTACTTATTTTTACTTGTATTTGTCTTTTTGTTCCCATTTCAAGCAAGGTTTTCAATATTTTTTTGTTTATCTTATTTTGTCTTTTTTTTTCTTCTTTTTTTTCAAAAACTATTTACGGCCTTGAACTAGAAACAAAATGCAACTCCTTTTAAGCTGCTATTAATAGACCATGATACTAGTGCAAGTCATGACGTGAAGTAAACAAACAAAACGTGGTGACATTCAATTAAGCTCTTGTTCGAACCACAATATCACGATCAATTTATTCTTGATTCTATTTTTAACTCTCGGACTGCCAATCTCGGATTGAATTCTTGGTTGGCCGTCGCCACGTCCGCTCCGTGGGCGATATGACTTCCGGACGGCGCAGTTGGATAGCTAGCTCATCTCGCTCATCTCGTTTTTGTCTCATTTACTCTCCGAATAGGCAGACGGAAGTGGTCTCCGGTGGCGTGGATATGTAACGTGTGTGGTGCACACGTTTTCTCACGTCAGGTTTTCTTTTTGTTCGTTGTTTCTTCTTCTTCGGTACACGGGTGGCACAGGCTCGTCTCCGCACTCGGTTTCTGGGAGCACATTGTTATGGTGCCTGGTTTTCTTCTGAATTTTTACCTTTACCCGGTTATTGAATACTCATAACAGGCTGAACGGGAACAGCTGTGCGTCGACGTAGGGGTTCGTCCATTCGTCTCAATTTGTGATTTGACGTAGTCTGAGTTTCTTTTTATTGTCGGTGACGTGGTGGTATGCTTTTTGTTATGATTTTTTTAATTTTTGAGAGCTTTTTTTTATACATTGCATCTTACATCCTTTGGGGGTGGTGTGTGAGAATATATGTGGTGGTGAGCTCATTTTCCTCATCTCTCCTTGATGTCAATGGGTGGTTACACCTTTTGCGTGGATGGTGTGAATGGTTTTTCTATAAAGATCGTGGTATCGGCGAGGACATGACTCGAAGAGAAGATTTGTTCTCTCATCGGAAGCCAAGTCAACCCTCCTCTTGAAAATCAAACAAGACAAGATATCCAGGATCATGAATACCACCAATGTGGTGGCCGCTTTGGTCATGCTCATCTGCAGCGTCTTGTAAGTCTTTCGTCTTTTAAACATGTTGAAGAACCTGTAACTCATGACCCACGACAGAGCCCTCGACCAAGCTGCGGGAACGGCCAGCGTGTGTCCCACGTGCTACACCCACACCGTCGTCGTCCAGCCGCCCATCAAGACCTGCCCTCCCCTGATCACCCGTCCGCTCCCGCACTGTGACATTGTGTGTGTCCGGAAGACAGCTACTGGTGCTACCAGCGACTATGTCGTCCCACCCGTGACTGTGGTCAAGCCCACGACCTCCACAGTCGGCACCGTCACCGAAACTATTCCGGGAAGCAACCCAGCGTGCCCGACGACCGCAACGGTGACAGTGACACGCGCTCCGTCCCAGCCAACACCCGACATTGTGTGCCCCCTGGCGCCGCACATTGCCAAGTGCGACTGCGCGCCGCGGCCGACAACCTCGACGGTCTATGAAGTGTACACGGTGTCAACGACGGCGACGGCGTATGTGACGCAGGATGCGCTGGTATGTGCGCCGCTGCCAACGGTGACGCCGATGCCGAGACCGCGGCCGAGGCCGACGACGCCGCCGATTGCAGGAGGTGATGACGATGATGGTGACGAAGGTGGCGACGACGACGACAACAGAGAATCGTCGGCAACAGCAACTTCCTGCACGGCCTATGCCACGAAGCGCGACCGGCTGATGTGTCTTGATGCAAACGGGTCAACGATCACGGCGGCGCCTGGCCCGACGAATGCCATTCCACGGCCGCCGCGTCCGCCAATGGTGTACACAAGTGATTGTACGGTGCACATTATTGATCAGTCGAAGCCGTGTCCGACACGGGGGATCTAGAGTTTGTTAAGGGTACTTATTAAATGAGTGGAAGCATGACGAACACTGATCACAAAATCACAAAATCACAAAAGCAGAATAACCAAAATTGGATCCAAATGTTTGTATTTTATTTCATAAGGGAAAAAAGAAGAACAACAGGCGCCGCGCGTATAAGAACATATTCCAAATAAATGTACATGGTTTGCGTTAAAATGCAGAAAGAAAAGAGAAAAGTGTCCAAAATGTGACAAGGGTCGAAAAGAAGTGATGGCCAATCAAACGAGAGTCAACGAGAGTGAAGAAGGTTAATGAGCGAAGGGACGGAGGAGGACCAAATCGTCTTCCTCAACATGAGCGGCTTACAAGCCCTCAATGGTGCCTGTGCCGAGCAGGTAGCTGTTGACGCCCTTCTTGCGCAGGCCCGAGTCGTTCTGGTGGAAGGGGTCCTGCGACGGGTAGTAGGCGTTCCAAGCGCTGCACTGCGAGTCAAAGGCAGACTTGTCGGCCGCCGAGACGCCGGCCTTGAAGTCGGCCGGGCGCTCGACAAAGTTGACGGCCAGACCGCCCGACACGTGCCAGGCAATGTGGCAGTGCATCAGCCAGGTGCCCGGGTTGTCGGTGCGGTAGGCAATGGCGACCCAACCCAGAGGTGGGAGCATGGTGACGTCACGGCGGACCGGGTTGTTGCCGTTGAACGAGGCCACGTCGGACGCCTTGAAGGGCTTCGGGTTGTCAAAGTCGGCGCGGCCCAGAACCAGGAAATCGTGGCCGTGCAGATGCATCGGGTGGGCAATGCCAATGGTGGGGTCGTTCTCAATGACCCAGAAGATCCACTGGTTGGTCTTGTTGACGACCACCGTGTTGTCGGCGGCGGGGAAGCTGTTCTGGCCGTTCATAATGAACTGGTCGACGGGAGTGTCCCAGGTGATGATCATCTGCGTGTTGTTGATCTTCCACGTGAAGAGCTGGCCGGGCTGCGTCAGGTCGAGCGTGACGTTGAGCTCGTTGCTGGCGTCGGCGACGAAACCCGAGGTCGAGACCGTGCGCTTGACAACGGGCGTCAGGTTGCCAAGGTCGGCACAGGTCGTGTGCGTGGCAACAGAGCCAGTCGACGTCGGAAGACCGCCGGGGGCGCCCTCGTAGTGGAAGATGGCAGCCGGGTACGGGTTGAACGAGTCGCCGCACTGCGCATTCGTCACAAACGTCGCGTTGAACCAGTAGTTGCCCTTGGCCTGGCTGGCGTCGATCGTGACGTCGTAGCGCTGGCCGACACCGACAAACAGCTCGTTGACCGTCTGGGCATTGACGGGCACGAAGTCGGCGCCGATAATCGTCATCGTGTGGCCGGCCAGCGAAAAGATAAAGTGGTTCTCGACCGACGTGTTGATGATGCGGAGCCGGTGGCGCTTGTTGGGCGTCAGCGTGACGTTGGCGTACTTGCCGGCGCCGGTGTCGGGGTGGACGTTGGTGCCGTTGAACAGGACGTTGTTACTCTTCGGCGGGCCGGAGTTCTTGGTGGACTCGACAATGTCGTCGGCCGTGGGGTAGTAGTAGTCGCTCACGGGGAAAACGCCCAGATCAATGTCGTACGGCAGCGACGCAGGGCCGTTGATCTGGATCGAGCCGACAACGCCGTTGCCGTACTGGGCCGAGAAGTGCGAGTGGTACCAGGACGTGCCGTACTGCTGAGCCAAGAACGTGTAGACGCGCGAGTGGCCGGGGGGGATGGGGCACTCAGTGACGCCGTTGACACCATCCTGCAGATTGGTGTTGAGCTGGCGGATACCGTGCCAGTGCATGGAGGTACTTTGATGGTGTTAGCAGCGGTTCTGAGGGCTGGAAAATCAAACAAAGTTAACACTGTTCAAACTCACCCGTTGGTCTTGAGCTTGTTGACAACCGTGACCTGGATCGTGTCACCCCAGTCGGCAGTAATGACAGGGCCAGGGAGCGAGCCTGTGAAGGTTAGCATGCGTCTATCAACATGAATTTGAATTTCACAAAGTAAACATACCGTTGACGAGCATGGCGAGCTCCTTGACAACGCCATCAGGGCCCTTCCAGTTCGTCTCCTCAGTCACAACAAGAGTGTACTAATTTGTTAGTCTGGATAAGGGATGTAAACAAAACACTGAGAAGATAGGACGGGGAACATACGCGACGAGTAACACCGGTGACCGGAGTGCTGGCCTCATAATCAGTGTTGATATCAAAGCCCGTGGTCCAGCAGGCCCGGTTCGTCGGCGTGTTGCACGTGGCAGCACGGGACACGAGCTCCGCAGAGTAGTCCTCGCCGCTGGGAGCAGCCTGCGCGACCTGGGAGAAGAGGGCCGATCCGAGCAGGCTCGGCACAATGGCCAGAGCAGAAAGGAACTTCATGGTGATGAGGTGCAGGCAAGAATGCAAACAAAAATGTAAAAGATGGACAGTAGGGATAACGAGTGTATATATAAAATATAAACGAAAGACACAAGGCCGGTCGTGCTAGGCCTTGAACAAGACAAGATTGGCGAAGAGTTGTCGAGGTGAAGAGCGTGATGATCTGAGAGAGAGACAAGATGTGGAAAAAGAGAAGTGGATGTGCTCGTATTATATACTTGGGACGACTCGCAGAAGTTGAGATGTAAGTAGAAAGTGGAGGGTGGAAAGTGGAAAGTGTGAAGTGAAGATGCAAAAGGCGGACTTGCATGCAGTCTGCAGACCTTGCTGCGGAGAGGCAGTGATGCCATCCACAAATCCAGAGTTCCAGAAATAGGAATAAGAAATAAGACAAGACGAAGGGACGGCAGCGGCAGGGTAGACCAGGTAGGAGTCAAAGCAGTTGTAAGTGCAAGTGTAGTGTAAGTGGAAGTGGAAAGGTAACCAAGAACCAAACAATAGGGAGAGGGTCAGGCCAGTCAGTGTCAGTCAACATCCCGCTTCACACCCCCCCTCCACTTGGACTACACACGGTACCCTCTTCCCACCTGCATGCGGCTTGCACCTTGCACCTTGCACCTTGCACCCAGGTATCTGACCGCATCTCCATCTCACGTGGTAGGATGGATATGGGGGCTATGGTAGGAGAGACACTACTCTCTTGTGTTCTTTTGGCCTTCTTTCTTTCTTTTTCTCGTTTTTTTTTTCTTCTTTTTTTTTTCTAATTCTTTTGTTCCCGTATGCATGGGGCAGAAACTTGGGAAATTGCACAACTTGTGCCTCTTCCTTTCCAGGAACTTGTGTTTGGCATCAAGGTTGCAATTCCGAAAGAGGCGTTCTTGGATATCTTTGAGTTTCCTTTTTTGGGCGTGTAAATGCCTGTTGAAACTCGTCATCATCAACATCGCCACAATGACAAAGGACTTCATGTTCAAAATTTTCAGGATATATGTCTCCGAAGGCAGACATCGTGAGCCATTGAACCACAGAACCAAAGAGGAAATGCTGTTACGAGGCCACCATCTTCATCTTCTTCGCGCCCAGAAACCTCCCCTCATCCTCCATCCGCTTGGTGATATCCGGAACGAACGGATGAGGTTGTGCGTGTGGAGTACAGACGAACGCCAAGAGGAGGCATCAGGACGGCGAACATGGATCCAGTGCCCGGTGAGATATAAAAGATGATTAAAAAATAAACAGAAAAAACTAAAGAAAAAAAGACAAACCGGGACGACAGACGGGACAGGTGGACCAGGTTGGTGGATGTGACGTCTTGGGACTGCCCAAAGAGACGAAAATAAACGAGTTCACGAGATGATGACAAGAGAAAATAGACGAAAGGAACAAAAAGAAGATAGCGAATTAGGATGGGAAAGGACCAAAAAGCCCGGTTGGAACATGAACCGCCAGGCACCAAAGGCACCAAAAGCACCAGAACCGAGAATCCGAGAGACGGATGGTGGGGAGATACATGTGATGTGAGTGACGGAAGGCATGCAAGAGAGGTTTGGGGGTCAGATGAGCAAAGATGGTTTAATAAAATAAAAAATAAAAACAAATAAAGAAAAAAGGGGGATCAAAGAGGGGCAAAGGGCACTCGGGCATCGAGTATCGACAGGCTGACATCGAAAAGAAGGAACAATGACAAACACAAAAGCTTCACTCTTGGATAGGAGTCAACACTGCCATCACGAGGGTAAAGGACGGAAGTGTCGGAGACGGGACAGGCATCAGAGGGGAGTATGTCTGAAAAATAAAAAAATAAAATAAAAGAAATCGAAAAGGGAAGCTGGCAAGAAAGATGCCTTGCCTTTGTGTTCTCTTACATCGTCACCCCTGAACGTTGATATCAAATCACGATGCAAACAAGAACAAGAGGGAAAAAAAGGAGATGAGAGGGGGAAGGACGAGAAAATCGATGATGCAAGAACTCAATGCAAGAAATCAATAGTTTCAAGACGGGACGATAACGAGAACTGCACGAGGCGACGAAAAACGACAAAAGAGGACGAAAAGGGACAAAATATCCATGATCAAGGGACATGGAGATGCACAATGTTGACGAAAAAGACGGGACACAAGACATGGCTTTCGGAATCGTGCCCATGTTGCCGGCGAAGGGTGTTCGTCTCGTCAATGTCCATGTCGAAAAATGGCGCTTTTACCGCCGACGACCATGGTGATGCTTTGTGATTTCTGATTATTCTTGGCTGTCCCCTGGCCGTACCTGACTATCTTGGGCATCTCCCCGCGCTTGCAGCTCTGCAAATGTCGTGATTGTATCCAGAAAGATGCACCGGGAGGGTTCAACTTCGGCCCCGCCCATTCTCTGATGCTTCTCTCATGTGCACAAAAAGGACAGAACCAAGGGTTCGTGTGGAGCTGGAGTGGCCATGGCGGGCGAGCAAGCGAGGGAAAGTGCAAACGAGGGCGGCTCGACGCTGCACGCCTGGGTACTAGAGATGCAGGAAAGTAAGGCCCGAAGGCAAGCGAGGAGCATACGCGGGTGACGAAGAAAGGGGAAAAAAGGGAACGATGCAAAGAACGTGTAGAGAGAAAGACTGGTAGAAAAGATGGGATGGAGAGCTGAGGTCCGAGAGCAAGAACATACACGACGACGAGCCACAAGGGCGCAAAGATACCAGATGCTGTTGTGAAAAGGGATACAGAGTACTGTGTATGCAGTTGAAAAGCAAGCCAAGATGCGGTTCGGGATGGGGACCTCGCTACCCACACTCGTCAGAGACCCAGGAGCCAGGCCAAGTGACGAGGTGCGTATCGGGAAAGGAAGGGAAAAACAAATAAATTGCAAAAGAGACGAGATGGAGGGGCGGGAGTGAAAGTGACAAAAATTAAGGTCAAGTACAAGCGGTACAGATGGAGGGTTGGAAAGTACAAGATAGGATAAGAAAAGAACAGGACATGTATAAAACGAGGTATTAAGAAAAGAGCTGAGAGTATTAGTGAAGAATAGGAGTGTAAGGGTTTGGGAAATAGATGGAGATTGGGAACAAAATTAGAATAAAAAAGAAGCACAAGAAAATCATAACGGCCTGTGTTAATGGCACACGTTGTGTGTGTACATTGTCTCTCTGTTTAGTGTGAAGTGTGAAGGGGGGCCAGAAACTGCCTAACCTGGAATAGAAAGAGTTGGCTTACACGTCATAGGGTGGATTCAGAAATTGTCAACGGCAGAGAAAAGAAAAATAAGAAGAACAAAAATATGGGGCCCAGTCGGGCCAAGAGGCTCCAGCAGGCACTCAGACCTCTCTCCACTTCTCTCTATCTCTCTTGTCAGAAGAACTTCTCACGTCGTGTCGCTCGACATCGTGGCGTTCACCATCCAGACAAACCGGTTGGACGGACAGGAAGATGAAAGGGACAAGGCATGTGAGAGCGTGTATGCATCTGTGAGGGGCAGATGAGGGACGACACACGAGACGAGAACGAACGGGATGCACGGAAAAGGGACACAAAAATAAGGAGGGGGAACACAGACATGAACGAGAGGGCCAACCGTGGAAACCGGGTCTGAGGCTGACGGTCGGTGAGAGTGGCCGAGCAAACCGGGTGGCAGAAAAAGAAAGAGGGCAAAATTGTGTGAATAAGAAAAAGGTAAGGGGACATTGAAGAAAAAGCGAAGGGAGTAAAAATTACGATGAAGTGGAAAATCGTAAATATGCCTCGTCGATAACAAGAATAAACAGAGGCGGCTCGTGCATGGCTCGTGCATAACATGATCTGAGGCAGGCAGCAAACGCAATAAAGCAGATAGGAACAGGAGGGCAAAAAGATGGAGAATGTAATAAAGGAAAATAAGAGAAACACCCAGTACCAAAAAAGCTTGACTGCTGCGGATCGCCCTGTGAAAATCCTTTCTTGTCTTGAACCAAGTATGATTCATAGGACCTCGTATGAGTAGGGCAGGGAACATGGCGACAGAATAGAGATCGCTGGATGACAGAGGTCAGAATAGGGACGGATGTAGCAGTGGATGAGGGGACCGCTGAGGCTGAAGCATCAGCAATCGCAGAGAAAACACGAGATAGACAAGAAAACAGGAATACAGATGCAAACAGTCATCAAAGGCCCCCAAACCCTTCGAGAAACAGGTGGCGAGTCGATCCTGTTGGGAGGAACTCTCCGGGGAACAACCAGGCAGATAAAACTGACAAGGCGACGAAACAACAGACAAGAAGACACAAGGTCCTGTTTACGTACGCTGTTCCTGTTCGCGCGGCCCAGCAGAGGCTTGCCGCGCGCGGCGCTGGATGTGTGTGCTCGTATGAGGAGGGCTAGAAAATCAGAAAACGAGAGAACCGGTGGACGAGAGTGCTCATCTCCCGTATGCCATAATCCATTTTGGTTAATTCTTGCGAGAATCCTTTGTTCTCGACTGTCTTGTTTCCCGGTTCTTGGTTCTTGGCTCTCATCCTCATCCTCGCTCTTTGCTGCCTTGCGGCAATCCTTTGACCCCCAACAGCAATTAAAGTTGTTTTAGCAGCAACGTTTTTGCAACATCAACAGGGCAGACTGGAGCGAGGAGAATAAAGTGACCTGCAGAATAGATTAAAAAAGTCATAAGGGAGTTTCCGAGCGCGCCGGTTTGATGGGTTTGATGGGTCATCAGGGTCGCTAAGCCCAGCATGACAGGGAAGAAAAAGAAAACAATGTCGACAATCATCCATGGAGGGTTCTTTTTCCGTGCCCCGTATTCTGTAGAATTAAAGTGCTTGTACTCGAGCTTGTATACTCTTTGTCCCTGTAGCGTGCGGGAGGAAGAAGGATAGCCTTGAATGCGGCACAGAATTTGTCTTGTTTACTTGGATGTACAAGTGTCGAGTGAACTTTGAAGTAGCAGGACTGGCGGTTTGTGCAAGGGGACCATGCTGGGCCACGGGAGGCGGGAAGGTACCGTGGTTCATGGTGTGGCGCTTCTTGGAATGTCATTTGGCCAGGGCAAACCCGGCTCCTTTGCCTGTGCTTGTGCTAACCACCGTGTATACACAGGAGAATAGACAAGAGGCTCGAGAGGGAGGGTGAGGGGAGTCAGCATGCTGTGCCGCAAGGCTGGCGAGTCAGGGCCTGCGAAATAGATTGCCCAGGACCCATGGTCAGACGATGTCGGCGTGGGGAGACACAAAAGAAAGGTGTACCCCCCAGAATGCGACGAAACAAGAACGAGGAGCTCTATTTTTCTGTGCAAACATGGAAAGATTCCGAGCTGAAGACAAATGGCAAGCAGACAAAATGGACAAGGTCACTCGCCGATCGGAGTGCATGTCTCAGTTGTCGATGGAGCGGTGGACTGCTGGGGCTGCGGCCGATGACATGATATGCACACCGCATCGAAGAGAAAGAGGAAGAGGATGCAGGAAAGCGTGGGGCAGCTGTAATGCAATGAAATCGAAGCCATTTTCGATGTTCCATGCCCCATTATCGGCATTGCATTTTTCTCTTGATTTCTTTTTTCTTGTTTTTGTCTCGCGCTTGCTGTTTTTCCTCGGCCTTCTTTTTTCTCCGTTCTCACGTCCCAGCCATCTGCCACCTGCTGCGTTGTCGTTTTCTCCTCATCTTGCCTTGTCAGGGTAGAGATAAAAAAAAGAAACGGACACGGGACTAGGGCCAGCAGCAACTAGCCAACCAGGAGCTTCAGTGAAGCGGTGACGGCAGAGAAGCACCGAAGTCATGCATCTGGCTTGTCCAATCTCCATTCTTGAACCCACAAAAAGCAGTCCCAGCTGCAGACTTGTATGGGGTTGATTTGCAAGTTTGCAATGAATTCCAAGGACGTTGAGCTGCTGACTTTTCCTTTGCTCTCTCTGATCGATCTGTTGTCGTCGGCTGTTGAGAACTGACCATTCTGTGTTGGTGCTAGCTCTGCTGCGCTCTTACTCCGTACATGGGCAAAAGCCGAATGCAAATGTACAATGTAAGGTCTTTCCTTGGAGTGCGCATGTACTCTGTTCTCCATAATGCTCCATTGGAGTAAACGAGATGCCCCATCATCGTGTCCAGCCTCTTCCTGTCTACTGTTCTTTTTGTCGTGCTTGTCGCTTTTCAGAGATCTTACTGGCCGATCTAAGCCGTGTCCCAGGTCGCCAAAGAGGAGTACTGAGATAAAGCAAGGGCTGCGGTGATGTGGTGTTGTGCTGGCGAGCCCCAGCCGCTGTGGAGGTGGCTTGCTTGTTTCGCCTTTTGACCTTTCTCACTCTGCTTTCCATCCTTTCTCCAATCTTTCCTGCGAGAGGCCACTGCGCAGACAAGACACGGCTGGGTAGCTGCAAGGCGGGTCTTGGCACAGGCCTGCCAAGTATCATGTCTGAGATGGGACTGAATGACAGAACGACAGAACACATAACGACCAAAGAAAAGGGACGATAGAAAAGACCATAAAAGCATGAAAAGACGGCATATGCAATTGCTGCAGGCCACAATGCAGGGAGTGTGAAGATGCGTGTTTTTCTGGGTCTTCACTGCCAGCTGTATTTTCGGTTGGGGTCTTGATGCTGGGTATTTTTGTTCTTTTTCTTGTCCATCGTTTTCTTTTCTTTTTATTCCCGGCATTCTTCTTCTTGTTGTTTCTGCTTTTCGTTTTTTTTTTTTTTCGTTTGTTGTTATTCGTTCCACGTACCCCGTGATGCTCCATCCTCGTTTTTCGCTTCTCATATTTTGCTTTCCTAGTATGTTTCCTTGCTTTTTCTCCTTTTCTGTGCCTTTCAGCCTTTGAGGTTGCTGGCGATCCCTGCTATTTCCACTGAAATGGGGTTGCCTTGTGGCCTTGTGCTGCAGCCCCTCAACCTCGTTCGGCTTGTTCATAGAAACCCGCATCCCAACACGAAGGGCCCTAGTCGGGAAACGGAAATTTGACGTGCGACATTGCCTATCGCAAGGCGAAAACCTCCTTGAGGCCCCCAAAAATAAAAGGCAAGGGACTGTGATAGGCCTAGAGACCAGGAGACTTATGTGCAAGAACAATTTTCGTACATGCTCGTACATCGCAAGTTGTAAAGTTGTTGAAAACAAGAAAGTTGCAAACCACAAACCCAAATACGGGATGGCGCTGTCGTGTAAGCCGTCCCCGGTTCCGAAAGAGGCTCTTTTGGGGTTAGGCTGCGGAACACAACATCACGGCCCCAGTATCTTTCTTGGAAGAGACTTGCATAGGAACAGTGGGAAAGGAAATTAACAGGAGCATGGCAGGCTCGAAACAGTTGAGAAGTTGACAAATCGTTGCGATAGCTGGCCGTGGCGCATTCAAGGCGGGTTGAGGTGGTGCAAGTCAGGGACAGCAGAGAACTGAATCGAGCAAAGAATCAAGCACATCGGCCGAGAATGCACAGCAGAAGTTCACTGCAGACAGTGGACACACACAGAAGTGAGGCAGCGAGGGTGACCCCTGTTATCGTGAGGCCCATTGTCGTGAGATGGACGGCTCAGATTGCTTAGAGTGTTCAGGAGGCTCGTGGCTGGTGGCTTGCCGTATCGCGCTCCCGTATTCCTGCGACTTTTCTTTGCTGTCGATGTTGTGTCTGTTGCATATGTTGCATGTTGCATTTTTCCTGCACTCCTTCATCCTTCGCTGCAAGGAACGGCACCGTCTGTGTGCAACATCGCCTCGAAGATGGTGGTAAGAGACGACAAAAAGAAGACTGAAGGAGGGGGAAGGAAAGGGCTTTCGAGGGGCAGGACCTTGTCCAAGTGGCAGAAGACGCAGAAGATGCAGCAAGACGAAAACGCTGGCACCAAAGAGACACCCTTGTCTGACCCGAGTTGCTTCCGTCCTACACACCCCTACTCAGAAATCACAGGAATCCTTCCATCGGGATCCCATCGAGCATCGGCCATCGCTCCACCACCCCATCGTTCTATTGTTCTATTGCTGCATCTGTTGGTCTTTGCTCACTGTTGGTTTTGCGCTGACTGCAACGCCGTATCTCTGAATAGTAATAGTAGCTGCCAGCACCCGTGTAAGTGGGCTTTTGGAGGCTGGGCAGTGGGGTGAGTTGTTATGTTTAGGGCCCTGCAAGCCCTAGCGGGCGCAAGGGTGCGAATTTAGACAGCGAAGATCCGGCTGTTGGCCGTTGGGCGGTGGGCACCATTGCGATGCCGATCTTCCCAGTGGCAGGTCAAAGGGTCGAAGGGTCGAAAGGGTCGACCGGGGTGGCTGGTGCAGACGATGAATGTTGGGAATGACCAAGCTGAGGGAGAAAAAAGAGAGTCAGTGTGTGAGCGTGGACAAAATCAAGGTGTGCTATTGTAGTATAGCAAAAGCCAAAACGTTGCATTGGTAGAGAACAAAGTATGACAGGTGTACGGAGTATGGGAAGTAATACAGAAGCAAACAGGTTTGCAGGTGAACAGAAGACCAGGTCAAAAGGTGAAAGGGTAAGACGGTAATATCTTACTGCAATGTAGAAACGCCGAGGACGGCTAAGAAATCGAAGCACAGACGACAGCTCACTCGAGACTGACGTCGAATGTCGGCGGCTGACTTGAGAGAGAGTAAAATAGCAGGAAAATCATTGCCAAAAACAGAAAACGACAAAACAGAAAAGAAGGCTGTGGATGGTCAGGAGAGGTGCCTGCCGTTGCCCATCATTTGCTCGTACCTCGTAAACTTTCGTAAACTTTGTTGTTCCTTTTTTCTTGTCGTTTCTTGCCACCGCCCTATGGTTATTGTCCCTCGTTTCGTATGTCGTACGCCGTATTGTTCGATTCTTGGCGGCCTGCCGCTCGGTGGAAGCTTGGCGGCGTAAAGTCCTTGGCTTGGTCCTCGTGTGCTGAAAAAGACGGGATCGGAATTGGCTAGGCTTTGGATTCAACCGTCGTGGGCGCCTTATTCTGTTCTTCTTGCTGACTTCTCCAGGTTGAGGTCAGAGGGACCCCCTTTTCCCGTTTGTCTTTGCGGTGTCTTGCCAAGAGCGGTGTTCCATGGATGGAGATTCTGTGTAAGTGAGGGGACAAGAGGCCACAAGGCAGAAGGCAAATTGCAGAAAGAAAACACAAAAAAAGGGGGGCGAAAACGAAAACGTGGGGAACTGATACGGAATACGCTGTACGAGTCAAAGTTGTGTAAGGATAAGGAGTGAGGCGACAAAAGTGAAAAAGGGGCAGGGCGCAAAGGATGAAAAAGGTTAAAAATAAGGGACGAAACGGAAAGCGCCCAGTGTCACGCATCACAAGCTGGAGGCAGCCACGATCGTGTAAGTCGCTCCTTCCGTCTTATGGGGCATCGTCATGAAGGAAGCAGCGACCGCCCAGTATGCCGCGCACAGCAAGCCCATTCGGCCACTATCGTCCTTTGTACCTTCCTGCCCAAACTGTACAATCATAAAATGCCGGAATTGTGCCGATTGTCAGCTGTTTTGACTGCATTGTTCTTGCCTCTTGCCTGATGCTGTGGCGTCCAGGTCCTTCCTCTTACGATTCAAGCACTGTACGCATTCATTTTAGGAAGGGACGAGGCGTGATCTAGGCACGAAAGGACCATGAACTTGTCAGCGATTACGGAACACTCTTACAATCGCTCTTGCCGCCTTTGATAATTGAATCCCGACAGCAAGGACACAAAGGTCTTGCCGCGTGCATCGCTTCGCTTCTCTTCGGCTAGAGCATCGTGCATCAACATCGTCCTTTTTTGGGAGATTTGGGAGTCTTTTCTCTTTTTCCTCTTGTGTGCCTGTGTGTCTATGAATGTAGGCCGTGTACTCCGTACGTGCATACTCTTGAAAGAGCCTCGTTCCTTGGTGGTGCATCTTTCGGGCCCGCCTTGACAAGCCTGAGAGCTTGCGTTCGGTCCCGAGCCGTGGTGATATTGACGAGAGAAAAAGAGACATCTCCAATCATGGCTAGCTGGTGGCCAGCTGGGTCTAATTATAAAAAGGGGACGGACAGCACGACGACAAAAGGGGGATAGGAGGAAGAGAGAGAGATGTTGCGGCTTCTTTGGTACCTCTGGGTGCGCGCACAGATTGCGACGTTGGGGGCGGTTCCGATCGTGGCAGCGTTGTGGTTGGATGCGAGTGTAAGTGGAAGGCACCCCTCTTGCAACTCTGGACACGGCATGTGGGCAGCGTTACAGCACATGAACAGCATTTCTGCTTTTGCTTCAGGTGGTTTGCAGCTGCCCAGGCCCGGGATAGGCCAGGACAAGGCCACTTCAGGCCTTTGATGCTTTTGAGCATTTGACCCAACTCTAGCGAAAATGAGGAAAGAGCGGGGTGATGTGAGGGCTGCATGAGCGCCAGAAATGGACGGGACTTGAACGACGCCACAAGAGAAGAGAGGAAGAGAAGGCAAGAGCAACAAGAGCTGCTCGCCAGCTCTTGGCCAATGAGGAAAGAACGAAAGGGATTTGTTTAACGGATGTTGTTAGTGGCCTCTCTGCCCCACGATGCCCCAATGTTTACTTGGACCCGCCGCACGAAAGAAGCATCGTGAGCTCCGCAATATGGACTCCGCATGGAGAAACTCTGCTAGATAGACACGCCAGAGACCACAATTTTCTCATCAAATCCCAAGAAACAACACCAAGCAATACGGGGCAATAGCTCAGTTGGGAGAGCGTCAGACTGAAGTCCACTTCTGTCTCTACAAATCTGAAGGTCATCGGTTCGATCCCGATTTGCCCCAAGCCTTACTTTTTGTCGATTGGGTGGTTGGGAGTTTGTGGTTTGTACTTGTACGTCGTATATTTCACTTAATATTTTTTATTAATTTTTTTGAAAAAAAAAAAAAAAAGAAACGAGAACGGAAACAAAGAGAAATGCTTCGCTTTTACAAAAAGTGATTTTGTCCAAACTGCAAAAAGAAAGGTTTGGGGCAAATCGGGATCGAACCGATGACCTTCAGATATGGAGACGGAAGTTGAACTTCAGTCTGACGCTCTCCCAACTGAGCTATTGCCCCTCCGGTTTTTGGTAGTGGATTTGAGTGGAAATTTTCGTGACAACCACGGTAGATTACGGCCAGACAATGGTAGTGGAGACAGGTTGATTTTGACTAAGAAAGCGTACTTTTGAAATATTGTAGTCTGTCATTATCTGTGATAAAGTATAAGTTATGTTTGGTTTTTATATTAAAATTTATGTGATGGTTTTGAATATATCTTTGAATTTAACGACAATGTAAACAGAGTCGTTGATTTTGATTTGTACATGCCATTGTGCTCGACTCCTAACAGTGACAAACTGTCCCACAGCGCTAACTCCGGTATTTACAGCACACCTTCACTCCCAAACAGCTCTCGGTAGTTTTGGTGATTTCCGGCAAAAATAAAAAACCCCGAACGAAAAGTAATATGGCACATCCCGCACCCGATCGCCAGTCTTGGGCCCTTTCTGCCGGAGAACGTGTAGTAATATATTATGCATTGCTCCGACTTGCATATCTGCATGTCGCCGACTGTCAAACCTGCACTTTCAGACCTAGAATCATGGCCAACCTGCCGATCTATCCGTCTCCAGCCTATTACGCGGACGGTGGAGCCCGCGTTTCCCGCCTTGCATCTTTTTGCATCTTTTTGCATGTTTTTGTATCTTTTGTACGTGTGTTCTGTCGCTCTTTGACCTCTTTTGACTTTTTCGTGATCTGTTAGACTCATATGAATACATGTAAAAACTATGTGACGGGGCTGGGGAAGTGTGGCGACATTTCGGTGAAGCTCGGAGATAGAAAGTGACGAACAAAAACAAGGAAAGTTACTCGCGCCATGTGTGACGAACGTGCATAGGAAAATAGGAGAATAGGGGAAATGGGAAACAAAGTTGAATCCCAGAAATCTAGATCATTCAGGCTACAGTCACACGATCAGCTAAACAGGGAAATGGAGAGCAAGTCGAAAAATAGCGGGAAAGTAGAGAAAATTCCGGAGTTGACCGGCCGGGCCGGACCTGATGCTTATTGTCATGATGGATAAGAGATAGTAACTACCACCGATTCTCTTCGGCATCGACGTTGTCTTACTGAAGCTAATGAGAATTAAGATTGAATGTACGATATACGGCGATGTTGATCACAAAACCGACAAATCCGAGCCGGCGTGGTCGTTTTATCTCTTTTGACGGCTGCCTGGTGAAAGGGGGCCCGAGCTACTGACGGACCACCGACGCCTATCTTCGTCTCGGGCAATGTTTACTCTTGGGAGTAAGTAATGTTTGCAGTTCAGTTGAGGTCAATGGCATTGGCTGCCAAGTGTATTGTCAAGGTATAGTACAGGTAAGTGAATATTGGATACAGGATACAGGATAGAGGGCATAGAAACTATAGAGAGTGCGAGCTAACCACATCACCTATTTACTGCTCGACATGGCTGGTCATCTCTTGCTTGTTGGACGCGTCGCCCAAGTCGTTGCCGTCGCCCTTGCCAGTGTTTCCACTGACACCTCCATCGACTGCCAGCTCCTCCTGCACTTCAGGCAGCATATCCCGCAAGACCTCGCCGTGGCGGCCGTAGTGGCGCGGCTCCGTCTTGGCAACCCACACGGTATTGAGCCAGCCGTCGGACTTTGCAAAGATGAGGTCCATTTCCTCGAGAGAGCGGCCCATGGTTTCCGGATAAAAAAAGTAGACGACGGGGATGATGGCGGCGTTGAGGACGGCAAAGACGATGTAGTTACGCCAGCCGATGCTCTGGAAGGCGACGGGGGTGACCATGACGACCAGGAAATTAAAAATCCAGTCGGCGGAGGTGGCGAGAGCGCTGGCCTGGGCGCGGATTTCGAGGGGCAGCAGTTCGGTCGGGATGAGCCAGGGCAGGCCGCACCAGCCGAGGGCAAAGAACGTGTTGAACACAAAAAGGAACGTGGCGGCCACAATACCGGCGGCAGGGTTGTCGGTACGGCCGGCAATACTGGTGGAGATGGCCAGGACAGCCATCGACAGGGCCATGCCGACGGATCCGATCAGAAGAAGCGGACGGCGGCCGATGCGCTCCACCAGGAAAATTGCTGGGAACATGGCTAGAAAGTACTCTGTGCCATTGCAGGCGGCCAGGATGCGCGACAGGGTGCCGGAGAGGCCGATTTCGTTTTCGTAAATGGTGGCGGCGTAGTAGGCTGTGAGTAAACGAGAGTTAGCGAGCGAATTGCGGTGCATTTTGGATTATCATACGCCACGGGAGCACCTACTGATCAAGTTGATGCCGGTGATTTGCTGCATGACTTGGATGCCATAGGCCAGCAGCGTGCGCTGCATGTTCTTGGTCTTGCCCATGGCAAACAGGTCCCGGAACGTGCCCCGGCTGGCCTGGCGGGCAACAACGCGCACGGCCTCGAGCTCGGCATTGACAAACTCGTCGTCGGCGTCGCAGTCGTAAATGGCGCAGAGGACTTCCAACGCCTTCTTGTCGCCATCAGCGTCGTTCTTCTGCAGCACTAACCACCGCGGCGACTCGGGCATAAACAGGACGGTCGCCAGAACTGTGAGGGTAAACAGCAGCTGGAAGGCAATGGGCACGCGCCAGGCGGCCGACGACGGCTCGAGCTGGGCAAAGGCAAAGTCGAGCCAGTAGCTGAGGGCGACACCGCCGACGACAATGCACAGCTCGGCCATGACGGTCGGCCCGCGGCGGTGCGACTTGCTGCACTCGGCCTGCCAGACGGGGACGGTCGACGTGTTGATGCCGTTGCCGACGCCGCAAATCACGCGGCCGGCGATCAGCTGGGCGAGCGAAAAGGCCGAGAACTGCAGGATCGCGCCAACGGCCATGATCAGCGAGCCGGCAAAGATGCAGCGCTTGCGGCCGAGGCGGTCGCCGAGAAAGATGGTGAGGATGGCGCCGACGAAGCAGCCCAGGTTGTACGACGAGACGGAGACGCCCTGCAAGACGGACTGGTGGTTGGCGGCGGACGGCGAGAGACCGGCGGTGCAGGCGGCAGTGGTGCAGATTTCGGGGAACTGGCGCGAAAACGATTCGAGGGTCAAGACGCCGCCGACGACGCCCTGGTCGAAGCCGAACAGACTGGAGAGGTCAGTCACCGAATGAAAATAAACAAGATGCCGGGGTTACTTACAGCATGTCGACACCGGCGACGGCGGCAATGGCAATGTTGAGCTTGCGGCCACGCAGGCCTAGGAAGGGCTTGGAGAAGGAGATCATGGTGAAGGAGAGTGGTGGTCGACTGTGGGAGAATATAGTAAAGCCAAGAGTGAACAGCTCGCGGGCGAGGCTGGATGAGGTGAGCGATGAAAGAATGTCGACGAGAAGGGCGTCGAGGCTGCACTTTATAATCGAGGCATCAGACTGATGGCACGCGAGGCAAGCAGAACAAGGTCGACAGAATGCAGACACAAGGCACAAAATTGTTGCAAGGACCTGATCAAGTGTACGTTGTTGTTGACGTCTCATTCTACTTCTCCAGGTCAATCCATCACTCCATCGAAAGACTGGATCGGCATTGTCCCCGGCCTGGCCTCACCTCACTTTTCTTCACCCCAGTCTGTCTCCAGTCACTCTCCACTCCCCATACCCCATGCCCAACCCCGGACTCTACGGCATATTCTCGCGTGTCGAGTGCATGACTGCATGAGGACGCAAAAGGAGACAAGCATCACCAGGCTTTGCTAGTCTGCCATGTGGGGATTGTCTTTTTCTTCTTTTTCTGTTTTATTTCCACCTCGCCGTTTTACCCTTGTCAAAGCGTTGGAGGAGGATGCACGCCGTACTGAGTAGGATCATGGCTAGACGGCTATTCTGATGTTGATGTGGAGACGATCTGGTCTTTTTTCTCACCTATTTTTTACATGTTAGTCGCAGTGTTTTGCAGCCGTCGGAAGCCTCCGAGGAAGGGTTCCGATGGACGGTAAATATTCGTCAAATCCTGTCAAAAGGGCACCCAAGTGCATGGATCTAGATAAGCTAGTCTTGTTTCTGGAGAAGAATGTGGAGATCTCTTGAGGACGACACGACATGACGAGAGATTTTGGGTTGACGGCTCTTGCCTGCCAAGATATACTAAGAAGCGAGAGCGAGACTGGAAAATGTCAAGGTGTATTCTCAATGCGTACAATTGCTTGTCGGAGGCCCTCCGCGGTGGCTTCCCCGATGGCGGCGCTAAGGCTTCGTGTAAGTCGATTAGAAAATCAGGAAAGAAGAAGAAAGCACCTCGATTCGGGGTCAGAGTGTAACTAAAATTCTTATTTTATAGCCGTTGAAACTAGCTCTATTGATCTATCAAAGTATCTTTTCTCCTCTCTAGATTGCCTCCGCACCCGCATCGTAGACAATGTTGGCGGATTTGCGGGCAGCGTCCATCCAGCCCAGGATGCGGGCACTCTCCTCTTCGCCAATCACAATCCCCATCGATGAAGAGGAAGAAGAAGAGGCACGCTGCTCCTGGATGGCCTTGGCCATGACATCCGCTTGGTACCACAATCCCCAGCCGCGCTCAACCGGGAGAGAGATCGTCTCCTTTCTGACGTTGCCAGAGTTGTTCTCGTCATCGTACCACTCGACGTTCAGCTCTTGAGGGCGGATCAGAGGGAATGGCACGCTGACCTGCGCCTTTGTGCCTTCGATACGCACAGCCGGCGCCACTTTCTCGACGGCGAGCTTGTCCGCCGCACTCGTCGAGCCAGCGAGCGACAAACTGGTGGTGACAATGGCGACGCCTTCCTTGTTGCGTAAGACGACCGTGTTGATGTCGTCTATTGACGAGGCGCCGGTCGCCAGGGGAATCGAGTCGGCATACACAAGCTTTGTCTGGTTACTCCCGCCCAGCGCGACATCCGCCCACGTCAGCGCGTAGACGCCCATGTCGAGCATTGCACCCGCGCCGGCAGTCTTGTCCACCAGCCGCGACGAGGCCATGCCGGCCGCCGTCGTGGCGTCCATGATGGGCACCGACAGGTCGGAAAAGACGCGCTTGACCGTGCCGATCTGGGGCAGCAGCTCGTTCTGCAAGTGGACCATGGCCGGAAGGTATCGCGTCCACATGGCCTCCATCAGGACGACGTTCTTGGCGCAAGACTTTGCCTCGGCGGCCAACTGCTTGTACTGCGCCTGGTTCATCGTGGCCGGCTTTTCGACCAAGACGCTCCGGCCGTGCTTGATGGCAGTGCGTGCGGCCTGGTAGTGCAAGGGGTGCGGCGTGGAAATGTAGACAACGTCGAAATCGCCAGACGCCAGCATGTCGTCGGACGACGAGAACACCTGGATGCCCTTGGAGTCCGGCACCTTGCGGTCCTCCAGCCAGCGACGGGCCCTCTCCTCGCTGCCCGTGGTCGAGACACAGACGACTTCATGACGGACCGGGTCGCTCTCGTCGCGCAGAAGAAGTAGGTCCTCGACAAACGTGACGGCGATGCTCGAGAGGCCGAGAAGAGCCCAGCGGCAGGTGAATGACGTAGAAGGAGCTGACATTGTGGTGTGCAGGGATGTAGGCAATCGGCGACAGTGTAGTGATAGCAGTTGCTGGATTGTAATAGTAAAGGGACGAGCAGCACCTTGGTTGACTTATATTCGATATCGTGGGATAAAAGAAGTAAAATGTTGATGTACATCCAGTAGGAAAGAATCCCGGACTTGATCCGTGGTAAGATATCATATTAATCCCGAAAACGGAGTATCTTAATCTGGAATAGACAAAAGAGAGTTAAAAAGGGAAATAATACTATAGTATCAACCCTTTGGCAGGACTGCAGGACTATGTGTCGTCAAATCGGTGGTCCTCCGAGGGAATCCCGATGTGTAGGAGGCAGGTGCAGCTCACACTAGGCCATATAAGTGCCCCAGTTTTATGCTGTGCTTCAGTGTTTCAACATGAGAGCATGTCCACACAGAACAACCATTAACGATCACGCAGAGTATCCAAAACAGACAAGACTTTTTTAAATAAAATTATAAGCAAATCTTTGGACGCTCGGAGACGTTTGGCGGGGAAAGGATGCGGCATCGGCCTGAAAAGCGACGCGCGGGCAGCTGCCGATGAAGGGGTGCTTACGAGTGGAATTTTGTTTTGTTTAGCATAACTGCAGACGTCAATACAATATATAACTAGCCTGCACACCATTATTTCCTCATTCGAGGGTGTCTTTGTGCCTGCAAAAATAATCATCGTCTCTCCAAGTTCGAATCCCTTTCACAATGGACAAGGTATGGCCTCTCTTTCTCTTGCATACCTTTTCTCCCTTTTGTAAGTCCCTCCTCTCTGACAATCCAGTTCTCCGTCAAAGGCAAGACAGCCGTCCTCGCGGGCGCCGCGCGGGGCCTCGGCCTCGTGTTTGCCGATGTTCTCGCCAGCGCCGGCGCCAACATTGCCGTTTTGGATGTGAGCGACCCGGGCGACAGTCTCGACAAGCTGGCCGCCAAGCACGGCGTCAAGACGGCGTTTTACAAGACAGACGTTACAAAGCGCGCCGATGTGCAGGCTGCCGTCGCCTCGATCGAAGAGACGTTTGGCCGCGTCGACATTAACGTGAACGCCGCCGGCATCGTCAAGGACGAGACGTTCCTGGAGACGACCGATGCCAACCTCACCGCCACCTTTAACGTGAATGTGAGGCCCTTCCCCTGGATGCAATAAAATAAGTACTACCTTGCACAATTTATGCTAATACTACGCACCCGCACCAGTTCAACGGCTCCTTCCTTGTCGCGCAAGCGTGCGCCCAGGCCATGGCCCGCTGCCACGCCCGCGAAGGCGCCGACTTTGCCGGCAGCATCGTCTTTATCGGCAGCGTCGCCTCCCACGTCCCGACCGTCGTCCAAAACATCTCAGTCTACTCCGCCAGTAAGTCCGCCGTCCGCGGGCTCGTCAAGCCGCTGGCCATGGAGCTCGCGCCCTACAACATCCGCGTCAACTCGGTCAGCCCGGGGCCCATGCAGACCGACATGTACCGCCAGGTCGCCGCCGAGCAGCCCGCCTTTGCGCGCCAGGTTGAAAGGGAAACCATGTTTGGCCGCGTCGGCAAGCCGGACGAGCTGCAAGGCGTGATGCTGTTTTTGTGCAGCGGCGCGAGCAGCTGGGTGACGGGGCAGGATTTGCTGGTGGATGGCGGCGCGAGCTCGTGGAACTATCCGGCGGCATAGCTACCTGAGCCGACACCTGAGCCGACACCTGAGCCGGAGGCGAAGGTGTGGCGAGGGCGAGATAGACAAAAGGTTGATGGTGATTTCGTGATGCTTCATTTATTCAAGTAAATTCAAGTTTTAACCTAAAGAGGCAATTGTTGTACTTCAGTAGCAGTGATGGAAATAACATGGCAACTGCCTTTCAGGGGTTTGTTGACTAGCGCTTTCAGGGCGAGACTGCCGAGTCGTACCGCTAAAATCACTAATGCATAGCGGACCCGCTCTGCAAGAAGACCGCTCAACACGCTAGAAGAAGTGGTCACGCTGTGTGCCACATGGATCGTAAAAAATAAAAATACGGGGAAGTCGTCAGGCTCCTTCCTCGACTTGTTCCCCTTCTCCATATTCTCCGCACCTTCCCCAAGACAAATCAGGTTACCTTCGTACCTTCCTCATTCCTCAGAGTGAGAATGGACGTCAACACTTCTTGATCAGGCCTTTGCCTTTTCTTCCCCTTGTTTAAAGTCTTCCACCAAAAGCCTCACGCAAACACCATGACACCAACTCCAACGACGGCCCCGGCGCCGCGCCGATCCAAGGCTAGCACGGCATGCAATACCTGCCGAGGACGCAAGACCCGATGTGACGGCGAGCGGCCGACATGCTCCTACTGTCGAAGCACCGGCTCCGAATGTGTCTATCGAGCAGCGGAAACGTCGCTCAACGAACAGCAGACCATGATGATGCTCGAGCGGCTGGACCGCATGGAGCTGAGACTCGAGTCCATGGCGAGTGCCAGCGCAAGCAATGCCAATGTGGCGACACCTGCACGCTGGCCATGGGGCGTTCAGGGTGACGACTTGTTCTCACAGGTGGCTTCTCACATTTCACCACAATTGGCCGCCTCTTCGTCGTCATCATTGTCACAAACACCCCCGTTCCACACGGCCTCCTCGCACAAGATGCTGCACTACTGGCCGCGCATCAACATGGCCGTGACCCAGTTGGACGCGAGCAGTCCGCTGCGTTATGTCGAGGATACCGCCAGCGGCGGAGTGGGACCGGCAAACGATACGTCGACCAATGCCGTGTCCTCTGACCTCGACACTCTCGCCGTTCAGTCCTGCTTTTTGCACATGCACGAGACCGGCCGCGGCCTGGACTACCTGCTGGGCCAGCTGCTGCAACGGCACTCCAACATTCTCTCCGTACCGCCCACGACTGCCTCTCCTTCCCTGGCGGTCAGCACCTGCAGCTGCCAGCTCCTCCTGGCCATTGCCCTCGCATCGAGGGGCGCCACCTCATCGACAGCCTCCCAGCTGGGCGATGTTGCCTTCCGGGCCGCCTGCACAAAAATCGACGAGCTCTTTTTTGCACCCGACGACGACGACTCTGTCTTGTTTCTCATTGTGGCCGCCCATCTCTTCATGGCCCGTGCCTATCCGGTGGGTGCCCTCAAGTTGGTCCAGGCCGCCGGTGACCGTCTCGGCCGCAGCGGCCGCCGCCAGGTGCATGACCCGGCATGGAAGGCCCGCTTTGACGACTGTCTGCAGCTCCACTTTGTCGTCGAGAGCGACATCCTGCTGACCATGGACGGGCTGCCGTCGGATGCGGCATTTGCCTCGTTGCTGGCTGGTTTGCCGGCCAGCTCCCCGAGTGCCCTGACGCTTCGACAGGTCGAGACGGGCTACATGAACTTGTCCGTGGCGGAGATTGCACAAAAGAAGAGGGCCACGCAACTCACAGAAGCCACGCTCGCCCTGACGGCCATCCAGAACCGTATCCTTCTTCGCCTGTATGGGATTGCACAGGCCTACTCCCAACCTTCTCTCCTCTCACAAGCCCTGTCCGAACTCAAGACGGAGCTCACGCGCTGGTTTGACGACCACCTGCCGCTTGAGTGTCACTTCCCTCGTGACCTCGGCGGTGTCCTCACCATTCCCCGGCCCCAGCCGGACCATGTAGTAGGTCCCATACCCCTTGCAAAATATTTTTGTCCGTCCGCTGACTTTTAGAAATACCTACGCACGAAATACTACATTCTCGAGTTTCTCATGTGCCGCCCCATACTCTACTACATTGCCCACGAGAGCGTCGAGGTCATGGACAGCACAAACGGGAGCGGGCCGACAAATGGGACCACCAACGGCCATGCTGAGGCCGAATCGACCACATCGCCCAGCAACCAGTCCGACTCTACCTCCGAGGGCCGTCCCTTTTGGATCTACGACGCCTGCCACCGCTGTCTGCAATGCGCGGCCTTGCTAGTCTTGGAGTACGACTTGGACACAGACGAGCAAGACGGCGCCGACTCCAACAGCCCTCCCGACTGGTTCGAGCTGCACATGATTTGGGGTGCCGCCCTCACCATGGTCCTGTCGCTCGTCACGCCTGCCCTCGCAAAATTCTTGCCCAAGCATGGCCAGGCCGGCCAGGGCAGGCCCTACATGGACACCCGCATGCTGCTGGCCAAGGCGGAGGCCGTCCTGGCCCAGGCAGCCCTCAAGAATTGCGTGCCGGCCCAGTGTCTGGCCATCCTGAGGAATGTCCAGGAGAACCTGTTGGGGGCGACTTCGACCACAAGCAACAACGGAAACACTGGTGCGGCGACTACGAACAGCACTCATATGGACATTCAAGACGACACAAGTCCGGCCAGCTTTTTGATGATATGAAAACAAGGTGTTCGCTTTAGATCTATCTACCTCCTATCTTTGTGACGTTCACAGGCAGCGGTCCACTCTCCATCCGCGCACAATAGTGCTGCCCGGCATCGTTGACCGTTTCGGGGCAGAGCAGGTCGATGCTGTTCGTGGCTAGAGCATTGAAAGATGTCTCTCCGCCCTCCCCGTCACACACCCACGTCTCGTTGATCGTGAACGTGTGCTGCCCCAGATCGAACTGGAACGACGCCGCAATCCGCGTGTCCCGCGACTCGACAAAGCAGGTGTGCCATTCTGTGGCTGAAGAAGTCTGGTTGACATGTGTCGAGCACTGCGCGTCGACATCGAGGACCGCGTTGTACAGCTGGAACTCAAACGACGTCGTGGTATCGAGCACCGGCTTGTTGTCGCTGGTCCCATTCCCAGCCGCCGGCGTGTACAGGATCTCGGCGCCGTAGACGGTGAGGTTGTGGATTGCTGCCGACTGGGCCGCGCAGTCAGCAGCCGGATTTGTCCTACCGGTCAGCAAAGACGTCAATGACAAAAGCGAAGTCCAATGCATCGTGTCAGAATATGTCTCGATGTGCTTGTGTGGCGTAATTCAATGGCTTGTCCAAGAGACGTGAGCATAACACTGTGAAAATGCGAGGATATTGACGGTTCCCTCGTGACTCCGGGAAAAGGCACACCAGAAAAACTGAGATAAATTGCCTCCGCACGGTATATTGCCCGTCTTTTCTAATTTTATCCACCCCTTTCCGATACCCGAGTACGTACTCGGCAGTGGAAGAACCAAACACAATTTTGAAGGGGTTTTCAATAAATATTTGGCCAAAGACTCTCATCTTGGAGCAGTTCAATTTTGTTGACTATTTAAAACTTCAAGGCTAAAAATAAAAGTAAAGAAATTCGAGAGAAAATGTCATGTCCTAGATACGCCGTAGAACATTGAATAGCAAAACCCTTGAGCCCCCACCCACTTAAGTAAACAAAGGAAAATCATGTCACAAATTTGTGGCCTCACAGCTTACCGGCCGTGTTTATCCTCTTCTCCTTCCTGGCCTTCCCAGCTGTACCGCCGTGCTGCCAGTTGCGGCACATGCACCAGGTCAAATCCTGCATCAATGCGTTCTGCTGGTGGGCTATCCATACTTCCTGTCGTTCCGTTTTCAGTCTGTGCTGCCGCTGAAGCCTGCGCCACCGCGTCCACTTTCTCCTGTTCAATCTCGTTTTTCAATGCTCGTAGACGTGCCTCCTCTTCCAAGGTGTAGTTTGTCCCAAGTGTGCTCTCAATGTCTGTCACAGTTGGCGACGACACCGATACAGACTCGGAAGATGACGACACATTCTGTCGTGGAGATGTTGCTGCCGGTACTGATCTCGGCGCCGGTACTGGCGCTGGTGCTGCCACAGGTGCCATGACATCCTCCGGCAGCGGGCCCAGACAGACAACCCTTGTCGGGTCGATTGTAGTTCTTGACGGTTCCGGCCTCAAGACTTTGGACTGTTGGGTCTGATACTCTTCATCACTGACGTTCCCATCACCATGGAAAAAGATGGGAGGGAAAGGCGTCGCCATGGTCATCGGCGACGGCAGGTCAAATGTGCCATTGCCGCTTCCAGTGGCACTGCCGCTTGCACTCCCACTTCTTCCTGGCCAACCTGCGCTGCTTGGCGTCATGGGCGACGGAAGCATGCTCATCGAGTCGCTGTGGTTGCTGCCAGACGAAGACAAAACAGTCGGTGAAGTGGCACTTGTATTGTCGGTCGCTGTTTGTGAGGACACGGCCGAAACGGACGGCGGTGGTGCCCGGTAGTGGGCCACTGCACTGATGTCCTGGGCTGACTTGACTTCCTCGCTGTTGGTAACATTATTGTCGGCCATGCCCCGCAAAATTGCCGGATCTGTAGGTGGCTCGTATGTCGGGACCGGCCCGCGCAGTTGCCGCTGCATGCGTCGCCGTGCCACTTCGTATGCTGTCAAATGCTCCACCCCGTCATTGCCCAGCACGGCCGTCGCGTCGTCGTAGTCGCAATAGCCGTGACCGTCGTCAAAGTCGTCGATAACACCGCCGCCGATCAACGCGTCCTCAATCTTGTGGTTGCGGCTGTTGCCTCCTGCACCGTTGCGCCGTCCTGCGGCTGTCACTCCACCGGCGGTGGCGTCCAGTTCAACAGGCGGAAGTGGTACGGGCAGCTCGTACCGAGCATGTTGGGCGTCGGCGCCGACCTCGACCGGCTGCGAGAAACTACCGGCCACTTCGATGGCGTTCTTTTCTGGGTCGCCCTCGTCCGTTCCTCGGCTAGATGTCGGTGATGCGGTGGCCATCGACCTGTCTATACCCCCATCCCGAGACCTTCCCGAAGCCCGCCGGCCGCGTCGTCCGCCAATGAAGGAGAAGATACGCTCCATCGGGCTGGTGGCTGTCGGCGTTGAAGGCTCTGTTTCCGTCATGGATTCGGTGCCGTCTTTGTTTTTGGCGCTAGATGCGTGGCCGTTCTCGTCATCACCAGACCCGGCTCTTACTTCAGCAGCAGCTGCCGCAGCCTTTCTCCGCTTCTCCTGGTTCCGGCGGCGGCGGAAGAACCACAGGGCAAAAGCGGCCAGCGTGCCTGCCGCAAAAGACCCAACGACAATTCCGGCAATAGCGGCCGACGACAAGCCATGTCTGGCATTCGGGTCGTTGGCACTGTCTGAACCACCCTTGTAGATTGGGTACGGGCTCGTTGGTGAGCGGGGAATATCGACCAAATGGACGTTGGCGTCCAGGCTGCTTCCGTTTCGGCTGGTGAACCTGGCTTGAAGCAGGCTAAAGTGGTTGGCATCGTAGTTGACAATCATGTAGACCTCCTGCAAAAAAGACCGGCCAATCACTATGCGCGTATCGACTTTCTCCTTGCCATTTTGCGGGAGACATTTGAGTGGAAAGTATGGCTCTGGCGGGTCATTAGGGTTCATTGTCGGCGCGTATGGGTATGATGCGTTGAGTGCAAATGCCGATGACGAAACCGTGAGGTTCATGAATCCGTCCGTTCCAGGATTGTCCAGGCTGGTAAAGCTAAATGTGAATGACGGCCCATTGCCGCCAAGGTAGTCCCTGTACATTTCTGTGCTTGGGAACTGGTACAGGTTCAGAGTCTTGTTCATGACGAGGCCAAGGGTAGAGATGAAGCGATCGCAGATATCTTGGGTCATCCATAGGAAGGGTGTGCTGGAGTCCACAACGGCCAGGGATGTTGATGGGTTTGTGATGTTTGTCAAGAAAGCAGTCGAGCTGTTGTCCGGGACACTTTGGGTCCATGCTGGCAGTGCCACGGTTGAATTCGGCGAGGGTGCACTAGCTGTGATGCTCCTCAATAGAAGCTCTGGTTGACGATGGTCCGGGCTCAGATTGAATGTGAGTGGCTTTGAATTTGAATTTGAATTTGAGTTCGAATTGTCGCCCGAGGATGACCGATTAAAGGCAATGCGGCTCATATCGTAGCCACCGAGTGTTAAAGATGCCGGAACGCCGTTGGCACCTTTGTACGATGCTCCTGCTGTGTATCCATAGCTGTGACTTGGAATGGTGCCCATATATTCTGCCAGCTGCCGGATGAGGGGACTCATTGTCCGGTCCCCAAAGTCGCTATCAACACCTCCAACTCCAATAAACCCGTTGAAGTATGTGGTATCGTTGTAGCCGCCGACAAGGCTGCGGTTGACTCGAATCTGCGTACGCTGAGGCCGGTCATCTGGCGGTGGCCCATCTCCGGTGGACTGTCTCTTGCGAGTTGTGATGATCGGTCGTCCTTGGGACGGTCGTGAAGACGACATGAGTGGAAACGTCATCGTGGCCAAGCCGTAGTCCACGTTTGGTGCTGGAAGACCAGGCTCTTGAAGTCCTGATGCAAATGGTCCCAAAGACAACCATGCGCTGTCTCCGTTGCTAGCAGCCGAGTCGATACTGAAGACACCGCCACGTCTGGCCCTACATTCCCCTGTCGGTACACAGCCGCTGGTCTCGACGACCCATGATTCTGAAAGGGCGGTGCTGACTAGCAGCGAGACAGTCTGCGTCTGCGAAACAGGACCGCCGCCCAGATAAACATCAAATGCTGACCATAGCCCGTCAATGCCAATCCTAGAGATGTTAGCAAAATATGGTGAGATAAAAACTTAGAGAATCACTAGAAAAAGAGTAGCCGCAACGCACCATTTAGAACTTGGTTTGACGCCGATTGCACAGGGTTTTGGCGGCGGATCGCCGTTGCGATCGTTACGATCGTCTGCGATTGTGAGGCTTGCTGCGGATAGGAGAAGAAGCTGGAGGATGAAGGCGGAGGTCGTTTGTCTGTATGGGGAGCGACTCGGTCGCGAAATGTTTGCCATGGTTGCGTATGCGATGTTGCTCCTCGAGTTCTGAATGCTATCGTGTGTAAAGAGGCGTTGTTGAGCTCACAAGTGCTGTTTCTGGTGGCTCATCGCCGTGCAATCCATGATGCCTGGCAATATTGTCGTGGCGGTGATGCCAAGCTCTTGATACGTCGTGGTGAATACAGTTGTCGTGATGCAACCCTCGAAAGACGAGACAACACAAGATAACAAAAAAATGGCGGAAGTAAACAGATACAGGATAAGGAAGAGGTGCACGAGAAATGAGAGAAGAGGCCAGGACGGACTTCGCAAAAACAGAAAGGGCTGATTTGGACCAAGACGGCTGATGACTTGGGGTGAAAGGCAAAAGAACGGAACTCTCTCTCGCCCAGTGCATCTCATCATTTTCGTATAAAGGCCTCCTCTTCCGCCTTTACTTTCTCACTTGATTTTAATTAAGTCGTGCCAGCAAAAACGCGTCCCATCGTCGGCCGGTCTCTTTCGGTGGCCAGGCAAATAGACAAATAGACAAGGGCGGCCAGAGATCCTCCTGTAACAAGCGGCGGATCGACTGCCACGCCGTTTTCCGCTGAGCCATCCAACACGCAGACAATCACTTGAGTCCAACCGGGAAAGCAGCACAATCCGGGGGCAAACAATGCGACATTGCGATCACTAACCTCGTAAAATTCAACCTTTTGCAAGATTCCTCGACGTTTCTATTGACTTCTTTCGTCTCGAGGTTTTTCTTCGCAAAGACGCCATTGTTTTGCTCGTGGGCGTCGATTTTGTGAATAGGGGCGAAGAGGCCAACATTGGCGGGATGACCAGATCGCTAAAGGATGATTGACAAAAACGGGCTCTGGCTGCTGCGGGTGATTAACATGCCACCCACCGGAGGTTGGGATGGTGTTCGGGCAATTTGGAAGTACTTTGGATAAAGTCGCGAAGACCGCGGGTTTGGACAGATGGACGGAGCAAGGTTGAATTTTGCCGGGGAGAACGGAATAGGGGGAGGGGGCCAGAGAAGGAATGAGAGGACGCCCAGTATTAATAAGGAGCAAATACAAAGGCAGGAGACAGGCAAAAGAAATGACCAGGAAAGAGAGTTGGAGAGCGAGATATGCTGAGAAGGAAAGAGCGACTGTGCCGCAAAATCTATTGTGCCGCACCCTGAGAAAGGAAAGAGCGATCTGTATGCAACACTGGGTGGTTACAACACATCATCCGTTGTTTAGAATTACCCAAAAGGGAAAGAAGCAGGAAAGCATCTCGCACTCTGAACATGCACGTTTCCATGCCTTCCTTATTCTCTTACAAATATGACTAACCATGGCCATGATCAAGTGCTTGTGAACCAGTAAATGCTTGAGAACGAGGTATACGCCGTCAAAACAATGACAACTCCATTCGACCCGAAAAAGAAGGTCAAAGTTGCATCCACAAAGGCACAGCAAAACTCAACACCAATTTTACGTTTATTCTCCTCATCTTCACCTCTGGAATTATTCTCCTAACCTGTTTTTCATTCGCCATCATGTGTGGCATTTATTGAGTTCCATACACACAGCTGGGATATTCCAAATAAAGCGAGACAATGAAGATACTGTGCATCACATAATTAATGCTTCCCCATCATTCTTGTAGCTGGTATTTTCAAAAATTTGGACTCGCGTGTTCACTGACTTTTCTTTTTCATGTGACCTTTTTTTTTAAATTCAATAAAACAGAAAAGGCGATACGTTGGTGAAATCGTCACCGTTTCCCCCTCCCCCAAAATTTTCAACACAACATCCTGTAGACCACATATACAATTCAAACAACCACAAGTCACAAGGCCTTACTCTACACATCGTTCTTCCATATTCTCCTATTTCCCTGATTATCTCATCCGAGCCATACTCAGTCACCAACGGGAGACGTTTGTATACCCTTTAATGATAGGAGAGACCAAACACATGGCCCTCGCATGTAAACTGATATCGACTACAATCTTTGCCCTCTGGCCCTCATTCCATCCCTCTCCCGGTAAATATGACTGTATATCTTCCAATATCTGTCTTCGACCTTCCATTTCGCCATCTTCCACTTAACTTCCTTGTATCCTTCGCCTGTCCCCGGATATTCGGGAAAAGTGGCTCGACCACGCCCTCCGCCCCGCCTACCACTATGGCTGTTGGCATCTCGACCACTTCATTCTTCGAATACTCGTATTTTCACACGTTTTCTCGTCTTCTCGTCTTCTTGCAGCTTCTATTTGCCGCTCACCTCATCTATCTACTTCACGCCATTTCCCCATATGTCTCTATCCCCGCCACCCCACCGGCCCATCTACCTCTTCTTGTCCATCCATATCGTGATTCCGGCCAACCGTGTATTTGGGATCTCCGCGTGGCTCTTTTCCTTTGTGTGTTTCATGTATTGCCTTTTGATCTTTGATGATGTTATTCTTTTAGTGTTGGGGGCGAAAAGAAGGCTCCCACTTCCATCAGGCTCTATGGTCAAACAAAGTTGTCAAACATCCACGCCCGATAACTCGTGACTTTACTTATTCAACTCAAAAACATAATCACTTATAACTGATTGTAACCAGAGGCGTTAACAAATTTTACTCTGTCAGAGATGAGTAAAAGAAGTCGTATTTCGGTTGCTTCTAAACCTTCCCCCGTTGGTGATTTTTATTTGTTTGAATTTACAGGGCACTGGCCCCGAGAGTCTTGGAAAATGTTGCAAATCCTGCAGACACGAAAACTGGAGAGTTTTGATCTGCTTTCTTTGTCTTTCTCCATATTACGCCGAGGCAGGCTGTGTGATGATGGTTGTGAGAAAATCATCCTCGTCATTTACCGGGAAGAATAAGAGCCACAGACAGGATGACTTTACTTGTCAATATGTTTTAGTTTCTTAGCAACTCAAAAGCAACAAAGATCAGACTGCGTGGATAGCACCATTCAGATATAACAGCCCAAATTAATTGCTCGTTTCTTGGATTGTAGCCGGTACAGTTGCCCAGTACGGCTGTTGTCCACCCTGGCCCAAGATCCCTTACTGCAACAGACACAAATGGGAACGAACAAGGGGGAAAAGACGCCGCTCTGGATAAAATCGCCTGCCTTTAGCAAGCCGGCATGGCCTTCTTCCCATTTTCCTATCGTGCCTCTTTTGTGACTTGGCAACTACTGTGAGAGGCGCTGCATTTCCTGTTGTTTCTCGCCCCATCTTGTTGTTCAAGGAACTTTTCTGCTGTTCTTTTTTGTTTCGTATTGTCATTTGGTCGAAATCATTGAACCGTTTCCATCCTACTCGTTCTTGCCTCATCTCACATCTTCTCTGTCCTTCTTTCCTCAGTTCGCCTTTTCTGTATCGCACCTTCCCAACAACAAGCAAATTTTACGTCGGACATACCCTCATCTGCGTTCTTGCCTCTTTCTCATCCCATCGCTCCTTCCTCCACGTCGTATAAACAAACAATCCCAGACCGCCCCTGATTCCAAACTTCCTTCGATTTTTGACATCCATCTCTCCCCGATCGCCTCAAAACATCTCGTTCTCGCTTTCAACCAAACATACTTCACGGCAAAACCAATAAACACCAAACGCGTATTCGAGAACTCAGTTCGAAAACTACCTGACGGCAACACACATGTCAAGGACGACCCTTCTCTGGATGGCGTACACCTCTCGATGAAGGAGGTCCATAGACTGAGTCTCTGACCAAACAAGGAAAGCCGCAACACCGTCGACGACATCAACAACCATCAGCTATCTACATCCACGATTTGGGACGCCGAAAACCAGGGAAACAGATCATAATCAATAGGCTCAGTGGCCCATTCTGCACCAGGAATACCCAACACCATGATCGGCCCGCGGAATTCTCTGCTGCTCCTAGCAGCAATCTACCATTATGCATTCATCGGTGTTGAAGCAAGGGCATATCCAGGCAATGATGTGCAGCCCAGCCGTGCAGCAGAGGTCAACTCGGTGACTGCTCGATCAGACGACCCTTCACCTCTATCGGCAACAGCACCTTCTCAGAAAACAGAAGATGCGTCTTCCAACGGAACAGTACCTCAAAGCATGCACAAGAACTCGAGAAATGTTACGGTTTCGAGCAACAGCAGTTCGCATGGTGGCGATGCAGCTGGTTCCCAAAACGTCAACGTCGTCACCGTTACCCGCACGATCCAAATGTCTGTTGTGACATTCGATCAATACACCACATTGCCGCCCATGGACAAGGGCCAGGTTGATGGTAATATGACAGGAGGGCCCGCCGATATTGCGAAAGTATCGGTGACATTGGCTTCGGCCGCCAATATCAATACCACGGTCCTTTCCGGAACCCTGCCGTCGGCAGCCACTGGAAAAACAAATGCCACCAACAAGAGCAACAACCAACCGTCCGTTGTGGGCACAGATTCATTGCCGTCTACTACAAATTCTCGCATTTATTTGAACACAACGGCTATGTTATCAGGACCGGCCTCATCTACTGGTAGTCTGGAGTCTACAACAAAAATAACCCCAGTCACAGCAACGACGACAGGAACATCTTCAACACTGCCAGAATCCTCGGACGCAAGTGAATCCAGCGCCTCAGATCGTTCGGCTACAAATCAATACCCTTGGGAAACCATGATTTCTGGCAATCACAGCATCCACCACACAAACGTCGTTGCAGAGGATATGCTTGCGTGCCGTGTTGGTATTTGCAATGAAATGGTCGCCCCCTATGATTCCATCTGCCAGGCAGGAAATTCGACAAATTCAACAGACGCCAAAGGGGCCAAGACCTTTGGTGCAAATCGAGTTCAAAAGGCCAACCCTCACCACAGCAACTCGCAACCTGTGATTACAGCTACAACAATCCCTCTCGGGACTATGACAATGTTTAAAACCGCATATGCAAGCACTGCAACCACCACCGTTACATGCGGTGTGAGCCTACCATGCTATCCCCCCGGCTACGTCCCGCAAGAAACGCCAACACACAAGCCAGAGAGTCATGCGCTTTCGGAGGCAACGCCAGAAGACTGGCCAGAGAGTGGTGCGCCTTCAGACGAATCGCTAGGAAACCGGCCAGCGAGTAGTCCGTTCGCGGCAGCGGCAGCAACAAATCGGCCGGCACACGTTAATGCGGCAACGCAGGCCGAGGGCTATACTGCGATGGGCGTGGACGGTCCATTGCCGACCGAGAGTGCTTTATCGGCCGCATCGGTGCGGTATACGCAGGTCGCGGGCTATACTCCGATGGGCGAGAACGGTCCATTGCCGGCCGAGAGTGTTTTATCGATCGGATCAGTACTTGGTTTGCAGGTACAGACTTCCAGGAAATATCCGGAAACGATGCACGGGTTAGAGGCCACTCCGACCCAGGCAATCCCGGAAAGCCTTTCACAGCTTCCGCTTGGGTCGACAGTCGTCAATGGCACTGTCAACTCATGCTTGATTCCCACCGGCTCTTCAAACACAGTTGTGCACTGCTGGGGCGAAGGCGAAGAAGCGGCAACACTCACTTGCTATGAGCAGGCAGTGGACCCTACTTATGGGGAGTGGACTGACGTTGTTGAGTCGGTGTGGGCAATGACCTATATTGTCACGTTGAAGGAATCTACGACAATCAGCAAAACGGTAACCTCATTGCCCGACTATGGGCAGCCCACCGTCGTTAATGACCCCCATTTCCCCATATCCGGAGAGCTCGGCGGCCATCATACTTACACGCCATCGGGCATTCGCATTCCCGTTACGAATGCACCCGTGCCGCCAGTCGAAATATCTACAACGGTTCCCGTTGTTGTGTTGCCAACGGGTATCGTCATCGGCACCGATCTGATTACAGAACCTCTACAGCCAACACAGCAGGTCGTAACAGTCAATTCTGTTGTTTATACGGTCAACCCAAGCCAAATTATCGGGCTGGGCACGACTTATGATATTCCAAGATACGGCATACCAAATAACCTCATTGGATACCGCCCTGGAATTGTGTATGGGGGCGCTCCTACGTCAGGATTTCTCGACGGGCACTCTGTGCTGGTGAGTGGTGCCACTGTCCAAGTTGATGGAACGCCGTTCTCCATCCCGCCGCAACCCAGCGTGGGCGTTGTGAACGGCGACCAGACAGTATACCTGGGCCCTGATGCCGTTGTCGCAGGCGGAAAGACGATGAGCATCGCACCGTTTGTTGTTTCGGCCGGGCCTGACGCGAGCGGAAACTCTCCTGGCGCTGCAGGCGGTGCAGGCGGTGGGGTTGAAGTGGTTGTGGCCGGCGGCACCGTTTTAACTCTGGACGACACCAATATCATTGTCGACGGAAAGAGTATCCCGTACAATGGTGCAGCTGGCGGGCTGACCTCATCTACCGTCTTGACTGTTGCCGGTGACGCAGTTACCATTGTCCCAGCGGCAGCGAGAACCGACGGCGGAAGCAACGGCGTCCAAGGCGGTGCCTTTGTTGTCGTCCACGGCACAACAATAACAGCCCCCGCCGCAGGCTCGACACATTACGAGCTCGTGGGCGGCGCAACATTTACCGAGGTGAGCCCGTCTGTTATTGTGCTCGACGGACACTCGTACACTGTGGGGCCGGCCGCAACAGGCGCGACGGGTGGTGCTGCAGCGGCGGCGGCCACACCCACAACGGTCGTTGTCGGCGGCGAGACGGTGACGATCGGGCCCGGCGGTGTCACGGTCGGCGGCAGCCTTACATTCAAGTACCCTTTCATGGCAGCAACAACGATCATGATGAGCGGCATGGCGACTCTCGTCGAGCCAACCGCGACAAACACGCCTTCCGTCGGCGGACTCCGGACAGGCGCCGGGCCCACAGAAACGCAAAACAGACCGGCACCCGGCATGGCCGACAGCAGCAACGGCGATGCAGCGTCCAAGAATGGCGCATCACGGCCTGGACTGTCGCTAGCAGTTCTTGGTGTTTCGCTGACCATGTCATTGACGGCAGCAATGTCCTTCCTAATCTGCTTTGGGTGATCTATTGTGCCATTTTCTTTTCTCACGTTTTTCTCATTTTTTTTGTCTGTTTTTTATTTGATATTATTCATAGCGATAGGTGTTGGTGGTTTTCTTTGTATTTTCCCCCCTGATTTTGTCCATGGACACGGACACATACTGTCGTTTTCGATGGTGTTGGAGTTACCTTGTTTTCAGCAGCATCTTTGCTGGAGGGTGGAGATATCAACAATCACGAGATCATGTGTATACCATTTCACGATAAAAGCGGCCAAGTAACTCTTGGTTAAGTCAAATAAACGAAATAAATTGTCACCAAAAAATTGCCATTTGCTCCTTCCTCTTCCTTCCTCTTTTGTTGACGTATTTTGTATTTTGCATCTTTGTAGTTGCCTTGTGTTGTTGCCCCTAAACTCGTTTTACACGTGACGATACGCGCCTGATCAAACAAGTCGACCACTGATCGCGCCAGGCCAATCGGCTTGCGTCGGTTGCCTACAACTGAGGCGACCTCAAACAACGGCCTCATGATAAGGTCAGGTTCGACTCAATGACCAGCAGGTGTTGTCTCAGAGAAGCAGCGTTGAGTGTCGGTTTTCTATGATTCTTTTCCTGGGTTCTATTTCGACCTCTTCCTTTTTTATTCCATTTCTTCCCCTCCATTTCCCCTCTTTTTCTTTTGATCTGACATCACCAAATTGACAACCTACCTCAAACTTGATTTACGACGACTTACACACACAGAATGGATCTCCCGATTATCGACCTCGACCTCTTCCGGTCGCTGCCCCGCGACGATCCCCGCGTTGTGGCCGAGTGCCGCCGCGCCGCCGACGCCCTCGTCGAGTTTGGCGCTTTGGTTCTGCACGACGAGCGCGTCGCCGAGGCCGACAACGATGCGTTTTTGGACTTGCTCGAGAAATACTTTGCCCAGCCGGACGAGACGCTGCGCAAAGACGAGCGGCCCGAGCTCGGGTACCAGGTCGGCGTGACGCTCGAAAACACCGAGACGCCCAAGTGCGCCGTCGACGAGCCGTGTCTGGACGTCATCCAGAGGCTGGATCCTTCGGAAAGGCCCCTCGACATTGGCGGCCACCAGCCCGACCCGAAATGCCGCTTCTTTTGGCGCATGGCTGAGGCGCCGCCGTACGCCACGGCCTTTCCGGGGCTGAACGCGCCCAACGTCGTGCCGTCGACCGACGATGCATCAATCCGCGACAACTGGACGCCCGTCATGAACCAATGGGGCGCGGCCATGAAGGAAGCGTGAGTCATGGGGAACGGCGACCTACCTGTTTTTGACCAGTGTTAACACGACCAGAGTCACCGGCGTTGCAGAGATGGCGGCCGTCGGTTTCGGCCTGCCCGCCGAGACGTTTAGCGATGCCGGCAAATACGGGTGAGTTTGCATGCAATATCTCTTGTGTTCTCTTGTTCTCTTGTTCTCTTGTTCTCTTGTTCTCTTGTTCTCTTGTTCTCTTGTTCTCTTGTTATGTAATTATGTAATTATGTTTGCTCACGCACAAAAAGTCCCCACCTCCTTGCACCAACAGCGTCCGACCTCGACAAGTACGGCGCCCGCGACACCATCCTGGCCGGCTTCCACACAGACCTTAATTTCTTGACGATCCACGGCCGCTCGCGTTTCCCCGGCCTCCATGTCTGGGCACGCAACACAGGCCGCCGCATTGCCGTCTCTATCCCGCCCGGCCGCCACCTGCTGGTCCAGGCCGGCAAGCAGCTCGAGCACTTGTCCGGCGGCCTTGTCAAGGCTGGCTTTCATGAGGTGGTGGTCAACGAAAAGACACAGGCTGTCGTGGCCGCCCGCAAAGCTGCCGACCCCGACCGGCCGGCGATCCGCATCTCGTCCACCTTTTTCTGGCACCTGGCCTCGGACGTCGACTTGGCGCCGCTGCCGGCACTCGCCGAAAAGGCCCAAACGCTACGGGCGGACAAGCTGGCGCAAGGACTGGACGAGGGTGCGGCCGTCGAGTATGCGCCGATGAAGGTTGGCCAGCAAGTGCAAAAGTGAGTCCTCAATACTCTAGGATGAATCTTCTTTGTGATCTTGAAACGAGTGCTAACCTTGACCTCTTTCTTTCAGCGAGCTCAAGCACATTGCTTTGATGACATGATCGGTAGAGAACGGATGTTCCTTCGTTGCGACTGATACCTTTGTACATGAAGATACGACTGTTTTTAATTGGACTTTTTTGGCCTGGATCTTTTCTTCATTACTCTCCACCTCACTGTGTTTACTACATTTTACTTTTGGATACCACTTTTGAACAAGCTTTTTGAACATACCGCGTGTTGGTTGTTGCGTCTGTCATGCTAGCGGCGATCACATCCATTGCGACAACTCATGACTACACATTACTGTGCCTCTCATTGGTCAGCCATTGATGTCAAGCACACACACCTCCGCGAAGCCAAAGTGATTACCCTCCAGCTACCCTCCATTGGCCATCGCTGACGCCTTGTCGTCATTTACACACTTCATTGTGAATTTGCCACTACGCAAGGCCGGGCAGCCTTATGTCGACTTTCAACACAAAATACGGCACTAGGCAAACATCCGACCTCCGCGATGCCGCCATGGCGTTCGAATCTGGGGAAATATGCTTGGCGTGGGATAGCGAGCCGGAGTCCGCCCATTGACTTGTTGCTTCGCCGATTGCCTGGCCGAAGGGAATAGTATCCTGCAGCCCGCTGCTCTCATCGGTGCCGTTGTCGGTCTTGACAGGTAAGATGTGAGAAAGAATATGATGTGAGAAGGCGGCATATGGCACAATGATGTGCGTTGTCGAATCGTTGGAGATCCCGTTTGAAACAACGTTCGCTGATAGGATGTACTTGTATAGAGATATAAAGTCCATCTTGCCATCCTTCGATTTCTCTTTTGACAGTTCAGTTTCTTTTCAACGGCTCATTAACTTTCAACACCACCAAAATGTCGACCACAACTACCACTACTACCAAGACAGAGGGCGCCTCTGAGACCCTCAAGCTGTCCATCGCCTACGACGAGAAGCTTCATGAGGAGGTGAGTCCCCAGGCGATAGTAGCACATGTTATCGCAGATACTAACATCTCCAGTACAAATACTCGGAGTACCTCCCCGTCTACGACGAAAAGACCACCTTCCCGCCGCTCAAGCCGTTTGCCTTCCACGACCGCGGCCTCGTCGCCAACAAGGCCAAGCCGAACTTGCTGCCCACCGATCCGTCATCGGGCGTCACGGCCACCCGTCTTACGCCGGCCATTGGCACCGAGATTCGCGGTCTGCAGCTCAGCGCCCTCTCCGACCTGCAAAAGGACGAGCTGGCCCTCCTGATCGCTGAGCGCGGCGTCGTCATTTTCCGCGACCAAGATTTCAAGGATGCCGGCGTCGACGCCCAAAAGAAGTTTGCCAGCTACTTTGGCCCGCTGCACATCCACCCCGTCGGCGCCCACGTCAAGGACAATCTCGAGTTCCACAACATTTACTTGGGGCCGGACAATGAGTACCGCACGCGCCAGCGGGACAACCGGCTGACCACCACGGGCTACCACTCGGACGTTTCGTACGAGCACCAGCCGCCCGGCATCACCATCCTGACGCTGCTCAGCGTCCCGCCCGTGGGCGGCGACACGGCCTGGGCGTCGGCGACGGCCGCCTATGAGCGTCTCTCCCAACCCATCAAGACGCTGCTGGAAGGCCTGCGGGCCGAGCACAGCGGCTTCCCGCAGGCTGAGAATGCGCGCCGCGACGGCAAGCACGTGCGGCGGGAGCCCGTCAAGTCGGAACACCCGATTGTGCGCGTGCACCCAGCGACCGGCCAAAAGTCGCTGTTTATCAACCCCGGCTTCACAAAGCGCATCATCGGCCTCAAGAACGAAGAGTCCGACGCCCTGCTCAAACTGCTGTTCAAGCACATTACCTTTGGGCAGGACTTCCAGGTGCGCGTCAAGTGGGAGGAGGGGACGGTGGCGCTGTGGGACAACCGCGTGACGGCGCACACGGCCATTTCCGACTACAACGTGCACAACCCGCAGGAAGGGCTGCGGCACGGCGTGCGCCTGACAACGCTGGCCGACAAGCCGACGGGTGTGCACGGGCTGGAGTCGGTGTGGTAAACATGGCGTGGTTGCGTTGCAGGTAGATAGCAACAATGGCAGCAAGTAACGAAACCAGAGAGTAAAGTATTAATAAAAAACGATCGAGGCTACGCCACGTCGCTAGACGAATGATAATAAAGCAAAAGTAATCAAGAACAGAAAAGTAAATCAAAATCACAATCACAATCAACAACCAGCTTCAGCCACCAATACACCACCACACCAAGCGTATCCTCCCCATCTACTATTTCCCCTTGCCTTTGCCCTTGCCGGTGTACTTGACTTCCAGCGCCGGGAACTCGTCGTCCTGCAGTGCCGCCGCCAGCGCCGCGTCGTTGTCGTACTGCTCTAGCATTGTAACGGCGTCGTCATCGTCGCCATTGGTCAGGTTCGCCGCGCCCGTCATCCGGCCCATCTTCTTGTCCTCTTCCTCCTGCAGACTGAGCTGCAGCGCCAGCTGGAAGTCGTCGTCTTCATTATCGCCCACGACATGGTGTTCGGGGATGAGTAGAGTGGCAGTCGAAGGGCCGGCCGCAGCGGAAGAGGAACCACCTGCACCAAAGTTCTGGTACGCGGAATTGCTGCCCTCGCCGTAATTGTTGTAGTCGTAGGCGAATGCATCTTCCTCGGGCGATGACGAGAGAGCAAACGGCGAGGAAGACGACGCAGTCGCCTTACCCTTGCCTATGTCTTTGGCCTTGGACGACGACTTTCCCTTCCCCTTGCCCTTTCCTTTGCCCTTGCTCTTGGTCTCTTCACGCATCGGCGGGCTCGGCGTCTGGGGTAGAGCCTGGAAAGGGTCGCCTCCATTACCGACATCGATTGGGACACTGTCGACGCCACCTCCGGTCTGACCATCCTCGTTGACACCCTCCATAAGGGACAGCCGGATGGCCCGCTGGATCTGCAGCTCGAAATCGTCTTCCTCGGCCACAAGTGTCGGCCCGTTGCGTCCGCCATGGCCGCTGTGCCCTTGGCTGTGGCTGTGGCTCACACGGCGGCTCGACGGAGCCTGTGCTGTAAAGCCACTCACACTTCCACGGCTCCGCCCGGACATGCTAGGCTCGGGCGTGATCGTGTCGACAGAGACACCGCTGACACTCGCTGCGCCCTCGGAGAGGGACGAGGAGAACGTGTTGCCCGAGGGCACCGAAGAGGACGAGTCATCTCCAGTGCTGCCGCTGCCGCTGTTACTGGCGTACTGCTGGTGGCGCTGCTCGTCGAGCGAGAACGTCTCCTGGGACAAGATCTCGGCGTAGCGGATAGCCTCTTCTTCCGTCAGACCCGCAAGACCCACACCAAACCGCTGCAGCAGCCGCGCGCGGTGTTTCTGGTCGCTCTCCTGCTCGCGGCGCATCTCGGCCGCTTCGGCGGCAATGTAGTCGCTGACCTTTTCGCCCATCAGCCGGCGGTTGACAAGCTGGCCCTCGGCGTTTGTGTGCCGCAGGCGGCGGCCCTTTTTGCGGCTGGCGCTGTGGATGGCCGAGCTGTACGACCAGAACCGGACAAGCGTGCCGACCGTCAGGACGCCTCTTAAGGTTGTCGGGTCCGGGTCCAGGAAAATAGCACCGACCGAAGCAAACATGCTCGGGGTAAGCTGGGCTCGCAAATGGTTGAGATGGCGCGGGATGCGGCCCGACGAAGGGGCGTTGAGTGTGCGAACAGCGGCGGCTGTCGAAGTCAGCGGGTCCCATGCTTGCACAAGGCCGTCGCTGCCGCCGTGGACAAGGTACAAGGCCGACACGGCGACACAGGTCACAGTGGGTGAGTCGGTGCGGATGACGCGCAGCGGCCAGACAATGTTCTCAGTGGCAGACTCGACCGACAACAAAGACGTCGAGACAGGCTCGCGCATGTTCCAGACTATCACGGCGCCCGTCTTCGTACCCACGGCCATCCAGCGCGCACGCCGGCCCGGGATCTCGCCAATCGTCGTTGGCACACCATCCGACTGCTGCTGTAACAAACTGTCCTCGAACGGAGCGACAATTGAGTACAGGCTCAGGTCGATGGCGCTGCAGGTGATCTCCGTGTCGAGCGTCGACTTGGTGTTGTTGCTGCCCTTGAGCGAGAAATTGGTGACTTGCCAGCCGACAGTGGTGGTCGCAATATTGGTCAGGCGCGGTGTCCAGTCACCCGAGATGCTGGCCACAGCGGATACAGCATTAGACACGCTTGCACGGGGCGGAGTCGCCGGAGTTGGGGGCGTAGGCGTGTTCTGGCCGGAGCTGAAGATGGAAACAGCCGGCGTGGGCTCGGGGGCAAAAGTGCCCGACGGCACAGGAGACAGAGGCGTTGCCGGTGTCGCAGGAATGGACGGCATGGGCGCCGCAGAAGGAGCAGAACCAGAAGCGGCCGTGACCAGTCGCGTGTAGCGAGTCACCTTGGCAGGCTGGTGTTTGCGCTGGCCCTTTTGCTCGGCGCCACTGCGGACCACCACAATGTTCTCTGCGGTGCCATTACCGGAAGTGTTTCCGTTGTTTCCAGTCTTATTGCCGTTGCTTCCACCCGCAAAATCGACATGTAGCTTGATGCGCATGTCCCAGTTGTCGTAGACGGCACGGAAGTGCTCGGGCAGAAGCTTAATGTAGCGCTCAATCTCGCGTGCCTCGGCGATGCGCTGTTCGCGGACGAGACCGACAGAGTCGGGAGACAGCCGTGGGGAAGAAGAAGCGGCAATGCGCAGGTTCTCGACCTTGTCGTCGAACCAGTCGGTGGTCAAAGTGCGGCGTGAAGACTCAATCAGCTCCCAGCTGACGGAGCGACCAGTCTGCCAGGCCAGCTGATTGTGCTCGGCAGTCAGAGGCGGGACATTGGCAGGTGCAGTCGGCACGTCTTGCAGACAGTATACTTCACCCAGAGCGTTGAGAGCAACAGCCCAGACACGACGGCCGGCACGGCGTTTCTCCGTATAGCTGTCGTCAGCAGTAATGGCGATGATGGGCACGCCAGGGCACAGAACCCAGCGAGCCGTGAGCTGCGAATAGGGATAGCGCGAGGATGAGTTGGCCTTGTCAAGTGAGTAGGCAGAAACAACGCCAAGTGACGAACCAGTCAGGAAGCCAATCATGGACTTGGTGACGGTCGGCACAGCCATGGACTTGGCGATCCAGACAGCGGTAACCGCTTCGGCAGACTCAGGGATGGCTGGCACTTCGGACAAGTCGGGTGCAGCGTCAGGCGCGCCCGTCAATGCCGTAAAATGCCGACGGCGAGACGCATTGTCGAGGTACGCCAGGCTGCGGTCATTGGTGGAGCGTGTCAGGGCGCGTCCTCCAGGAAAGGCCTCGCCGACAATGGCACCATATAGGTTGCTGACATCCATGACATTGGGCATGGCCGCGCGACCGGGTCCTAGGCCAAAAGGTGTGAGACTGCCGTCGACATCTTCGAGCTGCGGCGCCATGTACTCTTCGCGGTAGCCCCAACCCTCGAGCTTGCCGAGAGACGGGTTGCTCGAGGTGACGACGCCGTGTGCAGACGATCCATGGACAACGCGAGGCTGTTTCTTGCCAGTGACGGCAAAAGCAGCATGTAGCACATCCACCGTGCTCGGCAGCTGCGAGTTGTAGGTGATGACAGCCGTGGCCTTCTTGCCGTGGCCAATGACAGCCTTACTGCCAGGGCCTTCGCCCTTGACGCCCACAGACACACCCGGTTTCCCGGACATGAGGCTGCGGAGCAGTCGGGTGCGCAGCAAGTACTCGCTGCGCCAAGAGGCCAAAGCCGTCAGGCGGCCGAAGCGGCGGGTGTGGGCACGAGCGACGGCCATGCTATGGTCGTTTACATCCGCACCCTCAGACGCAGCCGCCGCCAAAAGAGCTACCGTGCCGTTTAGGGCAGCAGCCTCTTGGGCAGGGAAAAAGCGCGCAAAGGCCATGCGCCAGGCATACGGGGTGGTGATGAGAGCATAGAAACGCTTGGAAACAAGAGCGACAGAGTCGTGAGCGCCCGGCTGCAGATAAGAGAAAATGTGTGTCAGGACCTCATTGGGAAAATCGTTGAGGCTGCGTCCAGTGCCGAGAACATTGGACGCATGGCCGCCGCCAGATTTCTTTACAACTTGGAAGACAACACGATCACGCCGCAGGGCTGAAGTGCGAGCCCGCTCATATTCGGCAACACGCTGGCCGGCAATGGTCGAGGACGATGCAGAGGCCAGTGGTGACGATGGAGAAGCAATGGCTGCAGGAGAGACAGAAGAGTTGGGGTTGGGCGAGGCCGAGGTCTTCAGGCGGCGGAGTTTCTCGTCGAGCTTCTTGATGTCGACGGCCGAGCTATCAATGGCAGAGCCAGACGAGCCTGACGGGCCAGCGGAGTGGATATCAGCTGAGCCGGAGGCTGCGGCATGGTGCTGCTGGGCGACGCCCGGGCGGGGACGATCGAGGCCATGTTGGGCGGAGGATGTGGAGGACGAGGGGAGCGATGACAGGACGACGTTTTCTGAAGCTTCGGGCAGCCCGCGGTGCATAAAGAGGTTGGAAAGGGGGGTGTCGGAAGGAGTCAGCAGAGTACAATCGTCGTCGCGAGCAGAGAGACGCGTCGACGAAGGGAATGGAGGGGTTGTTGGGTGGCGATGGAGAGATCTGATGAAAAAAAGACCAGATCAAAGGATGGTCGGAGACAGAGTCGCGTTGGAGAAGAGATAAGTTCTGCTTTGCGCGTTGGCAAAGTCGAATCGAAATCTAGAGTGGTTTATCAAAAGCAGTTGGGTATGATTCTCAATGAGAGAAGAGCGTGTTGGTCAGGGAAGGATTGTGTTCCACAGTCTGGAAGCTGGGTCGAGAAAGATTGGGTTTGGTGTTGAAGAAAGGTTCGTGATGGAAATTTTACGAGGGCAAATGAGCCAATCTACTTCTTGCCATCTGGGGCGTGTTTGGTACAGTTTGGGTGTTTGGGTCGCGGTTTCCAGTCCGGTATGTCCGACAGCCGCGTTTTGGTTTCAGCGGGAAGGTGCGACTGTGACGCAGGCAAATTTCTTCCGAGAAACCTGCTGACTCATCTGAATACAGGTGCACACACACTGTAAGACGACTGGATCTAGCGAATCATAACGACGTATTTCCCCTTTTACAGAACCGTCCAGTGTAAGTAAATGCTGGGAATTAGCCTCATCAGCACATGCCGGGAACGAGTCATCACTTAACAATTTGCTGCAACGAACACAAGATCCAGGATTCAGGCAGAGGCAGTGAGACGCAGCCTTGGAGGGAGTCATATAAGGGGGTCCTTAGATGCACCCAAGGCACCCCTTTGGTATTCGCTATGGAAATGAAGGGAAAGGTAAGCTACAAATGGAAAATGAAGAAATGTAAGACAAATACAGAAATAGGACAAAAAGAAAGGCTTCATGATGCTTCGCAAAATCCAAAACATGATGCTGGCTAGTAATAGTAGTAATAGTGTACAGGTGGGAGTCTATCCCCCACTGCTCCTGCCCATCAAGGTCCACCTCGTCTCCTTCCCTCTTTCCCTCTTCCCCTCTAGTAGTACTCCTGCCGTCTCGGTGCAGTGTGTGGGCTCTGCGGGCTCTGGTACCGCGAAATAGGAATGCGCACCGACGTGGCCTGGCCGTCAGGGTCTGTGTGGACAGTCAGAGCCGATGCCTGAGGCGGTACGTATCCCATCGGCGGGCGCTGTTGCTGCGGGTATTGCTGCTGATGGAATTGCGGCTGTTGGCCCTGTTGAGAATGCGAGTAATGGTGGGAATACTGTTGGGGATATTGTTTTTGTTGCTGCTGCCCGACGTGGCCGTTGTGGCCGTATCCGGAAGGCGCGACTCCTCCGCCTCCCCCAACCAAACTGGGTCGACGGCCAGCTGCCGTCTGCAGCAGATTGCGCGAGGAAGGACCGTTCAGGGGTGCACGTGTCGGCATGGGGCCGCGTCCAAGCGTGGCACTGCCGCTGCTGCTTGTCGTCAGGGGGCGGCCAGACATTGCCGAGGGCATCGACGGCGGCACCATGGCTCCAGGCGCACCTGCCACCCCGACTCTCGACATCCCCGACATGTCCTCTGGCGAGCTGCCGTCTCGCACCGAAATGGGCGGCGTCTGGGGCGGCACGGGCCAGGCCAGCATCGACGGCGACATGAGCACGCTGCTGGTGATGCTGCTGCCGCCGACGCTGCCATAGCTGGAGCGGTTTTGGGTGGATGTGCCGTCGCCATCTGTTCCAGCGTCCATGTCGTGGGCCACATGCATAGAGTTTTCTGCAGCCTGTCTCTGTCTCCCCGTCGAGGACAATGGCGGTGGTGCAAGGGCAGACGGCGAGGCCAGCGGCTGATGTGTTTTGGTCATTGGCGAGTGCGAACGGACCACCGGCTGGCCGTTAAGTTCGGCGACACCATCAACGGCCAGACGAGGAAGGGGCGGCGTCTGTTGTCCCTGAACCTCAAACTGTGCCTCCTTGGGCTGGACGGCTGTTGGTGGAGGTGTTGGGAGAGATGAAGTTGGAACGTGACGAACAGGAGGCCCAGTAGCACCGACACCACGGCCACCGCTTCCGTTTCGCCGCGCAGCAAAGGGTTGGGCCGGCACGGGCTGCAGACGAGGCACGGAATTGACACTGCTGTTGCTAGCATTATGGCCATATCTGTTGTTGGCAGTACGTCCTGTGGCCGGGAATGTGCTGTAGCTGCTGCGGGATGCAGAACGAGCGCGAGTGGCGGCGGCAGACCCAGCACCGACAGCCGGACCAGACGACCCAGAAGATCCAGAGGTGGTCGAGGGCGTCAGGTCACTACTGCCAACCGATGACGAGGGTGATCTGGAAGAAGAACGAGCTGCTGCGGCTGCAGGATATGTTGGCGGAGGCATGTTGTTGGCCGCATATACGCCAGCTCCGGCAACAGCTCCAGCGACACCAGCACCCGCAGCCATGACCACGGGGATGGTAGGCTGCTTCTCATTAAAGACACCGCCCGCTTGCGGAGGACGTCCCAGAGCCATCTTCTCCGACATGTTGATACCTCCGGGAGTTCCGGGAGTGCCTGGACCGCCAGGACTAAGACCAGCACTCGGCAGAGCATCGACAGGTGTCAGCAAGGAATTGACCGATCCCGGGCCGGTGAGATGCTGGGTACCATCTGGTCCGCCACTGCTGCTGCCACTACCCAAATTCTCTCTACCATCCAGACCATTGCGCTTGCCAGTGCAAGACGTAAACAATGGCCGCAGGGCCTTGGTCCGACGGAAGCGGTAGAGGAGGGCTGCGATAATAAAAAAGGCGGCGAGGGCGACCACGACACCAGCAATTACACCGGCATGACTTCCACCGCCAGCCGACGACAATGAGCCGCTGTTGATGCCCGACGAAACCGATCCAGTTGGAGATGTCGCGCCAGATGTGGCAGCAGCACCGAGAGCCCGGCCACCACCGGACGATGTTGGCGAAGCCTGCTCGTGCACGGTTGTCGTCTGTCCGTTGGGCTCGACATAGGCCGAGTTGGGGTTGCTCGAGCCCGTGTTTGTTGCGCCCGCGACATCGGCGCCAGCAGTTGGTGTCGGTGCAGCCTGGCTTGCATTTCCATCATTATTGTTGTCGTTTCCCGCTGATGGGGAGGCATCTCCTCCAGTGGCGGCGGCATCGCTTCCTGATCCACTGCCGTCTGTCGTTTGTGCCCCTGACGAACCGTCGTCTCCGTTGTTATTGTTGTCGCCGTTGTTGGCTGCCGACGTCGGCTGGGTGTTGTCATTGTTGGCCGCTGGTGTCGATGCCTCTGTTGGCGTTGCCTCTGCTTCTTTGGACGTTTCATTTGTCGTTGGGTCTTGTGCGGGTGTAGACTTGGCCGGCTCTTCCGTCTTTGTCTCCTTGGCTGGTGTCGACGTTGTCTTTGCAGACGTGCTTGCCGTGGTCGACGTCGTCTTGGCTGGTTCTTCCGAGGTGGTTGTGTCCCTGCCGTTGCCGTTTCCGTTGCCGTTTCCGTTACTGCCATGATTCCCATTGTTATTATTGTTGCCGTTGCTTCCCCGTCCCCAGTTGGCCACCGAATCCGCACGAGCTTTCAACTCGAGGTCCACCCCCGAATGTGATTGTGAGTGAGACTGCAAAGCGTGTGGTGAGTGCTTGCAGATGGCATCCCACGAGTCGTGCGCCACGCCCGTCAACAATCGCCAAATCGCCTCGCCGCCCGTCAGGACGTCGCCTGGCTGACCATCGCCCTGTTGAATGGCTACCATGGTTGATGTTTGAGGTGAAGCAAATAAATTAAGAGAAAGGGAAAAGGAAGGAAAGTAAATAAGGGCTGTCCCGAGAGTTTGTTTGTCGGTAAATCCAAGGATCTCGACACGGCACGGGACCAGGGTAGGTGACCAAACTCGAGGCCGGAAAATTAATGGGAAAGGTGAATCAAAGAAAACAAAAGAAGGAAAGAAGGAAATTCAAAGAAAGGAAGCCCAGTGTATGTTTGTTGTTCCCAATGTTGTTGATCGTCGCCGTCGTCCACACAAGCTCGGTCAAGGATTCAAAGATCGTCGCTCGTCGTTGTTGTCCTCTCTGTCGCTTTCGACTTTGTTTTTCCTATCGTTTTCACGCCGCAAGTCCTGGTTGTGGCGAGCCAGCCGCCCCGGCCCATTGTCTGGCAGCAGCTTGAGAGTCAAGGGAGTCAGGACGTATGAGATGGGAAAGAAAACGATGCACCAGAAAATGTATGTCAAGAGAAACTTGACAAATGTCATGAGAAGTGAATAAAGAAGAAGAAGATGGAGAAGCAAGGTGAATGAAGAAAAACAGAGGGCCCAATGAGATTAGGAGATGGACTGAGGAGAAGAACATGAAGACAAGGGTCTGTCAAAATCAAAATTCAAAAGGACGTCGACGAAGAAGGCAAGCAGATGGCACACCACCAACATCTGTCGAAAAGAGTGGAAAGACACAAGCGACGACAAGAGGGGACAAGCGGAGGGCCCGACCGTTTCAATGAAATGGGGCCAACCGGCGGTGCTTTGAAAGCTCGAGCTTTTCTTCTCCAGTCTTTTCAGTCTTTTTGTTTGTTGTCCGCCTTCTGAGCGAGACAGCCTTGTCACCTTATGTTCTTACATTGTGGATTCTTTTGTCTTTTTTGCTTATTCTGTCACTGTTGGGCTCCCGGAAAAGTTTTTGGCGTCCTTTGCCCCTTGCCCGTGCGTTTTCCGGCCGTTACCTCTCTTTGCCTTGAGTTTCTTCTCGCTCTCGACGCGATGAACTCGCTTGCCACTGTCTGCCCAAGAACTCTCGTGTTTACGTGGATCTGACAATGCAGGTACTCAATAGGAGCAAGATACGTTGTTCAGATGCAATGCAATGCACCAGCCCACATCCACATCCACATCATATCACATCGGATCAACACCAGGCCCCAGCGTCTTGTCTTGCATTGACAATCCATCTTGTTTTCACACTAAAATCAGCATTGTCCGCCATTACAAAGTGACAAGTCAAGAAGCAGATGAAAAAGACACTCCAAAAGGAAAAAGGAAAAACAAACAAAAAGCCACAAAAAATAAACGGAGCTTGTCCTGACAGCGCACATCACCCGTCGTCCGTCGTTCTTGGACTGAAAGTCTGAGCTCTGAAGCCCTGTCACTCTCTTGTTTTCCCCACCTATCAGTCCCAAATGAGGTGTGATCTCCGCCCAGCTTCACTGCCGTTCTGGTGTTAGTCCCAGGTACGGTCGGCACGGTTTTTCTTTTTCTTCTCTTGAGCTCCCCCCTCCACAGGACACAAAACCCCACTTATCCCCTTGCAGCATCCAATTTCGCAAAAGGGGTTCAGGCACACACACATCACATAAACGCAACACCAACAAAAAGACTACACACGAGAAAAGCTCACGACATGCAGCCACGAAGTCGACCGGCTCATTTTTATGTCTTTCTTTTCCTTGTTTTCTTCTTGCTAAGACCGGGCTCTCACCTTGTGTCTTCACTTATTTCTGACCAAATGTCTCACTGATCACGTCTTGTTTTGTTTCAATGTTTTCAGCGGTGACGGCCCTCGTTGCTTTTGCTCTTTGACAACTTATTTCTTTTGACAAACGTTTCTAGCTCTTATCCATCCTTTTATTCTTATTCTTGTTGTTATGCTTCCTATTCCTCTGTCCTCAGACCTCTTTTCTTACCTTGGCAGGGGGTTCAGTGATAAGAAGAGGTGACCTCTGAGAATAGAGAACCACTGCGTTGCATCCAAAAAAAAAAAAAAAAAAAAAAAAAAAAAAAAATGTAAGATATCTGATTTTCCGCGCTTCACAGAAATACGACATTAGCCTCGCCCAAAAATGCACCGTCAGACCAGCATCAGAGGCTCTGAGCGCAACAAAATACTACCCAAGGCCCAAGCGATGCTCAATCATTTTCAATATTGTGTCCTCGGCTACAGGGGATTTTATGAAGACTCGTCGAACGTTGTGTTCTTCCTGAGTATTCCGTATTCCCTGCTGGTATTATCCCAGCATTATCTGTGCATATCCCAGTATTCACAGTGTTTCCCAGTATTTCCCAGCATATCCTCCATCAGGAACGGATACAACGGCGGCGCACCCCGAGCACGACCAGAAACAAAGCCCAAGGCAGGGAGGCAGGGAAGCAGGCTGGTGAGAAAGGAGAACAAGGTGAAAAAGACTCCGAAAATAACACCCATGTGCTGGAATGGCTGGAATCATGCATGTCCCTGCAGCGGAGAGTTTTTCGCGTGAAAGACAAGCAGGAAGAGACACGAGATGTGTTCTGTGTCCCATTCAGAGTTTTCTGTGTTCGTGTCACCAACAAGCCACAACCCTTACCCTCAGCTGTGGTAAAGCACACCGTCGTGAGTAGTCCTCTCTCGCGTCTCTGGTTCGCGTCCAAAGCACACAGACATGGCTGCAGGAGGAAGCCACGCGACGAAGAAAGCGGTGAACCCGCGTCGATGCAGCGTGTGATGCGAAAACTCTTCAAAACCAAGAACCCAAGATGTCGATGAAAAGCCACGTTTCTTTTGCTGTCAAATCTCTGTAAGAGGCATGCAGAGATATGTCTCCGGTTGAGTTGGCGGGTGTCGAAAGCGATCAGAAAGGGGGACGCATTGATGTCGGAATGCTCCGAAATGTCACTTCAGACAATGAAGTCCGAGCAGCTTGGGTATTCACAAACAGCATCGGCAAACATCACTGGTGGCATATCATGATGTTGCTTTGTTGTCTTTGTACACCGTAAAGAAGGAGCGACTGCCAAGTTGGGCTGTCAGGGTAAAAGACCTACCCCACATGTGGTTGTCGTTAGCTCTTTCCTGTCAACAACATCGAATGTCATGATCGCCAATGATCGCAAAGAGCAAGACCGAGTGGTCTCGTCTTTCCTAATGCGGTAATTCCTATCTGGCATCCCCTCTCACTCTTTTTCCTCTCCCCAATTCTCTGTAAAGCTTCTCCGAGTCCTTTCTGCATCCCTCTTTCAACAACACAACTCCATCAAATCAACACCAGCACCGTCATGCTGCAGAAGCTCCTGCGGGGAAGCGACTGGGGCGGCGCCAAATTCCACGAGTCACAGGCCGCCGGTTAAATGCAAACAGCCGCTGTCGGACGCCGTCCAGTTGACATTGGCAGGTGACGGAGCTCGAATTGACGACAAAGGCTGACTTCATGATGGATAAGAGGTGGTTGAGAGAGTTTTAAAGCATTCTTTTCCTTCCTCTTTTTTTTTCTTTTCCTTGCTTCGCCCGCATCGCAGCTTCGGTATCGATCTTCATTATGCCTCGCGTTCGCAACCCCGTCCTCCCCGGCTTCCACGCCGACCCTTCCGTCCTCCGGGTCGGCAAGGACTATTACATTGCCACATCCACCTTCGAGTGGTACCCGGGCGTCCAAATCTATCACTCGACCGACCTGGCCAACTGGACGCTGGTCTGCCGCCCGCTCAGCCGGGCCGCCCAGCTCGACATGCGCGGCGACCCGGACAGCTGCGGCGTCTGGGCGCCGTGCCTGACGCACGACGGCAGCGAGTTTTGGCTCGTGTACTCGGACGTCAAGCGCAAGGACGGCAGCTTCAAGGACTCGCTCAACTACATTGTGCACGCGCCGGCCATCACGGGGCCGTGGTCCGATCCCGTCTTTGCCAACTCGTCGGGCTTCGATCCTTCGCTCTTCCACGACCCGGACGACGGCCGCAAGTGGTACGTCAACATGTTGTGGGACCACCGTAAGCGGGCGGGCGGTCCCCTCAACCGGACGGCGTTTGCAGGCATTGTCCTGCAAGAGTTTGACCCCAAGGCCGGGCGGCTCGTGGGGCCGCGCAAGAACATTTACGGTGGCACAGACTTGACGCTTGTCGAAGGACCCCATCTGTACAAGCGGAATGGTGTTTACTACCTGGTGACGGCCGAGGGTGGCACGGGCTACGATCACGCCGTGACAATGGCGCGGTCGACGAGCGGCAGCGTGTGGGGCCCCTACGAGACACACCCGGACAAGCACATCCTGACGAGCAAGGACCACCCACTCACGGCGCTGCAGCGGGCGGGCCACGGTGACATTGTGGACGTGGACCAGCCGGACGGCAGCGTCAAGCCGTACGTGGTGCACCTGTGCGGCCGTCCCGTCACGCAAAAGAGACGGTGCGTGCTGGGCCGTGAGACGTCGATCCAGGCGGCGCACTGGGGTGACGACGGCTGGCTGTATTTGGATGACGGTATTGTGCCGTCGCTGTACGTGGAGCTGCCGGGCGGGCGCGACGACGATCCAGCCACGGGCGCCTACTGGAAGCAGACGACCTACACATGGAAGGAGGACGAGCTGGCACAAGTCGACTACAGCGCCGTCAACGGTACGGCGGCACCCAAGCTACACCCTGATCTGCAATGGCTGCGCTCGCCCGACCCAGCGCGCCTCTTTTCCATTGAAGGCGGCCAGCTCGTGCTCCACGGCCGCGAGTCGATCGGCTCGTGGTTCGAGCAGGCGCTCGTGGCCCGCCGCCAGGCCCATTTCTCGTACGACGCCGAGGCGGTGCTAGACGACTACCAGCCCGAAGACGAGCGGCAGTTTGCCGGCCTCACAGTCTACTACAGCCGCTACAACTTTTTCTATCTGACAGTCACGGCGGCCACGCCCGAAGACGCCGGCGTCTTCCCCAAGAGCGACACGCCGCCCGGCCGTGAGCTGCAGCTGCTCACGTCGGAAGCGTCCTTCCCCAACGGCCAGCTCGAGACGCCCATGCAGCCCGGTGTGCCGCTACCCGCGACGGGCAAAGTGCGGCTGGTGGCGCAGGTGCGCGGCGGCAAGACGCTGCAGTTCTACTATGCGACGGAAACAAACCCGGAGCTTCAGGCGATCGGCCCCGTGTACGACGCGTCGATTGTGTCGGACGAGTGTGGCGGGCACCAGGTGCACGGCAGTTTTACGGGCGCGTTCGTGGGCGTGGCTGCGTCGGACCTCAACGGCACGGCCATGGACGCGCGGTTCGACGAGTTTGTGTACCGGCCGCAGCAGGATCCTTTGGACCGGTATGAAGTGTAGACGGGGTCAGAGATAGAGCTCAAATTTAAACTTGAATTTATTGCATATTATTTATCTTGGTATATCATGCTTTACACATTCGCCGCGCCGCCGTCTGATTTGTTAGCAGGGAAAAGAAGATGAAGGGGGATGAAAGATGGACACAGGGAACCTACCAATAACAATGGTCGTGCCGTTGGCATAGTCGGCGCGCACGGCGTACAGGTACGCCTCGGCAATGTGCTCGGGCGTGGCGACAAAGCCGACGCTCAGCGCCTCGGCGCCTTTCCGGAAAATCTCGTCCTGCTCCTCCTTGCTCTTGCCGAGCTTGTCCCAGAGCTCGGTCTTGACAAGGCCCGGCACGACCGTGTTGACCCGGATCTTCTTGTTCGTCTTGTCGGGCGTGCCCTTGGCCAGCTCGACGGCCAGGCCCTGCGTCAGGTTGATGACGCCCGCATTGAGTGCGCCGCCCAGCACGGCGCCCGGGCCGGCACGGAGAGCGGCACCGCCCGACGTGAGCGTCAAAGAGCCACCAGCTTGGATAATGTCGTGCTTGACCAGAATCTTGCCGAGGACAATGCTGCCCCAGAACTTGACGCCAAACAGGTACTTGGCATCGTCCAGATCGGCATCGGCCAGGGGGCCGCGGATAATCTTGTCGACGGCCGAGAAGACGACGTGGTCGACGGGCGCGAGGGCCTGCAGGGCCGCCGTAAACCCCGCCTCGTCGCGGACATTGGCGACGACGCCTTCCACGGGCGCGGCCCCGCTCGAGTTCACCTCGACTGCCGTCTTGCGCAGCCGCTGGACGGCGTCGTCGACGTGCTTCTGGGACGACGAGACAATGGTGACATGCGCGCCGACGGCGACAAACGCCTCGGCCGCGCCGAAGCCGATGCTGGTTTGTTAGCCAGATCTGTCAATAAATGTACTCGGTAGGGACAGTTCTACTCACCCCGACGAGCCGCCAATGACGACAATCTTCTTGCCCGCAAGCTTGTCTGTGTAGCCCATTGTGATGTGTGATGTTCGAGGTTTGGGGGAAGATGTGGTGGGGTTTAGTTACGGTGCTAGAGATTCGTTTGGTTGACGTTGACGTAGTTTATTTAACAAGAGTCTTGCCACATGTATTTATGAGCGATCGCCCAAAACTTGCAGCCATTTGCTGTCATGTTGCACGATTTCGCAATCGCGCATAACCACGCCTTGGTTTGTCAGCCAAAGGCGCGAGGCTCTGCTTTTTAATGAAATCGATGGGGAAATCAACAAAATGCATGCATCGGGAGAGTATCGGAGCAACAAAGGGCCAGTCTCGCTGACTTGAATGCGGAGCATAAATGGCACATGTTGTGGTGAAATGCAATAGTGCCAGAATCCATCGGTCATGTATCCCACCAGATTCGCCATATTGGCTGCAATGGCGTATTCTACAAGTCAGGAACGCCAAAAATAGGGCAGAAGGGATGACATCAAAGAGGATCCTGATAAGATAAACAGAATGTCCTAGAGTTCGTCAATAATGGTACAAAAGAGACCATTCGTATGTCATGTCTTGTAATTATCAATTGCCTTCAAGTCCTGAGACATGGGGTTTTTTTGGGTTTTTTTTTTTTTTTTTTTTTATAAAAATATGTTCGCTCATAAATTTGGTATCTTTTTCAAAGAGTATAAAATTCAAATAAAAAAAATGTGTTAAGTAAGATCAAAATTTTTTTTTTTTTTTTTTTTTTTCCCAAGATAATAGGTTTTCTTTCTTTTACTTTTCTTCCTTTGAGAAACTCTCCATGTCCCTTCAACCCACGGATGACACAATGGCCACGTGCTTTTGATGAGTCTTTTGCATTGCCGAGTCCATCGTCAGACGATGGAAGATGTGTCGAATGCGGGGAAGACGGAAGATGGAAAGACGGAAATACGTAAAAAGTGTTCCTGACTTCCCGAGACAAGGTCTTTGTTGTCGTGCTCTTTTCTTGTCATCTTCCTTCCTTTCCTTCCTGTCCCTCTGGCAGTCTGACAGCAGGGGACCCATTTCTGGTTCCAAGGCACGTCACAGGGCCCGCTTCCGTCGAGCCTTCTGCGTCATGACTTTTTTGAGTGGGGGACAAAGACGAATCGAGCTTGTTGGCTTGGATTTTGGCAGATTTTCTTTTGATTTTCTTCAGTCAAGTTCACATGAAATTGTTCCGTTTTCTTTTATTCTCGTTTCATTGACTTCTTCTCATTTGATGCCTTATTGTCGTCCTTTTGTCCATCGTATTGTGGGAAATCGTAAAACAGGCAGACAGGGGCTTTGTTTAGAGTTCTAAGGATTTGAGGATTTCTTATGGAGGAGGGGGCTAGACTGGGGGGGCGGCAGCCCTAATTCCACCATGTCTGCCTTGGAGAAGGCACCCGTTGGCTCGCTGCGCCACGAGACCTTGAATTTCTAGGGGACAGACAACCAAAGCAGCCCAGAAGGGCAGGAAAGCGCCAGGAACCGTCGAATCCAGCCAATCAGATAACACGGCGGGCACAGCCTCCTCGAGTGTTGTCTCCATTTTCGACACTGAGACTCGGTTCTCTACCAAATCTTGTCATTTTGGCCAATCTCGTTGCAAAACCCACCACGAGGAAGAGGCAGCATGAGTCAACCCGGCGAGGAAGCATTTCTGATGATTTGAGGAATTTTGAGGAATTTTGAGGAGTTTTGAGGCACGGCGAGCACAGGCGAGGCACAGATGGAGCACGGCGAGCAACAAATAACGGTCAAAAAAGGGACGAAAGTAGATAAAATCAAAAGTGAGAAACAGCCAAACCCCAAAATGAGGCCAACTGAAGGAATACGAAAATACGGCAGATCCAGCAAAGAAAGGACTTTGAAGCCAATCATTGTCAAAACGAGGCAAGTCCTGGATCGCAGTCCATACTTGAAACAGCAAAGCCTGGCTCAGAAGTTGTAAAGAAGAAATTGTAAATAGAAAAGTAAATACAGTTAGCACAGTAGAAGAAGAGGCCTAAGACCTGTGCCGCTTGCCCTGAGCTGCCTTCCTGCCGTCCCCATATGCCTAGCCGTATCATGGGATAGCGCCTTTCCTGCCTGGATGACCCTTGTCAGACCACACGGCTGGCTGACGCTATTTCTTGGGACACTCACGATATATATCGTCACCGTTTCTCGCTTGACGCCTTGACTGTTGAAACTTGGTTTTTTGAATTTCTTTGAATTTCTTTGGCCACAATTCCCTTTTCCCCGTTCCTCACTCTAGCCTTACGCTTCCCCGAAGCCACGCTATTCTTCTCTCCGTTTCCTCCGGAAAAAGCCACCTTTCCTCTCTATTAGCCGTCAACTCTTAGTGATTGCATCATCGTCACATCAACTTGCCAGCTTTTTGCAGGATCCACTCACGATCTTGCAATCCGGTTTTCTTTTCTCTCGAAAGCTTCACATTCGCGCCATATAAAAGGCGGACACTCCTCGACATTTCTTTTCCTCGAACATGGGCTTAGTCCTCTATTCTTCGGCCGACGGCGATCCTTCGCCCTCGAGTCAGATTCAAGATCCTCCCTCCCTCCTCAAGGATGGACACAATGCTCATCCTTTCGACACATCGTCGACCTCTCCCTATCTGACCGACCTCGTCGCCCACAACCGACACCTCCCGCCCTCCAGCACGCAGATCCACGACTGGCGCCATGGACCCAGCAAGGCCCGTCTCAGCGCGCGGCAGATGGCCTGCTGGTCCTACCGATACGACATGGAGTTTTACTTCGCCAAGTCTGTGCAGGGTGAAAGTGACGGCGTGTGTGCATACGATGCAAACCTACCCTGCCGCCTGAGACCGCATCAGATCCGGCTGCTGCAGCAGTCGACCACCACCTCGCCCACACGCTGGTACATGTACAACCGCATCGGCTATGCCAAGGGCGGCGGCCTGCGAATCCGCGGCCAGCGCAGGTCGGTGCGCGATTCCTGCTTGAACGAGATGGCCGTCTACCAGGCACGCGAACCGTGTCCGGAGCGGGCCAGACCGAGAGCAGCACCGGCGGCCGGCACGCCCCTGTTCACACGGACAGGACGGAGAACCAACCGGCGGCCGTCTCTGGAGCGCCAAGGCGCCTTCCGGGACGCCACTACCACCAAGCGCCGCATGTCTGTCGATGCTCCATCCGACGACGCAGAACTGTACCGTCTCGGTTTGCTGTACGACAACGAGCACGCCTGTGGAGCCGGCTTCGGCCTAGACACGATTGTCCACGATGAACCTCTGTACTCTGTCTCTGTTGCGCCGGGTAGAAGTAGAAGCAGACGCGGCCGGGTGCGGGGTCGTTCCCCCCGGACATCGACATCGTCTGCGTTTACTTTTGCTCCTACGCCCGGCACGACAGAGTGGTCGGAAATGCCAGTCACCGACATGTCGTTTACGGACGGCATGATGACACCGGCCGACAGCAGTGTCAATGCCGACATTGACCCCACACTCCCCGATCTTGGCCTGTCGTTTGCCAATCTGGCCGACGACGCCGCGCTGGCCCGCTTCCTCCAGGACGAAGAGATGGCCGCGTACCTGGCCGCCGTCCCCGAGTCGCAGATGGACATGGAGATCGAGTACAATGCGGAGCTGTCGGGCTCGGGATCTTCTTCTCAGAGCTCGACTGGCCTGCCGACTCCGTCTTCTTCGTCCGTCTCATCTTCACCGCCTGTTCGTATCGTCTACGAGCTGGAACAGGAGGCGGAGGTTGAGACTAAGACAGACACTTCCATCCTCCCTTCGGTTGAGACCGACTCGATCTCAGAGCTAGTCTCGGCTGACGACACCAACGACGACACCTCCGCCGACTGGATCCTCGATATCGACATGGTCGAGCACAGCGACGTCGACCACAACTCGGAACACTTTTCGGACGCTGACGACGACGACAGCGATGACTGGCAGTTCCTCCGGCCTTGACCTTTGTTGATTGTTCTCACACAAAAACACACACAAACAGACTTCACGACGGCTTGTAGCAAGTCCTGCACATGTCGAGAGAGTGGCCCTCGACAAGAGGGTTCTACTCCTGCGACTGACTTTCACTCGGACTGGCCCTCATATATGTGAAGAGACTCTTGAAAATCAAACGAAAACAAAACAAAGAACAATCAACAATCAAGTAACAAAAAGTCAAGGTCAGGAGTGAGAAGACGATAAAAGATTAACAGAGGCCTTTCTTGGTGTGCTCAGTTGACCATCAACAACTTTGAGCTCCTTGACATGGCCGGTCTTTTTATCTCGCCTCTTCGAACGCCACACATCATTGCATCAGCGGCTGCGTTCTCGAATGTACGATATCGTTGGACCTGTCGAGCGCCGCTCTGAGCCACATTTCCTTTGTCTTTTGATTTATTTGTATCCTTTACCTTGTTTTTTTGCTTCTTTTATTTGATTTTAGTCTCTTTGCATTGCATCGTGGACGTCTATCTTCTTGTTTGTTTTATTACCATATGATTTATTGTTTACCTGCTTCATTATCATAGCTTAGCCACTGCTTCTGTCTTTATGACAAGCATCTCTACGGAGTTTCTCGATTTTCTTTCTCTACTTTCTTTTACCATTGCATTCAACATGTACTTTTCCTTCTTTCTTATACTTTGAGTCTCTTGCATAGCCTGCTGGTCTGGTGTTTCTTTTGTCCGTACATATGTATATCTCATTGTACATTACTGTATTGTATACCATCTGTATCTATCTCTTGTATTTGTATTATTTGTATTTGCATTCTCACACCAAATTCACGACATATGAGCCCATGACTTCACGACAAGCACTGTATTTCGTTTGAAAAAGTTGTATTTTATAGCCTCTGTCCTACTTTCTCAGATACTGATGAATGTATCTGATACTAGCAGGAGAGATGCTCGCGGGGAGAGATCTAAATAAGGAAAGGAAATTACACAAAAGGAAGTAAACAAAAAAAACATTTAACCACCGGGGAAGCTGTCGAGTCAGAGCAGGACTTCCACATATTACCCAAGACAAGTCCGGTCTTGTAACGCCGAACATGAACAAAAAAAAGGAGAGAGAAAAGAGAGAGATAAACAAAGAAAAAGCGCCCCCAGAATTATCAAGAAATATGCACCCTTTCCATAATTAAAACCGAGAGTAGTAGTAGTCGTGTCCCAAAGAAAGGGGACTAATCCAAGCGATCCTTTTTTAAATACCCAAAAAAGAGAGGACGCTTGTTGTGTATCCGTGTTCATGGTGTAGATTCCAAACAGAAAATAAAAAAAGACGTAACTTTGGAAGAAAACGAGAGGGCGAAAAGGGACGAAATGAAAGACAAGCACTGTCTGCTTACAGACAGCACGCGTACTCGTTTGCGTCCATGTCGTTGAACAGGTGCGTGCGTGCGCCCTCGTCTGGAACGTCGAAAGAGCTGCCGCGGTACCGTCCCGTCACATCGCGGTGGTTGCCGACCGTCGAGGAGAACGCGCTGCCCTGCACGCCCATGAAGAAGCGGCTGCGCACCATGATGCCCAGGTCGATGGCGCCCTGGAAGTCGAAAGCCATCTTGTTGATCATGCCCGTCGTCTCCGTGTCGCCGTTGAGCGACGCAAGCTGCCACTTGTGCATCGTGGTCCAGCCGCGCTCGGCCGCCGCCTTGGTGAACATTTCAATCTGCTCCTGGTCGCCGCACGCCAGGTAGACGGGCGGCTTCTCCTCGCCAAAGTTGCCAAACTTGTCCCACGCGCGGTCGAGCGCGTCCAGGTCCACACCCAGCTGGTGCTCCGCGGAGCTCCAGATGCTGTCGTTCTCGGCGCGGAAGTGCACGCCCATGTAGTTGCCGGCGTTGGGCAGGCGCTCGACCAGGCGTTGGATGACGGTGCGCACGTCTTCGCGGAAGCGGACCAGGTGCGAGAGCTCGGTCCAGAGGCGCAGGTCGCGGCGCGTGGGGTCGTCGGTGATGCGGAACACGAGGAACTCCGAGTCGACGTCAACGAGGGTGATACCGCCGTTTTCGAGGGGCGGCTGCTCCATAGCAGCCTCCTCCTCGGCCAGGCGGTCCATGTGGATCTTGAACTGCTCGTTGAAAAAGGCCTTGTAGGGGCGGCCGACCCAGAAGTAGCTGTGGATCTTCTGGTAAAAGGGCGCGTCGGAGCACATGATCTGGAACTTGCGGCGGACCTGGACGGCGCCGGCCTTGGCGGGGTTGATGTCGTCGGGGTGGATGATCTTCATCTGCGGGCAGGCCTCGTGCATCTGCTCGCGCAGGTGGTCGGCATCGTACCACTGGTCGTAGGGCATGTAAGCGTCGCTGTTCATAAAGTTGAACTCAAGCAGGTTGTGGGAGTCGCGCAGCGGCATGGTGGGCAGCATCAGGTGCGAGCCGGTCTCAATGGCCATCTTGAAGCACACCTTGACCTGCGACATGATCGAGGTCATGCCGGCCGTGATGGCGACGCAGTTGATGTACGCCTCGTTCTCCTCCCAGTTGGCGGCGTTGCAGGCAGCGCGGACCTCGGGGAAGGGGAAGATGGGCGGCTTCTCGGCATTGAAGACCTGGTCAAAGTAGTTCTGGATGTGCTTGGTGTCGGCAATGTCGGTGGTGCCCGACGGCGAGCTGCTGCCGCCGCCTACCTTGCCGGCAATGGACTCCTTGGCGGAGTTCCAGGCATTGCTGGGGTAGTCGCCCAACGGCAGCACGCGAACGCTCCAGATGAGGACGAGGGCGAGGAGGAGGGAGGTCACAAGACCGGTTCGACGATTGAACATGATTACGGCGATGTGGGCATGAGGAGGAGGGAGGGGGTGTTGGAGATGTTGGAGATGTTGGAGATGTTGGACAAAAGAAGGAGAGGAAGCTGTGTCGTCGAGACGGGAGGTCGAAAAGACAGGACGAAACAGAGAAACAAAGCTATGAAAGCTTAGAAGAGCCGAAACAAAACGCGTTCAAGGTGTTTGTTGGCGGGACGAGTCAGCAATTGCCGGGAGGAACTGTCTTATAATCCTGCAATGCACGGCTGTTGGAAAATAAATGCTGATGCTGAAGACGAGGCGAAGGGAGGCAGGCTGCTCGAAAAGAAAAGGGTTGGAGAACGGAATTAGGTGGAAAAAGGGAGGCCGTGAAGAAGAAAGGAAAATGGAGAAATAGAGAAAAAGGGAAAGGGGGAACAAGGACTCGAAGAAAAGGAGCAATGCTCGGCACGAACAATGTCGATAGCAGATGCGGAACGGCGGTTGGAGATAGGAGAAAGGAGACGAAAAAAGGGGAGAAGAAGAGAAGAAGAACCGGGAGGAAAGAAGGAAACGAGAAACCAACAGAACAAAAGCAACCCGTATCGATGCAGAGTTATTTGCACCTTGCCTTGTCGAGACCAAAAAAACGAGAGAATGAAGGTGCGACTGGTGTGGACTCGCTCAACTGGGCAGTCGCTGCCAAGGTCAGGTTCCCTGCTGGTGGGCGATCTCCAGTTTTTCTGGGTCCCTCCCTAATGCCCCCTATGGCCCATCTGTAATCAACTAATCAATCAGACACAGCAGCCAAGAGCGCCATCAAAACCAGGTATGCGATACATGTGCAATGGTGTGTCTCTGTGTCTTTGTGTGTCCTTTGCACGCCAACGCTTGCGTAATACGAGAGAATGCAGACTAGGGGGGTAGTACTGGGTACCTTGCGCTGGAACTGGAATCGAGATAGTACTGAACGGATAGGGAAAGCCAGCCAAAGCCAGCGACAAGCCAGTCAGCGCGGACCTCGAAAAAATTAAAAGAGGCGTCATCAACTAATAGGGGTGAAATGGGACGAATTTCACAAGCACTGTACAAGGGCACATAATTAAGAACCCAGCACGAATCATCACGAAAATAGCAGCCGCAGCAGCGCGTCCGAGTCAGCGATGGTCAGATGTAGTTGAATAGTCTGAATAGCTTCTATAAGTGCTGAAGCTATTGCGAACCGTCCTTGTTCAGGAAGGCTCGGATGCGACCAGCACATGTCACCGAATGTGTTCCTTGTGAGGGGAAGGGGCGATGAGGAGAAGGCAGGCAAACAGGGCAAGTACCTGCAGGCGTACGTTGCACGTCGTACCAGCAGGACTACGGCGCATGGAAAGAGGACGAAATGCTCCTTCCCCCTCTTTCAGACTGTTGCAGGTAGAAGGCAGGTGCGACCAAGACACGAGCACGACGAGGTATTGGAAAGAGCGACCGATACGTACAGCGTGCCATCCCATCACCACCTCGATTCTCGACGCGCATATGAATACGAGCATCAATTTCCATAATTTGAGAGGTGCGCTGGTTCTGGAACACGCCTCCACGCATGCTCCCGTAAGGAACTTTCCGTGCGCAAGCCACAGAGGCGCCTCTGGTTCAAGATGACAGAGTCTCGAGAGGATACAATTCCGTCTCTCTAGGAGCACAGGGAGCGTCGTTTACGGAAGGCAAGGGAAAGGCTGGCCAATGCGACGCAAGCAAAATAACAGTCTGACAGTAGGGCTGCAATTTGGGGCGGAAAGGGAAGGAAGGACCTTACGGATTGGGACACGAGGAAGAACAGTGGGGCTGACAAGGGCAAAGGACGCTAGTGGCCAGGAATGAGGAAAAGGGGCGGCTGCAGCGTCATTGTTCGCATTTGGGCGTAATTTGTGGTTTTGGTGGCTTTGGGCGCATTTGGTGCTGTTGCGCGGAATGGTGGGGGTCTCACCCGTCTAATTGCAGTGAACTGACCGCGACGCGTACAGTGGATGGCAGCTGTTTGCAGAGCCATGCAGAAATACTACAGACAGCAAAATGGTTGGACTGGTACAGATTAAGGCATACTCCGTAGAATACTAGTACTTTAGCCTTATTTGTTCTAGTACGCTGGCTCTCTAACGTGCCTTCCTCCAGCAAAAATAAATTTGCATGTCGCGCTTTCCTTGGCTAGCCTTACCGCCTTCCATTTTTGGCGTTTCTGCCAATCGCAGTAGGAGGGGCAACTTTTTTTTTCTTCGTCGAATCCGACATCGTCACAATCGCGAAGAAAGTTGGGTACATACACATTCGTTTTTTCTCGTCAACTTCACCAATCACCCCGACAAAACCACTCCAGACCACCAAGATGACTGCCACCGCTGTTACCGAGGCTGAGGCCCCCCACAACAAGTTCGACGTACGTTGATGCCTTCCAAAATGCTTGTTTTTGTTGTTGTTGTTTGTCTCTCTCTTATCTCTCGACGATGATTTTTCCGATACCGATCATGGAGCCAATTCGATGTGAATGGGGTCTGTCTCTCGCCCTGAAGACCCATGTTATACATGCTCGACTATTATTCTCGACCACAACCTCTCTACAATCCGCGACAATGCCTTCATCTAGGCTCGAACGGACCAACATGTTCAACACGTGTGACTCAATTCTCGATCGAGACATTGAAGGCTACTGTAAGACTTGGGAACTAAGCTTCTAAGTTTGACAATGGCACAAAGTCACTGTCTATTCCACATACCACCTAAAACCAAAGCCCGCCATATTTCGCGACAAATCTCGACAACACGACGACATTGGGAAGAGATACATAAGAGAGAGAGAAAAACGAGACAAGACAGGCCTCATTTCTCCCCTTTTCGCCCATTCCTCACTAACGATACAACTTCAGACCATCCTGGTGCTCGACTTTGGCAGCCAGACTAGCCATCTGATCCTGCGCCGTCTCCGTGGTCTCAATGTCTACGCCGAGATGCTGCCCTGCACGACGAAGCTGGCCGAGCTGCCCTTCAAGCCCAAGGGCATCATCCTGTCTGGAGGCCCCTCCTCTGTCTACGACGAGGGCTCACCCCGTAAGGCTTCTCGGGAGACCTGGTTTTGATTGTAGTTGGCTTGTATACTGACCCTTTAGACGTCGACTCTGCTATCTTTGACCTTGGCGTCCCAATTCTGTAAGTTGATATCGCTACGCCGGGAACTAATTTGTGGGTGGTGACACTTATACTAACATTTAATTCAGGGGCATTTGGTACGAACCTTACATCTCCTTCACTACTCACGCCGACACAACTAACCCGACTTTAGCTACGGCTGCCAGGAGCTCGCATGGCAGATCAACTCGGCCAACGTCGCCCGCGGCGACCACCGCGAGTACGGCCACGCTGATGTGAACATCCACAAGGTCGACGACCACGTCGACCGCCTCTTCGCCGGCCTCGGCGAGACCATGCACGCCTACATGTCGCACTTTGACAAGCTGGTGTCACTTCCCGAGGGCTTTGTGGTGGTGGCCAGCACGGCCAACTCGGAGTTTGCCGGCATCGCCAACAAGTCCAAGCCCATTTTCGGTGTCCAGTTCCACCCGGAGCTCGAGCACACGCCCCGCGGCAGCGAGCTGCTGCGCAACTTCTCGGTGGACATTTGCGGCGCTAGCCCCAGCTGGGTCATGGGCGACTTTGTGCAGCAGGAGATCTCGCGCATCCGCCACCTGGTCGGCGACCGCGCGCAGGTGATTGGCGCGGTGTCGGGCGGCGTGGACAGCACGGTGGCGGCCAAGCTGATGAAGGAGGCGATTGGCGACCGGTTCCACGCGGTGCTGGTGGACAACGGCCTGATGCGTCTCAACGAGTGCGAGCAGGTCAAGGCGACGCTGGGCGAGCACCTGGGCATCAACCTGACGGTCGTGGACGCGGCCGACCTGTTCCTGAGCCGCCTGGCCGGTGTCCTGGAGCCCGAGAAAAAGCGCAAGATCATTGGCTCTACCTGTAAGTGATTTTCCTGGGGGGTTTTGGTTTGTAACGAATGCATACTAACAACACAGTCATCGACCTGTTTGAGAAGGAGGCTGAGCGCATCGAGAAGGAGGCCGAAAATACTCCCAACGCCGGCAAGGTCGAGTGGTTCCTCCAGGGAACGGTAAGGAAACAGTCCTCTCCAATAAAGTGTCAACCAAATTCTAACTTAATTTAGCTGTACCCCGACGTTATCGAGTCCCTGAGCTTCAAGGGCCCCTCGGCAACGATCAAAAGTGAGAACACATCTACACTGAAGATACTTGTTCGTTGAGCATGTATACTAACGCAGCTTCCCAGCGCACCACAATGTCGGTGGTCTGCCTGAGGTATGTCTTTATGCTTCCTCTCCTTTGAAAAACTAAAATGTCCGTCTACTAACACTTCAATAGCGCATGATGAACGGCGTAAGTGACAACTGGGTTCGTTGAACGTGATGATTTGTAGATGACTAACGTTACTTTGCCTTTTTTTTAGCAAGGCCTTCGTGTAAGTCTATCTCTGTCGACCCGTCAATTCCGAGCATGACAATGCATACTAACTTATTTTTTAGCTCCTCGAGCCCCTTCGCCTCCTGTTCAAGGACGAGGTCCGCGCCATTGGCCGCACGCTCAACATCCACAACGACCTGATCATGCGCCACCCCTTCCCTGGCCCGGGCATCGGCATCCGCATCCTGGGCGAGGTCACGCCCGAGCGCGTCGAGATTGCGCGCAAGGCCGACCACATCTACATCAGCGCGATCAAGGAGGCCGGCATCTACGACCAGATGTCGCAGGCCTACGCCGGTGTCGACACCAACAAGGCCGTCGGCGTCATGGGCGACACGCGTGTCTACGGCTACATTATCATCCTGCGCGCCGTGACGACGAGCGACTTTATGAGCGCCGAGGCGTTCGAGTTCCCGTGGGCGCTGCTGCAAAAGATTGCGCGCACGATTGTCAACAGCGTCGACGGCGTCTCGCGCGTGACCTACGACCTGTGAGTCGAGCCCCCAAAGATTGAGTCCTTTTTGTATACATACACTAACAGTGACAGTACCTCCAAGCCTCCCGGCACCATTGAGCTGGAGTAAGCGGGAGCAGAGTGTTCAGAGTGCTGGCAAAGTCGTAGAGATATGTGACGTTGAAGGCGAAAGACGGAGTACACCCATATTACATATAGAATTTTTGCTTAGCAGCTTGTTTTTGCATTTTTTGTTCATTTCCTCGTTATGGTCTCGAGTTTTTGCATAGATTTTTTTTAAATCAGCAATAGAATATGGTTCAGAGCCAGGTCATGTCAGTTTTTTTTAGGGGAGGCCAAGGAGTACATATCAATGCATTTGTTTTCTATTCGAATGAAGGTCCATCCGACCACTACGAGCTGGAAGGGATGCGATTTTAGTGTTTGCGACCGTGCTCCGAGTGGCTGGACCATGAATCAGCGATCCTGGATAGAGAATGCACTTGCAAGTAGACGCCGCTTGTTTATGCTTAGGAGATTCTCTATCTCTTTACTAGATTTTCACATGTTTTATCTTACATCTAGATACATACAGATAATCGATTCTCGAGATACTGGCGATGTACGTCGTACTTCGTGCTTTGTAACCAACACTTTGCACTCAACAATATCAAAATGGAACACTGACTGCGTGGCCTGCCATCTCCCCTGTCATCATTTAAACTTTTGTCGTCATATCTCTAATAATTGGGGTTTGCTGATGACCGTTCTCGAAACATGTGTCCATTGTGGGCACAAAGTGTAACCTGGATCTGGCTGAACCAAGATAGATGCATGGGTGGAGGTGGCAACTGTGTCGTCGAACTCGTCAGCCTGTTTGGGGATCGTATCTACAGCCTTTCTTTTTTGGTGAGATTGCCGCCGGGTCGAGATCCGTCGTGTAAGTGGGCTGGAGACACGGAGTATATAAGGTGGATTACATGTTTTGGTGTTCAGGGGGTGTTTTGTTCTATTTTAATTCCCCGAGACTGAGTCAAGACAATTATTAGAGACGAAACAGTGTACAACTTTTGTTTTGGACCAATACGGCATATCCTGTGTTTGGTATCCGTACCGCCACATTATCAATTAAAACCCTTCCTGCTCCGTGAGATCTTCCACAAACACAGGAACAACGTGCGGTTGATACCCTGGGAATTGTGTGCAACCCACCTGACCCCTGTTTTGTAGTCTGTGATCCTTCCGTTTTAGGTAGGTCATCATGTTATTGACTAACATCCTCAGGGTCGGTTCTTGGAAATGTACTTATACTTGGACAAATAGAGTTTCTTCTCGCTTTGATTCCCTCATCTTCTGTATCATTCCGTGCAACTGGATCTAAGATGCGGGGTTCTACACGGTATAAGCTGAGTAAACAGATTCGTTGTAAGTGGGATGCATGTGTCATGTCAAAGATAATTCCAGAGACCCTGAAAGACACTTTGAATTCTCATATCCGACGTGGACATTGTGTCTTAACAAGCAAGGTTACCTTACCAGCAAGCTGGTTCAACCGGATCTGTCAACATCTGCCGATATCTGTCATTGCTCGATGCAGTCTTTATCCGTTCACGACGTAATTTGTAATGTTATGTGCTGTCGTAATGCCATGTTGCAATCGATTGTACGGAGTACAAATGAGTTGTTAGTTATACAGTTGAGAATAAAGTTGCGTTTTCAACTCTCTGATATTTCAAAAGGTCGGTTGTTCACGCGAGAGAAAGACCAAGAGAAAAGGTGTTTGGTAAAAACGACATAACGTGGGACAATAACGGTGTTGATTGTCTCCAACTATGACTGGACGGGCTTGTAGACTCTCTTGTATGTTAGCTGCACCTGGATGGCACCATGCAGAGTAGACGAGATATGCAAATATATGCAATGCAGTTATGCTTGGCTGCCGGGCGTTACTTTCTGTTCCATCTTTCGCTTTCGTGATTCCTTCCGATGTAATATCTCCCTCGACGGAAGAGCTTCGGCACATGTCAAGAAAAGGGCGCGTGTGGCATTGTGGCAGGGCGTCGGCCAATCCGAGCGGAGGAGAAGAAACAGAAACGAGGAAGCAAAAGAAGAAGACGTGGACGACGGATAGAAGCGAGGGCTGATCCGCAAAGCAAAACAGGCTGGTACAATTGGTCATAAAAGAGGGGTCCTCGTACGGATGTTCGTCTCGGTCGTTAATGGCGGCACAAACAACAAACAACAAATCGAGACGACCAGGAACGAGAGTCACAAAAGGTTATTGGAACAAGTTGCTGCCCTCCGTGGGGAAGCTTTGCCTGCCCCGAAGATTGTGTATTTTTTTAATTTTTAATTCAGAGTAAACGATCTTGAGTCATCGAGAAGATTCACAGCAGAAAACAGAGGACCGATTCACGGCCTTGTGTTGTGTAAAGGGGACTCGTGGGAGACGCAAAGAAGCGGGGGAACCGTTGTTAGCCGCATCTGAGCGGGCAGATTTCAGTCCTTTCACGCCATTTCACGCCATTCTCGGTATCGTTCCAGTGCGGGACAGGACGATCCTTTGGGAGCCTCGACCCGGAGAACAGTCTTGCAGGAGCAGAGAATGGAGGCGATGCTGTCCTCCCTCAACTAAACACCACTCAAATGATGGACAACTGATCTGAATAATGAATGCGTAATGGAATGGTAATTTATTGGCGGACTTGGTGGTAAGATTCTCTGGTTGATTGTGGTTAAAGCTAAGTTGTCTTGACCTTCAGCGAAGGTTAAAGAAGTTAGCTTAAATTTATTTTATACAAAGGTTTGTGAGGGTAAGTTATAGCGGTGTATAACGGTGTAGGCCACCAGTAACGGGGAGGGAAAACTATAGTAATCTCCCGGTCACCGGCCTTATAATCTTACTATAACCTACCAAAATTGAAAATAATAACGAACGTCGATATAAATTAAATTATAAAATAGTAAATATCTCGTATAAAATATTATAATATATAAAGTTGGACGTTTACGCGTTAAACAATAAATAAAAAAAAATAAACGTTCATTCGTAGTGGGTAAAAGTAAAATACGAATAAAAATAAATAATTTTTAAACTTTAATTAGCGTTACGTTAGTTAAGTAAACTTTATTCACTTTAAATAAAGTAAAAAAACAAACGGAATAAATAAAATAAACGATAAATAACGTAAAAAAAAAATTCGATTAAGTTAAATGAGAGGGTACTTTACTTTTATTAACGGAAAATATTAAAAAAGTCTTCGTTATACTAATACTTATTTTTTTCCCGGTATAAAATTAATAAACTTTACTTGTAAAATATATATAGTTTTAAATTAAATATATATATTTTACGTTTTTTACTTTCCGTAATAATATTATAAATTTAATAAAAGATAAATGAAGTTACGCATACAATCGTTATAAGGTTATTTTATCTTAAACCTATATTAAACTTTCGCCGAACTTTCTTTTACACCTATACACCAAGTATTAAAAAAGTTAAATTAGTTTTAAAGTTTTAAAAGTAAATGATGGTTACTTTAAAATACAACCGAGTAAACTAAACTCGTAACTTATTTTATCTTTCGTTAAAGAAAAAACGCTTTCCTTTATCTAACTTAAAGTCGTTATTAATTACGGCTTATTTAAAGTGACGGTTTAGTTTATTAACAGTAAAATTAAAACTAAAGAAGATTTTAACAAAAGTTTTACGGCTAAAAACATTAAGTTTACATTTATTAAGGCCGATAATAAGTCGACTAAACGTTACCGGTTAGTTTATTTTCTTTTATTCGAAAAACTTAAATAAGATCTATTTCTATATTTACCCTTTAATTAGTTTAACTATTACCTCCGTTAATTTATTTACGCGGGGCCATCCGACAAAGGTAAATTTAACTTTAGTTTTATAAATACGAAACATCTTAGTAATAATCTCGTTCGCGAAGTGTAAACCATTATCAAAGTATATAAAGCCAAGCCAACCAACGACACAAACCAACACTCGTATCCATACTTCTATAACATCTTAAACTCCACAATTTCTCGTAAAGATAACCTACACAAACCTCGAAAAATAATCTACGACCACCAAAATATACAACTCGCCTTTACGTCCAACGATCTCAAGTAGTCTAACAAAGTCTTAAACGATAAACGACATTAATTTTAAGGATATAATCTTACGAAGGTTAGTTTTCTATAAACGGTTACCGATTTACTAACAAACGGGATACTTAGCGTAATATTCGATTATATCTTTAACCCGACTTAACCACTAAAACTTCCTACGTAACTAAACTAAAGTTATAACGTAAGAAAAGTAATTATAACTATTATAAGCCTAACTAATAGTTTTATATATTTTTAATTTTAAAATATACTTAAATTAACTACCGTCGTACTCTTTTATTTTTTAAAAGGCGTGGTTAAATAAACGGTAAACTATAGTTTAACGTAAACGATTACGTTTAACTATATTTAAGATAAACTTAATAGTAATATATTTAGCTCTTTTCTCGAAAACTTTAACGATATTGACGTACTTAACTCGTACTTTATTAAATGGCGCGTTGTTTACCTTAACCGTTAAAGCGACGAACTTATTTATATCGCCGCCCTTTTTAAAGTTAAGTTTATTTTACTTAAACTCCGTTAAACACGGTAACGGTTATAACTTAATTAAACTAAAGCGTTCGATTATACGGCGTCCACTTTATTTTCGTCCTTTTAAATTATTACGTCTTTTCAATTAAACTCGCTTAATCTTGGGTGGGGGAGTAAAAATATAGTAAACACCTGGCGCTATAAATGGGATAAGATTAAAAAAGTTATTTTTAAAGATAATATTTAAACTTTAAAATCTAAAAAGTAACTTAAATAATCCGTCAACGACTTTAATTAATTAAGTTATATTTAACCGGTGAACGAATTATAAATTAAAGTTATTAAAAAATTTTGTTTACCGCTTAATCTTTTTATAAACTTTTCCTCGTTTAATTATAGTTTATACAATAAATTAATAATTAATATAAACTTTAACTAAATAAGAAAACTAAAATAAGTACTATTTTATAATATTAATAGTTTTAATAAAGGCTAATACCTTACGCTCAAAATTAATATATCGTATCTTAATATCCGTAAACGGAAATAAAAAAAAAAAAATAACTTTAACTTTACTTATATTCTTGTCTATGGTCTCAGTTCCCAAAAGAGTATCTTTAAGTTACTAAAAGATACCGCCGATACTAATCCTGTTAATATTTATCGTAATATAAACTTACTTATCCGAAATAAATTTATAAAAAACGTTTTAATCGATAACACGACAAATAAACTTTACGCTCTCCAGTTACTTTAGTCTTTAATATAGTTTAATACGCTCCATTTATTTCTTTTAAATTAACTAACGTTTAAACGAGGTTAATTAAGATACCTTTTCAAAAAAAGCTTATTTAATCACTAATAAATAAAATAAAAAACTAAGTATATATTTCTTCAACTAAAATACCTCTTAACTTACGTTTTATACTTCGTTAAAGTTCTTAAGTGAATATTCGGCCCACCTATTAACAAAACGACGAAACGTCTCGCGGTAATAAACAACTAACCTTATTTTACCATCAAAGTAGTATATCCCGACATTAACAATATTAAACTTAAAGAACTTAAACTTCTTTCTTAAAAAATACATAAGTCCAAAAGTAACGCGTAAAAAGTACTTATCTCTTAATTAAGTAAAATGAGAGTTAAAGTCTTTTCTACCTATACTATAATCGTCCACGAATAAACCGAGTATATCGTTTATCTCGCGATTCCAACCTAAAATGGTCTCGACTATTAACAACTTAAGTAAAAATAATATAACCTTAAAACATATATCTCTAAACTTAACGTAAGTCGTAAATAATCTAACTATACCTTAAAAATAAACGCGGTAAAAGTATATACTATAAAGAACGAAAAAAGTTATATACTTTTCGTAACCGCGCACTATAAAGATTCCTTAAAACTTATTATATACGTTTATATTTAAGAAAACTAAAAAACGACCAAATACTAAATAATTTTTATTTTACTCTATCGAGTAAGTTAAATATTACGTAACAATAGTATTAAAGTTAATATTACGAAAGTCGTGTACCATTTTGAAAGACCCGTTAAGTTTTTTCCGGAAAAGTAAAAGAAATACTTACTTAAATATTTTACGAACGATATAACTAAACTTTTTTATTAATAAAAGAAATTTATTAGTAAACTTAATAACGTTTTAACGGTAACGGTATTATTTTATCCTTTAAGGTTAAACCTTAAGCTTTAGTTTAACCTTATATTACACTAAATCCGTAAGTTATATTTCGACGAAAAAAAAAACGAAATAATCTCGGTAAATATAAAAAAGACGTCGAGCCTTAACCCGCTAAACGTTAATTAAAACGACGTCACCTAGTTTAATCCTCGATAAGTTAAACTAATTATCCACAATCTATTAATCCTTTTCGTTTATTTATCGAACGATAAAGTATTTATCGATAAAAGCGGAGTTATTATTAAAGTTAACGCGAAAGCGTCGGTCTTTAAAGTTATTACATCTTAAAGTATTAATCTCGTAAAAGAAAATATCCGTAATGTTAAAGTTTAAATTAAGGTCGAGTAAAATATTTTATATTAAGTTAAGTAAAAATACTTAATGTCGTTTATAGATTACTCGTTGTTTAAGCGACTATATTCGTGCCGGCTTAAGCGTAAATAGTTTAGTTAGTCACGCCCTTTTACTTTTAACGTTAACGTAATATAACGTGTCGCGGAGGATAGTAAAGTCGGTTAAAGAAATTATTAACGAACAACGGGCCTCTTTCCGTTTAACTTTTAAAAAAAGTTATAGACTTTTAAAAAAACGTCGTTAACAACGTTAAACTAATATTTATCGTCGTTATATCCCCACTTAAGTTAATCGTCCGTTTAAATAATAAACTCGGTTAAAGTTAACTTTTTAATATAGTGTACTTTAATACGCGTATAAGTTAGTACAATTAACTTAAAGCCGTTTATACCGTAAACTATTAACTAGTAAGTAACTTAATTGTATTTCGTTTATATACGCTTATACTAATCTTTTAAAATAAAGACATCAAAAGTTTAAGTTATCTTTAAAATATAAACTCAAATTATACACTTAATACCGCCGATCAAAAGGTTAACGACACAGTAGTTAAAGACGGAATACTTTGCGTCGTTAACCAGTACGACTAAGAAGTTAAGAAAAGTGGTTAACAACTAAAGTTTAGCCCGACGGGCTATTTTAAGCGAAACGATCGTAACGGTAAATCCGCTGTTAAGTATAACGCGTTTAGTGAGGGCGTTATTAATTAAAGTATAAATAAAACGCACTAACGGAGAGCCGTTTTTACTTTTAAAAAACGATACGTTTTTAGTTAAGTAAAATTATAAACTATTTATACTTTAAATAAGGTTAAAGTGCTTTACGATTTATTCTTCATTTAGACTAATTAACACGACGTCCTCTACGTCTAATTGGTTAACTATAAGTTTAGTTTTATTAACTTTAAAGATTACTTTAATCGCGTTTATTAACTTTATTATTTTTTTCCGTAAACGAGAGATACTTAGTTAATTAAGTCGGTTAACCTTTTTATAAATAAGTACACTTATATTAAAAAAATTAAATACGTTAAGTTACACTATCGCTTAAACTAAAACGTTTAAAATAATTTAAAGTTAATAATTTAAGTTTATCTTTAAAATACCCTATATTTACTTATTTATATAAAAGCTTTTTTCCTCAAAGAAAAATTAAAGAATTTTAATAACCTAATAAACTTAAAGGTTATTCCGAAAACGGACCAGGTTTATAAAAACTTAAGTTAACGGAGTATCCGGTATATATAACTTAAGTAACTTCGGTTAACGCTTAACTTACTTAAATAAAAAAAAAGTATTAATTAAAGGTATAACTTCCTTAGTTTACTTAAGCGCTTTAACAAAGCGCGGTTTAATAATATAAACTAACTTAACCACACGACTAATAAAGCTAACTAGTTTATATAAAATATTTTTTTTAAAAAGACGTTTAAAGATAATAAAAACCGCCATCACCTAAACCTCGTTTAGTTTACAAAAGGTAACGTCTAATGTAAACTCTCGTTCTTTAATCAAAGTATACACCCGTCTTTTATATTCTTCGGCTTTAATAAAATTAACTACACCACTATCTCTCATAAAAAAAACGGCCTTAACCTTAAAACTAATAATATAACTTAACTTAATATAATAAAAGCTTTAGTTAATCTTAGTCTTATTACGCGGTTAAGTACATTTAACGACACGGTGTTTAACCTTACTATAGTTAAAGTATCTTATACCTCCTTCTCCTAAATATACAACACGTCGATTAAAACAATTACGGTTACCGTAACTAGTTTATCCGTAAAAGTAATAAATAATAATATTAACTTTTTTAAGATAATTAGTTGTTACGAAAAAGATACGGTACTTACTTTTAAGTATATCGTACTAAAGTACGCGAGCTTTTTAATAAGTTAGGCAAGTAAAACCTTAAAGTATAACCGTTATAATATAATAAATAAAAGTTTAAAAAAAATTTTAAATATTACGTTTATCTAAAAAACTTAAACGGCTTAGTTCACGGATAGTTTCGTCCTCTTCAGCATTAACATCTATACTAAACGTATAGACAACGAACAAAATAACGTCTTTAAAGTTTAAATAAGTGTAATCGTCGCTTAAACTTAAACCTTACCTAGCCATTAAGTCTTTAAATAACAAAATTTACCACGTCTTCTCCTTAATAATTATACCGCTCTCTCCGTCCTTTAAACCTTTAAAAATAAAGTAACATAAAAAAGTATCCGGCTAAGTACCGTTAATCTTACGGTAAAACTTGTTTACACGGCGTATATAACGAAGGATATCCTCGCTAAGTCAACGTTAAAATATACCGATCTCGTTTAGTAACTTATTAACTAAATGGGTGCCCTTACTAAACTTCTTCAAAAAAACCTTAAAAAGATTATCTTAATCCTTAAACACGTTATCTTTAATATTCTCGTACTAACGTTTAACTTTTCTTTAAAACCCTTTCTTTAAAAAATACCGCTTTACTTTCTCTTATACTTTAACCGGATACTAAAGGTATACCAAAGTAACGGTCTTAATACCCTCCAAGTAATCGTCGTACCTCTCTCTAAAATTACCTAAAAAAGTTCCTACATCTATAAGTCCGTTTATAATAAAAAATAACTTAAGCTTAACTAAAAACTTAAAAATATCGTTAAAGTTAATTAAAGTAACTTTAATAACGGTTTCGTCGTCTAAACTTATTATTTGTAAAATAAAAAATAAATTAATGTAAAAATTATCTAACTAGTTAAAAATAACGGTAACTACAAAGTCATTAGATAAAGTTAAAGCTTAATCGTCGTCCAATATAATAAATAAACTAAAAGATAATTAACTTTATCGAAATAAATAAAAGAGTATATAGTTTAAAAGACTTTAGCTCGTCCCAAAATAACTTAAAGTAACGTAAGTTATCTTAAAGTAACTAAAGAAATTTTACGAGAACTCGACGAGAGTTTAACCAAATTAAGGATACTTAACGGTAACTTGACAAAAGTTAACCAAGTATAATAAAAAATAAATTAAAAATATAACCTTAATAAGGTAAAGACTTAATAAAGGTACACAAAGTTTAATCGACAACGTAAAAGATTAACGTTAATTAAAAAAATAATTTTATTCGTCGTTATAAAATAAAAATAAAGATTATAAAATAAAGTAAAAAAATATAAAAAAAAAATGAACGATTAATAAACTAATCCCTTAAAGGTAAAAGAACGACAAATAACCTTAAGTTTAACTAATTAATAGTCGACGTTTAACTTCCGACCAATAAAAAACGTAAGATTTAAGTTAAATTATAACTTAAGTTAAAATAAACAAAAACCCACAATTTCCCTTAAACTAAACAAAAATAAAGTTAACTAAAGAAAAAACTTTAAACAACTACTTAAAAATAGTTTACACGGAAAGTATACTTCTAAACGATCTTAAACGAGTAAATCGACATCGACAAAATATCGATCGAAACGTCGTCTACGACTAACAAAACGGTCAAACAACTTATAAAAGATCTCGACAAAAACAACGTCGGGTCTCACGGGAGCCACAACTCGGTGTAACTTATTTCGGGTCAATTCACACCGGTTCAAGTCAGATAGCACGGCAGTCTTCGAAGAAGTAAAACTTGTCGGTGATTAAAGAACTAAAGGATAAACGGTGTTATCTTTATCGTGTATTCCCCGGTAAAGCCCCCAACTAAAGGCGATACTGTCCTCCCTCAACTAAACACCACTCAAATAATAAACAACTAATCTAAATAATAAATACGTAATGGAATGGTAATCTATTGGCGGACTTAGTGGTAAGATTCTCTGGCTAATTATGGCTAAAGCTAAGTTGTCCTGACCTTCAACGAAGGTCAAGGAAGTTAGCCCAAATCTATCTCATACAAAGGCCTGTGGGGGTGGGTTGTGGCGGTGTGTGGCGGTGCAGGCCACCAAGAACGCGAGTTCCAGCGCGAGCCAAAACGTTCCAAGAACGTTCTCAAGGATTTTAGCTTCTTGTGAGCTTCCTTTTGTGGTAGTTTTCATCGACGCCAAGGCGGAAACGAGGTCCAAAATAAAGTCGATAAAGTAATTGGGCGTGAATCAAGATATAAAAGATAATAGAAAAGGCGGAAAACAGAGAGAAATAGAAAAGAAGGCAAGGATGGGGTCGATTGGAAATTGGGGAACCTCTGACACAAGAGGGGACGACGCACATCCTTATCGGTGCGTCACAGCTTGGAGAATGGGGGAAAGGGAAAGGAGACGAAGCAAAAAGAGGAAAAAGAAAAGAGTGGGACAAGAGTCCAGACTTACATGGAGATAAATTACATAAATGTGCATGGCTGCTGTTGGATGCAAAGAAAGAAAGAAATCAAGACAGCTTGACTTATTTGATCACAGTCGTTCGTGTCATAACTTCTGTTCCTTTTATTGTCTTCCCTCCACCTTCACACAACGTCACCATGGCCGACACATCCAAAGTCGTCCCGTTCGGCAAGCCCATGAAGGCGCTGTTCCCGTTTGCGCCGAGCTACCGCAACCTCAACCACGGCTCGTACGGCACGCACCCGACCGTCGTGGGCGAGGCCCGCGCCCAGTTCCTGGCCGACCACGAAGCCCGCGCCGAGATCCACAAGCGCCTCGAGAGCCCCGAGCTGCTGCGCCAGTCGCGCGCCGCGTTCCAGCCGCTGCTGGGCCCCAACGTGAATGTGAACGAGCTGGTGTTTGTGGCCAACGCGACGACGGGCGTCAATGTCGTGCTGCGCAACCTGGCGGCCAACTGGTCGGCGCCCTCGGCCGACGCGGGCGACGCCGTCCTGTTCATCACGCCCATCTACGGGGCGTGCGACAAGACGCTGCAGGAGCTGGCGCAGTCGGGCCGTGTGCACCCGGTGCAGGTCCACGTCTCGTTCCCCCACGACGACGACGACACGCTCGTGCAGAAGCTGCGCGACGCCTATGCCGAGGCCACGGCGCGCGGCCTCAAGGTCCGCCTGGCCATCTTCGACACCATTGTCTCGGCGCCCGGTGTCCTGCTGCCGTGGGAGCGCCTCGTGGCCGTCTGCCGCGAGCTCGGCATCTACTCGCTGCTCGACGCCGCCCACGGCATCGGCCACATCGACCTGACGCACCTGGGCAACCCCGACGTGTCTCCAGACTTCTTTGTGTCCAACTTGCACAAGTGGCTGTTTGTCCCGCGCGGGTGTGCCATGCTGTTCGTGCCCTTCCGCAACCAGCACCTGCTGGCCACGAGCCTGCCCACGTCGTGGGGCTACCAGAAGCCCGGCCAGCGCGGCGACCAGTCGCCCGAGGCCCTGCGCACGCTCTCGACGTCCGCGACGCCGCCGCCCGACACATATTTCACGGAACTCTTTGGCGAGGTCGGCACGCTCGACTACACAATGTGGATGTGCGCGCCCGCAGCCATCAAGTTCCGCAACGAGGTCTGCGGCGGTGAGCAGGCCATCCGCGACTACTGCTTCGACCTTGTGCAAAAGGGCAGCGACCTCGTGGCCGCCAAGCTGGGCACCGAGGTCATGGACAGCCCGCGCAGCAACATCCGCAAGTGCTGCCTCAACAACGTCCGCCTGCCCTTTACGGTCACGGCCGAGGGCGACGCCGAGGGCGAAAAGGACCTGTCGACCGTGCCGCTCGCCGACTTTGAAAAGGTGCACATGTGGGTGACCCGGTACACCGCCAAGAAGTACGACACCTACTTCCGCATCACCTACTATGAGGGCCAGCCGTGGGTGCGTCTGAGCGCCCAGGTCTACAACGACCTCGACGACTTTGAATGGGCCGCCGATGCGCTGGTCGACGTTGTTGCCCAGATCAAGACCGGCGAGTGGCGGAAATCGTAAATCGAGAGGTTAGGGAGGAGACCTAGAAGGTTATATAATGACATGACATAAACGACATCAAGATAGATGACAAGAGACGGAAGAAAGAAAGAAGGCGATCAGGTGATAATCATATCTCGTTCCAATAGAAAAGACAATAAGAGATTTCAAATGCCAATGCATACATGATTCGTTAGGAAATGAAACCGAAAACGTCAAGAACATGAAAGCTTTAAAAACGGAAACAAAACAACAGCCAATACATCATAAACCGCCAACTTCCAAAACAACGCCACCAACGTGGCCCAAACGTGTGTTGAGAATGTCCCGAGACAGAGAATGGCCGTCCGCCTATCTGTCTGTCTCGGGCCACCAACTCCAATAATCTTGTGAAACTCTGTCGTACTGTGGTGAGTAGGATAAGAGAAACAGCCCAAAAATATGCTGAAAAAAAGGCCAATCCAAAAACAATCCAATGTCTCGCCCTGGCCTTTTGTCTCGTCTTTCTCCAGTTTGTCTCTGGTCTTGTCTATCATCTTTTTGTCTCCCGACTCCATAATGATACTCTTCTCTCTGTTCTTCATGTATCGTCCGCATACAGGTTGTCGGCGTCTTCATAGTCGATGCCCTCAACCTCGGCGCCCTTGAGTCGTGCCGCCATGCGCTTGATAATCTTTCGGTCTGGCCGTGTCGCAGCAAACGTCATCGGCGTCATCATCACGCGCGCGCCGGACAAACCACCGCCAGCATTGGTCTTTCTTGGCGCGCCACTTTCTTTGCCCTCGCTCTCACTCTTATCACGCCCGACTGTCAGCGCCTTGATCACCTGCAGCTGTCTGCCGGCCAGCCGCCATACAATGCTCCTGTTGTAGAGCATCCGGAACGCCTGGCTGGCCCGGATCAGCGCCCACTGACTGTACTCGGGATCGGCAAGGTATTCCTGCTGGAGAAGCTGGGGGATAATGTCGGTATGGACGTCCATGTCGCCGAGAGACAGCTTCTTTTTGCGCAAGCGAGAAGCCGGCGACCCGGTCCCGGACGCTGTAACGGCCGCAGCGAGAGCGGCTGGAGAAGGCGATGCTGGGCCGGCTGCGGCATTGCTAGATGGCACGGTCGGCAGTCGAATCTTGATATCACACCATTGCTGATATAGTTGCAGGAACCGCTGCCGAAACCCCGGGTCTTCAAAGGTGTCGCCTTTGATGCTGCCATCCGGTCTAGGACCCAGACTCCACTCCTTGATTTCCTTCTCCCAGTTGGCTCGCACATCCAGAATGTCGCTCTTGAGCGCCTCAAAAATGGCCTTGCACACTTTCGAGTCCTCCGCCAGTTTCTCAAAGGCCTTGGCATGCTGAACCAGATCGGCGTCAAAGTAACTGTTGTCGTGCCGTTCACCCGCGGCGCTGTCACGGGTGCTCAGATCCTCGCGCATGTCGCTGAGTGCCCGCAGCTCGCGCCGGATAATCGGCTTGGCCACGTCAAACTTGAGAAAGTCGACAATATGGCCCATCTTCTTGGCCTTGGTGCTTCGACTGTTGCACTTGTATGCTGGCTTGTCGAGCCGTTTGGGTGCTGGCGGCCCCTTGCGGAACCCCTCCAACAACTCTACTCGTAAGCGATCAAAATCTTGCATCGTGAAATCGTTGCCCTGCTTGGCCTGGTCGACAAGATCACTCAACAGTGTACTCAGCAGGTTGGCCGTCTTGTCGCCAATGTTGCCGCGCATGTAGCACAAGTCTTCCTTGTACACGGTCAGCTTGCCGAGGAGGTTCTCCTTCATGTTGAAAGCGAAGCTGCGCTCAATCATGTCGGCCAAGACATGCGGCGAGAGGTCTGAACTGCCCCCAGCACCAGCGTCGCCAGACTGTTGTATTGGCGTCAACTGGTCTAGGGTCGTGCGGATCTTGCGCATGTATCCCATCTCGAGAAGGTCGTACTTGGGCGGCAGCGGCGCGTTCTCAAAATTGTTCACAATACGCGGGTCCCAGCAAACCCATGCCATGTCGCCGTCATAGTCACCGCCCGACAGCTTGTCTGCAAGCGGGGTGTTGCCTTTACTCGAAAACACAATGACGTTTTTCAACGAGCACAGCTCCGGTCGAAACACGGCCCGCACCTTTTGCATATCGCTGGTAAAGTGTGCAGGAGAGCGGGCCACGAGCACATCCGTTCCAACCAGAAGTGTGTCCGAGAATGAGCCGTCGTCGCCGTGCTCGTCGGGCTCCGAGTCCGGCTCGACCTGGAACTTGGACGAGAAGCACACTTGCACCTCGCCTTCCTCCAAGACGCCCAAGAAATCAATCACCATCAGCATATAAGCAGTCCGGCCGACACGGATACTGAGCTTCTCGTTGAGCTTCTCGCACCGCTGCTTCTGCATGTTGTATGCCTTGTCCCACAGGTACCGCTGAGACAGCGGATCAAATCCACCAGCAAGCAGGAATTGAATGGCGTCCTCGTCTCTATCCGGAAGACCGCCGAGAAAAGGTACCTGGCAGTGGATGACATGGTCGTTGCGGTACCGTGCATTTTCGTATGCCCATGAGGCAAAAAGAAGAGGGTCTTCGAGAGCTGCTCTCTGTTCAGCCAGATCGCGCGTCAGGCTACCCTCGAGAATGCCGCCCAGGACATTGCGCATCCGAGTCTTATCGATTGCGCGGTCCTCCAGCACGGGAATGAACTGCAGATTGAGGCTGGCCGAACGTGCATCGGACGCAAAATTGCGGATCTCCAGTGTCCTGTGGTCAGCGTCGATGCCGTCACACAGCCATTTGCGCTGCGAGGGATACGTCTCGATCCAGTCCTCCTTGCCCATGTCCTCGGTATCAAGCAGCCACATGCCCTTGGCGCTTCCTATGCGGCCCTGGACGGCGATCGGGAGGTCACTAAGCTCGAGGGCTGATCGCAGTTTGCGGGCAACACTCAAAGACATGCGCGCCACGCCATCGTTCATAACTACTCCTGTAGGGGATAGAATGTCGGTTTTGTGGTGCGTGATTTGGCCTGGCTCAAAGACAACCGTAGGCCTGGTTCGACTGAGGCCCAGCGCAATGCGGGAAAACAGCTTGAGGTACGGCTGTTTGCGGTTCTCGGGGAACTTGTTGTACTGCAAGAGCCAGTCGAGCATTTGGTGCACGCGTAAAGGTGGTGCCTCGAGGCTATCCCCCGATATGCCAACGCCCTCTTCCGCAAATAGAAAGATTCTGTTGAGAAGAATAACCTCCTCGGCCTCTCCCAGGCCGGAGCGACTAGTTGCCGTCAGCTTCTTGATCCCGTCCATCTTGGCAAAGAACGTTGCCCAGCTGCGACCGGCAAATTCGTGCTTCTGACGTGTCAGCCAAAAGTTGATTTCGCGGACAGCTGCCTCATGGTTGCGCAGAATATGGGGGACGGATGTTGTTGACGAGTGGTGGGAGGGCATCAAAATTTCCAGATATCTGTCCTGCCCAAAGTGACGGCTTAATCTGTGAGGAAGATCAATAGACAGAGGCTGCAGATGGATCGAGTACAATGGACCGGAAGCACTCTTGTTGAAACCCATCAAAATGGTGTACACAACAACTCGTTTCGTACCGCCAAACGAACCGTGTTTGCTCAGAGCGCTGTCCCAGGCCACTTGGGTAGACTGCTCTGGAAAGCGCTTCGTTGCAAACTTGGGATGTTGCTGCAATGCATCGCGAAAGACTGCCTGGTCCTCCCAGGCTGGCGAGTAAACGAAGTCTACATCTTTGAGTTTGACGCCGCATTTAAGAGCAATGCGAGTAGTCTCCCATATTATAGCAAATGGGGCTTCCTTCAGCCACTCGGGCGTTGGTGCTAGAAATAAATTGTCAAAAACACGGTTTCACAACTGATAATCAAGCAAAAGTAAGGCAAGGGGTAAAACTTACGGAAGATGTTGGTCAGGCGGTCCCATAAACCAGGGACAGGATCCGGGGGTCCTGACTGGGGCTCACCAGGTGCGTCGATAAATTCACCATCGGAGAGATGCAGGTCACCCATCTCTGGAAGGCTGGAGTATGCGGTGCTCGAAGGCGAGTGGGGCTGCAGGACAGCCGTGTTGTCATACATATTAAAAGACTCCTCGAGGGCGTCGAGAATATCGTCAGAGGCTGCAAACGATTCCTGTGAAAGCCGTCTTTGTAGAGGGACCGACCGGTACCACTCTTCTTCGGGAAACGCTTCGGTCTCGTTGCCCTCGTCAATGTCCGCCTCTGTGTCGCCGCCCATGGTGGTCTGGCTCTCAAACTGCACCTCAAAAGAGTCCAGAGCCGAGTACATGGCGGACGACGTCGAAGATCCACCAGAACTCCTAGGTCTATTATCTTCGGGGACAAAAGGATCAGGCACTTGATTTTCCTTGGACTCGGGCTCCGTCCGAGTGCGGACAACTGGTTGCCCGAACCGTGACATCACTGGCACACGATCAATATCGGCTGCCAGGGTGCGGTCATGGACCGGTGCATTAACGGCAAGCGGAGCCATGGCAGGTGCGGGCTGTCTCCATGTCTGGCTGCTCTGTTGGGCCATGGCAGCTCTCGAGGTCTCGAGGAGGGACAGCAACAGTTCCTGCATGGCAACTTGGTCGCCCATTTTCTGTGCCCGCGGTGGGGCATCATGCTTTGGTGACGGCAGGACGCCACGGGTTGTCTGTGATTTGCGCACCCAGTTAGTGCTCTGGTCTCGTGCCTGGGCATCAAAGTCGTCAAGCACGGCCTGTAGCCGGTGGGGCTCCTTGTAGTGGTGGATTCGGAGCAAATTGGTGATGTTATTGTGCCGCCGGAAGTGGGCGTCCACACGGGCCATGCGCTCCTTGTCGGCCGGTGACTGTGGAGCCTCGGCCAGCGGTATGCCAATGTTGTAGATCTGGTTTAACATCGCCACGTGCCCCCGGCCTGGATCGTCTTCTGTCCGCATTTGCTTAACAGGCGTAACAGGACCACCGACTGGGACCAGAGGCCGTGGCGCCAGTTGCTTCGGCGTTGGAACCATGGCGTCCGTCTTGGCCTAGTCCGGTTGGACTATGCTGTTATCAAGCCTAGAGAAGCTCAAGGGTACCCGAACTACCCGCAAATTGGCGCAAAGAAGGGATGCGGGCAAGGTGGGCTGGAAGCGAGAGCTGGCGCGCGGGTAGCTGACGGGAGTTGGCGGGCGGGAGCGCTAGCGGCGCAAAACGGCATGCTAAAACGCAAGGCGCAGGGCGGGTGTGGGTTGGATGTGATGGGGACAGTATGTCATGGGAACTGCCTGGCACTGGCTGGCAGACAAGAAGTTTGGGTTGAATATGAGGATAATAAAATTGGAGTTTTTAGTATTCAGAAAGTATTCAATCTTTCTCTGGACAGATTCTTGACAAACAGAAATGAGATCTGTGTCTCTCTGTCCACGGGTGTAAGCCAAGGGCAGTGTCGCGAAATGACGAAAGAAAAGGCTGGTGATGGTTGTAAGAAGATGAACAATCCGACGGAAAGGTTTTATTTTCAGATGTTATTTCAATCTCAAAACACCCCTCAGGGGCGCCATAGAAACGAAGGAATCGTGTTCGAACTGGGAAGGCGCCTTGAATCGTTCTTTCTCTTTTTGGTTTTTCGTCACCCCACGCCCACGCGGGTAGAAGGCTGTGGGATGCCACCCCAACCAACTCTTCGAGGAAGGCACAACCGGGGAAGACAGTGCCAGGGGCTTAGCGCTGAGAGGACGCCTTGTCTGTCTGCGCCAGTTGCGGGGAGATGGGAGGTTCCGTACGATATCGTCGCACCAACATTGTCGCATCACATTGCCCCAATCAGTCACATACATAAACCAAGGCGCCTCGACGATAAGACTTTCTTTTTCAGCCTCGATGTTTATTGAAACAGGCCAGTCCTCAGCTGGTAAGCCTCGCCCCTTCAACCGGCGCTTGCAGGATTTGAATGTCGTCACCAAACGCCATTTCAGAGGACGCCAATATTCTATGTAAGTTATCTGCTCAGATTTTTCAACGTCTATGTATCTTTTTTATTCCGCCTCGAGGCGTTTTATACAACTAACAAACGGCATCAAAGCCCATTCAAGTCGTGTGTGTGTCGTATATGTACCGTGTGTTTACAAAGTGCATTATTATAAGGCCCACCGAGGTTATATGACCTAACGTTACGCCCTATTTCTTTAAATGTACCCCTAAGGCCTTATTTCCTATATACATAGAATGTATGTATATTACTTTTACAGGTTACGACTCTTTTATTTCGTTGAAAATCCGTTGCGCGAAGCTGTTCGTGTGTCTTTATATTAACCACGACTTTATAAGTAAAAAGTTATTTTTTTTAAATTTTTTCGACTACTTTTGGGCGTGTAATGAATTTTTTCGTACGACTTGTTTATTTATTTTTATTTTCGGCCAAAAATTATTACGACTTTTCGTTATAACGAATAATACACTTTTTACTTTGGTTTTAAGTTAAGCGTTATTATAAACGGTTTATTACGTATTTAAACTTATTATAAATAACTTTAACGAGTAATATATTTACTTAAAAGTGGTTTATTACGATTATAGTACTTTAAAGTTTTTAACCTTCGAAAACTTTTTTCGTATTAAAGTAAAAAACGAGACCGTCGACGTTTACGAAACGGTTTTTTTCGATTACGAAATATAAAGTTATAAAGTTTAATCCGTCATTGTTAACTCCGTTTATAACGTATATAATTAAATTAATTATTATAATTATAAATCGAAAAATATTAAGTTTTACGTTATACTTTAATATATTAAAACTACGTTAAATAAAGTAAACGGTAAAACCGCTCGTTACGAAATTATAACGTTTATTAATATTAAACTTAAATAATATAATACTTTTTTAACCTTTTTATTAACCTTTTAATGTATTTTTAATAAAATTAATAATATTAAATATACTTTTATAAACTTTTTTAAAATAATTATTTTTTTTTAAAAACTTAAACCGTTTAATTTCGTATTTATTAAACGTCTTGATAATAAATTCGAAAATAACGACTTTACTTTCTTTAATATTATTTAAAAGTATATATTATACTTTAAGTATAATAAACTATAAAAAGTTATTATTATATCTTTTATATAAACGTTTATTAACGGTAATAAATACTTAAAGTACGTTAAGTGTAATAAAAACTACACTATAAATCCAGCGTACACTTAGTACACTTACTACAAAAAGTACTATTATAAAAGTAAAAACGTCTACTACTTAAAATATTTAAAAAAAAAACCTCGTTAAAACGTACAAAATAATAAAACAACCGGTAAATTTACGCTTAAAACTATCGAGGCCGTTTTAAAAGCGTAAACGGCGTTACGAACAAACATTACTATTATAAGTATACCGAATAACATTAATAATATCTTTGTCGACTATATATTAGTCACCGTAAACAACAACGATAATTTACTTACGCGAGCTTATTTAATAACCCCTTTACTCGCCGAACATTTTATTAATAATATTATATAAAATAAAACTAAAAAATTAACTTACGAATCGTAAAACGTAAACTTAAATGTCGTTAACTTTTTAAACGTTAATAATATTACACCAAACACCGTTTTACTCGATTTAAGGTTTTTACATTATAAGTTTAACGATTTAAAGTAGTTCGTTATTATTAAACAACTCTTCGTACCTATTACAACACGTAATTTTAACAACGGTTTCTTTACGTAATCTTAAAACGGTATCGTAATACTTTAAACCGACTATATTAATAGCGGCACCGTCACGGTAACTTTTCGAAATACCGTATATATTTTAAAAGTACCTTTAAACATAGTATTTATCGGCACTATACGTCGGAAAGGGGTTATTATAAACTATAATATTAACTTATTATATAAAATCGACGGTATTACACTTTACACCTTCGAATTTAAACGTAACGTTACTTTTATCTCGACGGCGAAACCGATTAACCCTCCGTTTTAAACTTTTTTTCTTGTTTCAGTAAACTATAAAATTTTACACCACCGGTTTTTTTACGTTAATCCGAAGACGGTATAAAAGGTTGTTAAAGTTATAGGTTTAACTATTATTAATAACGAACATTATTGTTCGGAGTGTTTTATCGTTAAATTTACGAAGATTATTAATAAACGGCCCGAGGACTTCGTTATTATACTTAATTAACTTGTTCGTATTAACGTCGTAAAGTATATAATTAGTTAAATAAATTTTCGTTATTTCTTTTACTTTTTAAACGTTTATATTAACTATTATTAAGTTATTATAATAATCGACAAAAATAAAACTTTTTTAATATTTTAAAATACCGTTTTTTATTTTAAACGGTAAACCGGTTTTAAATTATAATAATTTAGTATAAACGACGGCCTCGAATTCGGTTTAGTAATATAATAATAGTTTCGATTAAACCTTCGTATATAAATTAAAAAGTTCAACGTTACCTTTAAAGTATTAATATTACACTTAACGTAAATAAATAATAAAAACGAAAAAGTTTATTAAACTATTATTACTAAATCTCGTACTATTATAAACGATATTAATTTTTCTTTTTAACTTTAGTTATTCGCCGTTAATACTATCGTTTATATTATAAATTTTTTATTAATAAAAGTAAATTTAAAAAAAAAGTTACTGTGTAAAAAGTTTTTTACGGCCTTTAAAGTACCGTGTAAGTAAACCCGGCCGTATACGGATCACCTACGTATTTATAGTTACCGGGCGTACGTATATATTAAAGAGATATATCGAAACGCGAAAAATAAATATAACGACCGCGTTAAAGTTAATTAACTTGTTAACTATATCGGGACTTACGAGTAAATCTTTTACGTTTAACTTTAAAACGAAAATTATATCGTTAAAACTTTTTCGGTTTAATTTAACGAAAAAATAAAATTTATCGATAATTACGTCCGTAATAATATCCCTTTTAACTTTAACGCCGAGGTTATTAGTTTTTATATTTACGTAAAAATTAAAAACTTTACGAAAATATATATTTTAGTCTTTACCGGTTTTTTTAAACCGTTCTCGACGAACGAAAATAAAAAGTTTACACTTAAAAAGTATACTTTAACGATAAACTTTACCGTATTAAACTACGATAATATACTTTAAACGTCAATATAGTTATTACCGCCGGTTTAACTCTTTTTACTCGTTAAAACACCGTAATAACCGTAACAATAACCGTAAACTCCGTTATTACAAAAACTACTTTATAACTTACTGTAAAATAAAGTTTTTATGAGCGTATAATATAATATAAACGGTGTACCGTACCGTTTATAACTTTTTACGGTTACCGACGATACCGTAAACTTTTAACTATAAACCCTATTTTTTAATATACGTAACGTCGTTTAATTTAAACTAAAGGTCACCGGCGTTTAATTAACCGTCGACGTCGTCGACGATAATTCCGTATAATAAACTAAAAGTAAAACTAAAGACGACGATATTACACCCGATTAATAACTTTTAACGAAAAAACTCCCTCCGTTAAAGTTACTTTTACGACCGAGACGTAACGTTAACCACTTTAACTATAAAGCTTTATATATAAACGTTAAACTAATATATAACTTATTTAATATATCCGTTTAATAATAATATTTTTTTATAATAATAATAGTTACTCCGAACATTAAAACGGTGTAAAACGATATTTAAATTATAACGGTATATATAACGACGGTTAATACCGTTAATTTATAATACAAAAGCTTTAGTGTACCACGTAACTTTAACGAAACCCACCGATTTACCGACTATAAAAACCGTTAGTTACCGGTTATATAAAAGTAAATTAATAATTTTAAAGTTATACGCGTATAAAACTTCGTCGATACACCTTTTATTATTTAAGTTTTACTCGATAAATAAGTATATACGGAGAAGATTAAAGAGGTTAAAGTTAAATAAGTTATACGTAAAGATAAAAAGAAAAACTTTTAAATCGTAATTAACGTTTTTACTACCGTTACCTCGTTAATTACGTTAAAAGTTTTCTTCGTATACGTTACCGTTAACGATTTATACTTATAATAATATAACTTTAAAATAACCTTTTTAAACGTTACGGTCTTCGACGACTAAGTTATATATATATAATAACTAAAAAGTTTCGAAAAAAAGTTTTAAGTTTACCGCCTTTAACGTACTTTTTACGAGCTTACACGAAGCTTTTAGTAGTGGTTTAATACGTTTATCCCGTTTATACGTAATATTAAATTTAAACTATATAACTTTAACATTTACCTCTTCGTAAATTAAACCTTTAATATTATTATAATCGTTTACGTTAACGATATCTTCGTAACCGGCTTTAATAAAGTTAAATTTACCGTTTTTAACGAAACCTTCGGCCGTTAATACTTTATTCGTTCTTTTAAAACCGTAAACACTTTTTTAAACTTCGATATTTAACGAGATTAATAAAAAAAAATAATTTATTTAAGTTTCGAAGTATATATTACGAATATACTCCGCCGTTTTAACGTTAAAAAACTACTTTAAATTTACACGCCGTAGTTAAACGGCTTTACTTTACTTTTAGTTTAAAAAACTAATAACATTGATATTACGGTTTATTTAAAGGCCACCGGTTATATTAACTATACCTCCGTAAATTTACGAGTTAATAATATATTTACATTAAACAAAATTTTTACCGGTAACCGTAGACTTTTTTTTAAACATTAAACTTTTTTAAAATATAATATAAAATATTTTAGTACTACGAGAAAATTAAATATCGTTTTTAACGGTAAATTTAATTTAATCGACGATCGATTACTTTTTGACGTTTACGTTTTTAATTTTATCGGCTTTAACGATACTTTACACGGAGATAATTTACCGTTTTATTACTTAACGGTAAAGTTTATAATATTCGTTACGGGTACTCTGGTCTTTTAAAAATTAAATAAATAATTTTTCGTCGTTTTATCCATTATAAAAGTTAAATTTATAACTTTAACACCGGCCGTAAAAACCTTTAATTAAGTTAAATATATTCTTTATAATTTTAACTATAATATAAACCTTCCTCTTTTATTATTTACGGATAATAATAATACCTTTATAATTTATTTAAATCTTATAAAAAAAACGAAAACTCACTATATCAATATTCACTATAAATAAATTATTAAACAAGTTAATAATAAAAAATTTATACTTTTATATATCTTTTTAATTAAAATAACCGCCGATAACTTTATAAAACTTTTAAATAAACTAAAATATACTATATTTATCGACTAATTAAACCTTTTAACACTCTTTATATATCTACGCTATTAAGTATATAAGTACACCGTAACTTTAACCTTTATTTTTTTTTACATTTTTAAAATAATTTTTAAAAAATATTTTACCACGACGAACAAAATTTTCACACCTCATACACTACTACTTAACATTTCCTTTCTATACTTCTATTTTAGTGGCCTCTCCACCTAATTTTTTGTAACTAGTCGGCTTATTGAATGGCACATCTATGGGGCAGTGTAAGGCCCACCGAGGTCATGTGACCTAGCGCTGCGCCCTATTTCTCTAGATGTGCCCCTAAGGCCTCATTTCCCACATACATAAAATGCATACACATTACTCCTACAATTATTCATCCACTGTACGTTAGCCGCACCTGCCTTCTCTCCGACTTACATAAGCCAATCTCGGCATATCACGTTTTTCCCCTCACGGCAGGCGTCTACGCCGGCTAGCTCGGATTTGCATCGGCATCCCAATTACGAGGTCGACCTCCTCCTAGCCTTCACTTCTTTTTGCCAATTGCCAATCACCCGTCTGGCAGCTACCCACCACCTTTTGAGCCACACACCCACGTGTAACGACCGCACAAGTACGGAGCAATTAATAGCCAGCCTCGAATTGTATCGCAGACAACAAGGCTGCGCAACCGTCACAACTTTTTTTGCCTTTTGTGCCCACACGACGAAAGAGCTCTCCACATTGCCGAGAGACGCCGAAACGTCCACAAGGGACAGTTCAGAACAGCAAACAGAAACAACGACGACAACGACGCCATGGCGGAGGACCACAGTCCGGAGCTGGACAATCTGACGGCCGAAGAGGCCAGTCGCATCATCCACTCGCACCGCAAAGTGCGGTACGGTACGTTCCATGTCTTTTTATATTCATTCGTTCCAAGGGATGGCAAGGCCGCTCGGGATTTTAAAATGCTTCAAACGCCTCGGCTGGCTCTACCAAAACCCAGGGACTCGTTCGATTCCCCCAATTTCATATCCCGAAAGCAGATCACAAAGCACGAGCCCAAACAGCCCAACAGACCCAAACAAATGGGCGTATAGCATCTGAATACCTGGACTGAGCTGACATTCTCTTGTTTCCGCCCAATCCTACAGGCACTGCATGCTGGCCCTGCCGTCAACGCAAAGTAAAGTGCGACAACAAGCAGCCATGTGAGAACTGCGTCAAGCGAGACCATGCGCAGCTCTGCTCGTACAAGCCCAACCGGCCATCGTCGAGCAAGCACGCCGCCTCGTCGTCGACGACCGTCGTCCCGTCCACCGAAACTGGCTCAGTAGCCGGCAAGAAGCGTACCCACTCGCCCAGCAGCAGCGACGGCCGCCGCACCACCAGTCTAGAGCCTGCAGGTGACGCCATCAGAGTCGACTCGGACGCCAATGAAATGTCACGCTATCTCGGCCAGAACAGCATCCCGGCATTGCTCCGTGAACAGGCGTCGCCAAGTCAACAAGAGGAGGGCGTCGAGTACATCCGCCAAGACATGCGGTCCATCCTCGGCCTCGACAACTCGGCGCCGTTCCCGCTAATGTCGTCAAGGCACCTAGACCGGCTAACATTGGACATCTCCGCCGAGCTACCGTCGGACCGGGAGGTCATGAAGTGGGTCTAATACAACCCCAGATGACATCTGGGATCGAAGATCTGGAACTAAAACTAACATGAACAGACTATTCCATGCATACAAGGAGATTCCCCACCCGTTCTGGGGCTTTGTCCTCGACATTGACGAGCTCGAGACCAAGCTCATGGTCTATCTCGAGGAACGCGCCAAGAATGCAAAGAACGCGGCAAAGCCGACCAAGCCAGTATCAGCATCCTGGCTAGCAATACTCTTTGCCGTTCTGGCTGTGGGCTCGCAGTATCACGACTCGCCCTACCACATCAGGACACGAGACTCGCAGAGATACATCCAGATCTCCTTCCACTTCCTCCGTGTTGGCAACTTCTTGCTTCGGCCCAACCTCGACTCGATCCAGGCGATGCTCATGACAGGTTTTGTACTCCTCAACGACATGAAAGCCGAGGCGTCGTGGGCTTTGCTCGGTCTCACAACTCGTTTGGCACAGTCGCTTGGTCTGGACCGCCACCAGCCATATGACGGCAGAGAAAGCCCCGATTTCCGCAAGAAGGAACTTCTTCGGAGGACCCTATGGTGGACCATTGTATGGCATGACTGCCTCACATCACTTTCATTTGATCGGTATGTTTGACAACCAGCATAAATGGAGGGTGGCACAAAATCCCGAGATACATTGTACTGACCGACAGAACTCCGATGACTGCCCACTCCACCTGCCCCATCCCTCTTGCCCCCACAGCCGTTGGCGGTTGGAAGTACCTCGAGGGCATGTACCACCTGTGCCAGTTTATCGGCAACCGTCTAAGTCCCGAGCAGACTGCGAACATCACCTACGACAAGATCTTGGAGAACTGCAAGATCGTCGAGGACATTCGCGAAAAGATGATCCCGCAGCTGCGCAGCAAAGAAGCTTGTCGCTCGGCTATTGACCGTCTACACTACTACGCCATCCGCCTCCACACGTCCTTTGTCGTGTCTGTCTGCTGTCGCCCAGCCTTGCGTCGCGGCGAGAGTAGCCACCTGGATGCTGATCAAAAGAAGATCTTGGCCGACAAGTGCAAGATTAATCTCACAGAGACCGTGCGCATGTTCCTGGCCATGCACCAACTCTCCGTCATACCAACACGGTCATGGGCTTTCACGTACCACGGCCTCTCGTCAGCAGTCCTGCTCGGCATCCTCGGCGAGACCAAGACCGACCTTGAAGTGCGTGGTCTGCAGGGTGACCTGATCGACGCGCTCTCGGCAACAGCGGCCAAGGAAAAGAATTCGCCGCCATCACACATCCACAGGACCGACCGTGATATTGAGCTGTCGGGTCCTTTATCTCGAGCGTTGACTGCCCTCAAGAACATTTATGATCACGGACATATTGCTGGCCAGGCTGCTGCTGCTGCCGCCGCCGCTGCGGCCAATGGTTCCAAGAAGGATGACGGCAGCAACGGTGTCGCCAACGGCAACAACGGCGTTGGCATCCTCGCTGCTCAACAGAACCTGATTGCCGCCGCCATTGGCAGCAAGAGTGCTGCTGCAAGTGCAGCCGCCTCTGGTACCGGTACACCACTCCAACTGTCCCAGGCCGGACAGGCAGGCGCTGCAGCTGGCGCTCTGGTTCCCACAGATCCCAACTTTGCGCCTGGTCTCAACCCACATCAAGATGCTGCTCTGGCCATGGCTGAGCTGCAACACGGCGGAATCGATATGGGGTAAGTTGTGCTAGACCTGGGCACCCTCAATCACAATGTCTAAAGCTAACACATGTTGCAGCATGTTTACTGGTATGCAAAACCAGCAACCCGGCATACTGTCAGAACTCGGCATCGACACATCGACATATCTGTCTCCAATGGACTTATATGACCAGATCTTCTGGGGTAAGTACCACATGTTCCCTTCCGTATTCACCTTTTTCTGTGCCAGATACTAACAGCATTTAGAAAACCCCGAGCCGTGGAATATGGGCTCCGACTCGATGAACTTTGACTTTATGGCTCAACCGCCACCTGGGCAGGCCCAACAACAATTTTATTTTTAGCGAAATGATGGAGTCTCGGGCACCCTGCAACGTCGAGAGGATACGAAAAGAAAGTTATGTTTAGTTATATAATGGGTACTTTTGTGTATATGTATAAAAAAAAAAAAAGCGAGTTTATAAGTTAATTTAAATAACGCCATAATTTTTTACAATGTTTTATTATATCTAATTTTTTTTTAAAATTATTATTATTATTATTCGCCTTTCTCAGTTAATCCTAACTATTAACGTTTAGTTAAACAGAACCTTTATGGGGAAGAAACTATTATAGAATTATATGTGTAAACTTTTTAACTTATACGAGTGTATGTTAACCTGTTAAGGTTATACGTTAAGTAAATAAATAAATAAATAAATAGTTATATATAGTAAATAAATGAAAAAGGTAAGTGTGGTAAATAAAGTATAAAATAAAAGAGTATATAATTTATAATTTAGTTTTTATTTTTTTATTTTAAAGTTTATCGTTTAAGTATTATTAATATTATAACGAGTTTTTAATTTTTATTTTTTAACGTTAAAGTTAATTGTTTAAATATTATTAATGTTATAATAGTTTTTTACTTTTATATTTTTAACGATAAAATTAATCGTTCGAATATTATTAACGTTATAATAAGTTTATCGTTATTATTTTTAACGTTTAATTATTTAATAATTAAAATAAAAACAAAAATAAAAGTT